>LR738711.1:801271590-801287919 GCA_902687465.1 Secale cereale
CCTAACCGCACACCGCCCACCCCACTCCCCACGATCCCCACCCTCTCCCTCCAGCGTCGCCACATGAGAGAGGGCGCTCGATCCCCACCTCCCATTGCCCCGCCCCAACCAGACCTGGCGCCGCCCCGCCCCTAGCGTCGCCGCTCGCCACCACCGGCGTTTCCCGTCGCCCGCCCCTGCCAACCCTACCACTGTCGCGCCGACGCAGACCACCGCATTCCATCGCAGCTACTGCCCCGCGCCGCCCGACGACGACGACCTACCCCGATGCCGCGGCCGACCCGTCGTCCATGGAGGCCCCGTCCGCCCGCAGCTCCACCTCAAGCAGGCCGCCGCTTCACGTCGTCCTTGTCTTCGCTCAACCTCAAGCGCGATCACGCCTGAAGACCGCCGGCCTCCCCGAGCGCTTCCCAAACTCCCTCACCGTGAGCTTCCGCGCCCCGCTTTCCCTCCCCGCGCCCGTTCGCCGTTGCCCCGCTGCACTACTCGCCGACGGCGGTCCCATTTGCCTGCTCCTCCGCGCTGACGCGTCGGACGGTGATACGTCTCAAACGTGTCTACTTTTCCAAACACTTTTGATATTGTTTTGACCTCATTCTTGCATGATTTGGACTAAACTAACCCGGACTGACGCTGTTTTCAGCAGAGCTGCCTGTATGGTTTATTTGTGTGCAGGAAAACAGATTTTTAAGTATCTCAGAAAAATCCACGAAAAATCGGAGAAAATCCACGCACCCGAAGGAACCAAATACCAGAAGTGGGGCCAGAGGGGGGCCAGGGGGTGCCCAGGCGCCCTGTGGGCGCCCCCCCCTGGGCCGCGCCGGGGGGGCGCCTGGGTGGGGCCCACACCCCCTGGTGCCCTACTTTAGCCCGTATTTTTCCTCCCGACGTAAAAACCCCAGATCGGAAGTTCTTTCGCAATTTTTCATCGCGGAGCCGCCGCCACCCTCTGTTCTTCTTCGGGAGGGCTAATTTGGAGGCTGAATTGACCTCCGGAGAGGGGAGATCGTCGCCATCGTCATCATCATCATCCCTCCATGACTTCCCCCTTCATGTGTGAGTAATTCCCCTGCTGTAGGCGAAGGGGATGGTAGGGATTGGATGAGTTAGATCATGTAATAGTTCGTCAGATTGTTGGGGACATGTTGCCTATCATCTACTATGGTGTTTATCATCTTTGCTACAACTTGTTATTCTTAATGCTTGACACTTAGGGCCCGAGTGCCATGATTTCAGATCTGAACCATATGTGTTTGCATGAATATATTTGTGTTCTTGATCCTATCTATGAGTTGTATGCACCTGTTACGGTTCGGAACCGGCGATCCCAAAAGTGACAGCTTGGGACACCAAAGGGGATGGTCCGTAGTTTGAGGATTACATGTATCCATTGAGTTCATTGCTTTGTTCCGGTGCTATTTGACAGGAGCACCTTAATATCCATTAGTTCCTTTTGGCCCCGTTCGTAGCGGGATGGTAGGACAAAAGATGTTGTGCAAGTTCTTATTGCAAGCACGTACAACTACCTACGGGATACATGCCTAATGTTTGATATTTGCCTAGATGATCATTACTTTTCCGTGTGCCGTGCCCCAAGTTAGAATCTATCTCATCCATGCAGCGCCCAACCATCCATCTCCCTAGCCTACAATATTTTAAACCTTGCTTGTCACTAGTTGCTACTTTTGCCATTTACTACTGCTATTTACTTTTGCTGTTTACTTTTACTATTACTATCATCACTATCATATCACTGTTACCACTTATCTTTTGTTGCAAGTAAGTATATTTCAGGTGCGGTTGAATTGACAACTCAACTGTTAAAGCTTATAAATACTCTTTGGCTCCCCGTGTGTCGAATCAATAAATTGGGTTATTCTTACCCGCGAAGACTATCTCGATCCCTTACGGTTGAGGGTTATCAAGTACCGTTTTCTGGCGCCGTTGCCGGGGAGCATAGCAATATTTACAAGTCTACTTGAGGTATCCTACCTGCTGCACTTTATTTACTATGGGTAAGAAAGGAGACCCCAAGGTTCCTATCTTACTATCTACTACAAGAAGAAGTACTGCTCTGAGCACTAGTGCTACACTTGATTCACCTTCCGTTATGAGTAAGTTTGCCTCACCACCACCACATGATGCTCCTACTGAATCTGTTACTATGTCTGATACTCTTCATGATGCTTCTACTACTTTTGATGATGATATTAGTTCGCTTGGTTATGCTCTTGAGAAACAAATTGCTGTTGCTGCTGAAAAATATGGAATTGAACTTCCTGTTGCTCGCTACCCTATTGGTGAAACTTATGATTATCCCGATTTGAGTAAACTCAAAGAGAGACTCCTTGATGATGATTACTATATGCTTGATGAAGATCTATGCAGGGAACTGACAGAGTTTGCTGGCTCTGACCCTGAAGTTATTAAGAAAATATTTGAAAAACACTCTTTGAAAAACAAAACCGTTCCTAATCCTGAGTTTGCTACATCTCCTATATGCATTGATGATCCTGATTTTGACTTCTCTGTTGATCTTTCACTTATACCTATGGTTGAAGCTGACCCCTTTTATGGCAGAGAAAATGATGATGCTATTGCACACCTAACTAAACTTTTATATCACCAAGCTTCTTCCTTTCTCGTTGAAGGAAGGTGCTAAAGCATGGTAAGATTCAATCCCATGCGGTTCTATTAAGAGTCCTCAGGACTTAGCTCACTCTTTTGTTGATAAGTACTTTCCTGCTCATATGCAACATGCTGCTTTACAAAGAATTTATAACTTTAAACAGTTGCAGGATGAGTCCCTCCCTAAAGCTTGGGGGAGGTACTGCGGTTTGATTCGGGCTAGACCAGGACATGAAATTCGTAAGAATGAATTAATTGATATATTCTATGCTGGTCTAACTGATGAATCCAGGTCCTATTTGGACAGTTGTGCTGGTTGTGTTTTCAGGAAAAGAACACCGGACGATGCGGAAGACTTAATGGGCAGGATTGCCAAAAACCATGAAGATTGGTCCATCCCTGAACTACCTCCACCAACAAAGAAGAGGGGCATGTTTGTTCTAAGCCCCGAGGATATGCGAGAAGAAAAGAAGTCTATTAAAGAGAAAGGTATTAAAGCTGAAGACGTGAAGAATCTACCCCCTATTGAGAAGCTGTCTGAGCCTACCACTCACCCTCCTATGGTAGAGGTACATTCTCTTTTAGATTTCAACGCAAGTGACATCCCTCATGGTAAACCTCCTGATCAATGTTTAGATGAGTTTGATAATTTCATTATGAAACAGAATCATTTTAATGAGAGGATAGAAAGTCAGTTGCATGATAATTCCCTTGCTATCAAAAAGTTGCTTGATGTTTTAGATAGAACAGTTAATGATGTTCAATGTCTTGTGAAGCATTTTCATATGGTTCAAACTCAGCTTGATCAAATTTCTAATGTGCAAAGAGATTTGCTTGCTAACAATGCCAAACAAGATAAATTGCAGGCTTTTGGGATTAAGACCCGAGGAGGAACTAGTACTCAAGATCCTCTTTATCCAGAGGGACATCCGAAGAGAATCGAGCAAGATTCTCAAATGCAGGAAGAAGAAATTGTTGTCTCTCCAAATAGAAAGAAGAAACATAAGGAGACTGACAATTCTAATGATCCTATTGCAGATGAAGAGCCAGCTATTGATCCCAATAGTGTATCTATTTCCGATGCTGAGACTGAAGACGGTGCTGAACCTGGAGGTAATAATAATGAGAAGAATGATCCGCCTGAAGTTCGAGAAGAAGAAGCACCTGACAAACGTAAGAGGTACACTAAAGAAGACTTCATCGCAAGAAAACATGGGAAGGAGAGAGAACCATGGGTACAGAAACCCATGCCCTTTCCAGGTAAGTCCATCAAATCTAAAGAAGAAGAGCATTACAATAAGTTTTGTGAATGGATTAAACCTCTTTTTCTTCAAATCCCTTTGACTGATGCTATTAAGTTACTTCCTTATTCAAAATATATGAAAGATATTGTCACTAACAAAAGAAAAGTTCCTAATGATGCAATATCTACTATGCTTGCTAACTACTCTTTCAGTGGCAAGATTCCTGAGAAGCTCGGTGATCCAGGTATACCCACCATTCCTTGCTCCATAAAGAATAATTATGTCAAAACTGCTTTATGTGATCTTGGAGCAGGAGTGAGTGTTATGCCTCTCTCTCTCTTTACCAGAGGCTTTGTTTAGAGAAACTAATTCCTACAGATATCTCCCTTCAGATGGCTGACAAGTCAACCGCTGTTCTGATAGGTATTTGTGAGGATGTTCCCGTAGAAGTTGCTAATTGTTTAATTCTTACTGATTTTGTTGTGCTTGACATGCCCGAGGATGGGAGCATGTCCATTATTCTTGCTAGACCTTTTCTTAACACCGCAGGTGCTATTATTGATTGCAACAAAGGGAAGGTTACCTTCCATGTGAATGATAAAGAACACACGGTATATTTTCCGAAGAAGACCGACAGGAGGCATGCCCTCAACTCTATAGAGAATATTGAGACCGTGAAAATTGGAGAATGGGACTATCCACTACATGTGCCTCACAAATACAAAACTATCATGGCAGGGACAATGTCCATCAAGGTAAAAGTTCAGTGATTACTTCGTAGGAGGTGCGACTTTTTGCTCTATATATCGCTTGTTTGTTGGTAAGACTTGATCAACCTTACTAGTGAACGTGTTTTATATGGATAAAAAGTTGAGCTTGCTATGCTTTCATTTGTTTTTAGTTTTGTCCTACTTGTTGTACCAAGTATCTACGTTTTTGAAGCTTCACAATACTACTAACTGCTTCAAGTTTTCAGAGAGTTTCGCAGCTTTTTGAACTTCGAAAAAATTTCAACAGTGAAGTTTTCAGGAAAATTCCAGAAAAATTATATTAAAAATTTCCACAACGGGAGAGACCCGGAAAGTCCTGGGGCCAGCCAGTAGGGCCACCAGTGGCCCAGGCGGCCAGCTGGCGCGGCCCAGCCCCTGGCCGCGCCCACAGGGCGCCTGGGGCCCACAGGACCCCCCTCCAGGTACTTATTCTTCCCTCCTCTCTCTCTTTTTCCAGAAACCCGAGTTCTGGCCTTGTTCTTGCTGTTCTTGCTGTTCTTGGAGGCGATTCTTCGATCTCTCTCTACAGCCCATCATTTGAGCTGATATTTTGAGCAAATACTCCCTGGTATGTGACTCTTCCACCCCTCCAATTAGATTTTTGATTGGTGGCCTCATTTGTGAGTATTTAGTAGTTCTTGGTGCTGTAGAGATGAGCTTGCATGCATGTGTAGAAAGTTATTTTCCAAGTTTTGATGCAAGTTTATGCCTTGGGCAAGTGAGTTGAGTAGTTTGCCTTAGCTCACTTTGTTTTAATCCTCGTTTTTTTAAATTGTAAAAAATTTCAGAAATGAGTTTGTTAGGAAGGGCAAAAGGATGGCTTGAGAAGAGGAGGCCCGCACACTCCGATCGAGTCACTAGAGCCGCAGCTTCACCATCGACTGCTAGGGTGAGCTATAATGAGGATCATGTGCCCCTGGAGTTGTTGGAAGACACAAGTCCAGCACGTGCGATGGCATTTCCATGTGATGAATTCATGGAAGCTGTGGGAATCAAGGATGAGTTTTATAATCTTTGTGCTAATGCAGGTTTGACACGACTCGTCACGAGCCGTGTTACTCAGTATCAAAAACTCACCTCCGGTTTCATTAACAGTTTTAGATATAATCCTGATTCAGGTGCTATTGAGTTTAAAATTTATAATGATCTCACCATGACTCTGGGAAATTTTTGTGAAGTAATAGGTGTGCCGAACGTTGGGAGGACGGAAAGGATGGCCACTCAGCCCTCCGAGCTGAAAACCGTCATCAACTCTCTCTGCAGCATGGGTACGAGGGATATTCATCGGTCGAAGATCTCCAGCATCTTGTTTCCTCACCTCAGGTATTTTGAATATTATATTGCTAGATGGGTGTTAGCTCGTGACAACACGAGCAACATTTTTGCTTCGGATATTGCTATCCTGGCAGCAGCCCTCTCAGGGAGGTCTGATTATAATCTTGGTACCTTAATTGCTCGACGCCTTGCTATGAACGGTAACAAGGGGGACTTATATGGTGGCATTTATGCCACACTTATCTTAGAGCATCTTGGAGGCACCCCACACCCTGATGATACTCCTTTTACTTATTTAAGCTTTGATCTTGCTGCTATGAAAAGGCATAAGTTTGTTACCATGGGTTCTGAGCTTGATAACCTTGTTTATATCTTGCGTTTCGGAACTACCGCGGAACGCGAGATCCGTCTACCTGCACCTCTTTTGTTTGATTTTTCTCGCAGGAACGGATGGTCCTTTGATGTTGTCCAGTTCGATGAGTTCATGGTCCAGCATCAGTTCCATAACCCCATGGAGGGGGTTGTACCCGACGAGGAGAGGCACAGTGAGATACCACATTTTCAGGAAGAGACCGCCACCGAGTTTGGTGAAGGGTCTTCCTCTGTTTGGCGCTCGGAACCTTCCTCGTGGGAGACTCCGAGGAGTTTGGTGTATGCGCCATCATCCTTCTACGACCCTTGGTCTCACCACCATACCCCTGGAGCAGGAGGCTCCTGGGGGCAGTAGCTGCTACCAACTTAGGCCAAAAGCCTAAGCTTGGGGGAGTACGTGCCCTTCTCACTTTTTCCATTGTATTATCCGTTTTATTCACTTTGATCTTTTCAAAGTTTTTGCCCGTTCTTCTTTATTTCTCTCTTTACAAAAACAACAAAAAGATTTTCTCTTTCTTTTGCTTTTTTCAACCTTTAAAAAAACCAAAAAGATTTCCTTTTTTTCTCTTTAGTTTGCTTTATTTTCAGAGATCAGCTCGAGTCCGTGATGGCATTTGATTATATTTCCTACGTTCGATCGTGCAAGTGACAAGCAGTAATGACGAAGATCGACTGAAAGGAAGCAACAAGGAAGACCGGTATGAACTCTTATTGTTTCTACTTTTGTACATATGCCTGTACTTATGATCTAGAGACCAGCTTGTAGCGACATAGTGCTATGTTTACAATGCTCTTCCAGTGGTTCATGCTTTCCTTGTGGCTAGTCTCGAATAACTAGAGTATATAATGTGTTATTGAA
Organism: Secale cereale; assembly: GCA_902687465.1. Taxonomy (NCBI): domain Eukaryota; kingdom Viridiplantae; phylum Streptophyta; class Magnoliopsida; order Poales; family Poaceae; genus Secale; species Secale cereale. The sequence goes on from LR738711.1 coordinate 801,278,739, forward strand.
ATGATCTACATGCATTGCACTGTTCATAGTCTGGTATACTAAGGTGGTATTTCCCTTTAGAGAATTTTTGGATTGACTTGGCACATGCTTACACATGTTTAAGACTAAAAGTCTACTTTGCCTTGATGATCTTTGAGTTTTAGAATAGTTATATCACTTTCATGCCCGATTCAATGTTGCTTTGTCGCTCTGCATGATTATGACCGTTATTGCTCTCTAGTTGGTCGCATCCCAGTCTTTTGCTAAACTTCCACCCATACTAAGCGGAATGACTGCTTGTGCATCCAAAACCTTTAAACCTGTTATGCCATATGAGTCCACTATACCTTCCTATACATGGTATTTACCTGCCATTCCTAACGAAGACTTTCATGTACCATCTCGAAATTATTCAAAAGCACTTCTCTTTTTGTGCCTATGTTTTAGCTCATGAGGAAGTAGTAGTTAATTCATGATCTCTTTAAGTTGGACAAGTTTCACCCCTGGATTGCATGTATAATGTGCAAATCCCTAATATGAAAAGGAACTGGCATTGAGTGCGCCCGGCTCGAAAGATAATATAACAAACAAACCCTCCTTCACGCTTTGTTCATGAGAAATCAGAAAACTTTGGCAGTGATAAACAAAGGAGATTAAGAGGATGTGATCGTCCTCATGCGGGAGCCGTTCCTCGAGACTTGTCTAGTTTAAAAAAGTGATTGAGTTATCTGCTAGCATTCGTTGACGAAATATGCACCTCTCAAAAACATATTTACTTCTGTTCTTAAAACCAAGAGCTCTGGTACATGTTTAGTTTTTGTTTCCGATCACGGGTCTTCAACTTTGCCAATAAAAGCCACGGTTCGAGAGTCTCACCTTCTTTCTTCAAAGCACCGACTAGGAGAGCATAATTGTCATTCTGAGTGTAATGTGCATTGTCCCAAAGTATTACATTGTCTTCTCCATACTTGTGATATGATTTATTCTGAAATTCTTAGTTCTAGTCTCCTTTAAAACTTTGGAGGAGTCTCTGCATTTATGTTTTGCTTCACTCATGGAGGCTAGCGAGATACCACCCTAATATGCTCAAGCTATGTGCAATGTGATCTTGTCTTGATTTTCAGTAATATATTATTTACTTCTAAGTATTTGTGACTGGTCACTTGAAAGAAGGATTGCTCCTTGCATTGTCCTCATAAGTACTGTTTCAATACTTGTTAAACTCTTTTCGTAGTACATGCTTATATACATCTAATGAAGCAAAAGAGTTTGTCAAAGTTTTCTTTGTCGCGTCCAGTTCGTTGAACTGAATTGCTTGAGGACAAGCAATATGCTAAGCTTGGGGGAGTTGATACGTCTCAAACGTATCTACTTTTCTAAACACTTTTGATATTGTTTTGACCTCATTCTTGCATGATTTGGACTAAACTAACCCGGACTGATGCTGTTTTCAGCAGAGCTGCCTGTATGGTTTATTTGTGTGCAGGAAAACGGATTTTTAAGTATCTCAGAAAAATCCACGAAAAATCAGAGAAAATCCACGCACCCGAAGGAACCAAATACCAGAAGTGGGGCCAGAGGGGGGCCAGGGGGTGCCCAGGCGCCCTGTGGGCGCCCCCCCCTGGGCCGCGCCGGGGGAGCGCCTGGGTGGGGCCCACACCCCCTGGTGCCCTACTTTAGCCCGTATTTTTCCTCCCGACGCAAAAACCCCAGATCGGAAGTTCTTTCGTAGTTTTTCGTCGCTGAGCCGCCGCCACCCTCTGTTCTTCTTCGGGAGGGCTAATCTGGAGGCTGAATTGGCCTCCGGAGAGGGGAGATCGTCGCCATCGTCATCATCATCACCACTCCATCATCCCTCCATGACTTCCCCCTTCATGTGTGAGTAATTCCCCTGCTGTAGGCGAAGGGGATGGTAGGGATTGGATGAGTTAGATCATGTAATAGTTCGTCAGATTGTTGGGGGCATGTTGCCTATCATCTACTATGGTGCTTATCATCTTTGCTACAACTTGTTATTCTTAATGCTTGACACTTAGGGCCCGAGTGCCATGATTTCAGATCTGAACCATATGTGTTTGCATGAATATATTTGTGTTCTTGATCCTATCTATGAGTTGTATGCACCTGTTACGGTTCGGAACCGGCGATCCCAAAAGTGACAGCTTGGGACACCAAAGGGGATGATCCGTAGTTTGAGGATTACATGTATCCATTGAGTTCATTGCTTTGTTCTGGTGCTCTTTGACAGTAGCACCTTAATATCCATTAGTTCCTTTTGGCCCCGTTCGTAGCGGGATGGTAGGACAAAAGATGTTGTGCAAGTTCTTATTGCAAGCACGTACAACTACCTACGGGATACATGCCTAATGTTTGATATTTGCCTAGATGATCGTTACTTTTCCGTGTGCCGTGCCCCAAGTTAGAATCTATCTCATCCATGCAGCGCCCAACCATCCATCTCCCTAGCCTACAGTATTTTAAACCTTGCTTGTCACTAGTTGCTACTTTTGCCATTTACTACTGCTATTTCCTTTTGCTGTTTACTTTTACTATTACTATCATCACTATCATATCACTGTTACCACTTATCTTTTGTTGCAAGTAAGTATATTTCAGGTGCGGTTGAATTGACAACTCAACTGTTAAAGCTTATAAATACTCTTTGGCTCCCCGTGTGTCGAACCAATAAATTGGGTTATTCTTACCCGCAGAGACTATCTCGATCCCTTACGGTTGAGGGTTATCAGCCGGCCACCACCCCCGCGCCCCTTGCCGCCCAGCGCCATCACCGCCGTCGTTGCTCCGCTCCCGTGGGCGCTACGCGCCTGTTACGGCATCGCCTCGCCATTACCGCCGGCGCGCGCCAGCACCGCTGGCCGCGCTCGTGGCCGCGCCCCGTGCCTGCATGGCCATCGCCCGGGTCGAGCGCTCGCTAGCCCGTGCGCCCGTAGCGCCCAACACCCGTATGGCTCTCGGGCCACTTACAAGTGGGGCCCAGCGCCCTTAAAAAAGGTTTTAAAAAATGGTTAAATAATAATAAAAATTAAAAAGCTTAATTAATTAATTAACATATTAATTAACTTAATTAAATGGGGTGAATTAACTAACTTAATTAACCTGTCTGATTAATCTAGGTTGATTAGCTACTAGTCTATGACAGCACGGCCCCACACGTCAATTTGACCTAGTCAACCCCCTGTTGACTGCTGACGTCATGATGATGTCAGCGCGCACTGTTCTGGATAATGTTGAATTAAAATAAATTAGTAAATTAGAAAATGTTTTAAAAACTTTAAAAATTAATATAAAATAATCCATAACTCGGATGAAAATACTTTATATACGAAAGTTGCTCAGAATTTCGAGACGCATCCGAATACGCGGACCGTTCGTCAACCACATGTCCCTAGCACACCGAACCTGCAACTTTCCCTCCTCCGGTTCATCTGTCCGAAAATGCTGAACATCGGGAATACCTTCCCGGATGTGTTCCATCATCACCAGTATCACCTAGTACCGCGTTAGGTCACACGTAGCACCACGTATTGTCTTGTTACGCTTTGTGATGCTTTGATTGCTCTGTTACTTATTATGTTACCCCTCCATTACTTCTTTCCGGTAGACCCCGAGACTGACGCTGACCCCCAGTTCGACTATGGTGATGACGACCCCTCCTTGCCAGAGCAACCAGGCAAGCCCCCCCCCTTTGATCACCAGATATCGCCTATTCTTTTCTCTACTGCTTGCATTAGAGTATTGTAGCATGTTACTGTTCGGTTACTCCTATTCTGTTGCATAGCCTGTCATTGTTGCTACCACTGTTGATACCTTACCTGCTATCCTAATGCTTAGCATAGGATGCTAGTATTCCATCAGTGGCCATACATTCTTGTCCGTCTGCCTTGCTATACCATCGGGCCGTGATCACTCGGGTGGTGATCACGGGTATATACAATATACATACTTTACATACACATGATGATGATTCGGAGATGGGGGCTCAAAGGACAGGTGGTTCCACATAGGTAGTGTTGGGCCTGGGTTCCTGGCAGCCCCCCGAGTGGACCTTTGTGGCGGAGCGACAGGGCAGGTCGAGACATCCAGTGGAGAGGTGGCCTGGCCCTGGTCGTTGTCCGCGTTATTTCATAATAACATGCTTAACTAATTTGGATATTTGATCTGAGTCTGGCCATTGGCCTATGCGCACTAACCAGCTACGTGGGAATAGTTATGGGCACTCGACGTCGTGGTATCAGCCGAAGCCTTCTTGACGTTAGCGACTGAGCGGCGCGCGCCGGGTTGGACCGCGTAACGCAACTTCCTTAGTAATGGAGGTTGCTAGGTCTGCTCACCGGCCGCGTACGCAACGTGCAGGTGTGTGTTGGGCCATGGGCCCGGACCCCTGCGCGCCTAGGACTTAGACCGGCATGCTGACCTCTCTGCTGTGCTTAGGTAGGGCTGCGACGTGTTGATCTTCCGAGGCCGGGCATGACCCTGGAAAGTGTGTCTGGCCAAATGGGATCAAGCGTGCTGGGTTATGTGGTGCACACCTGCAGGGAAGTTAATCTATTCGAATAGCCGTGTCCCTCGGTAAAAGGACGACCCGAAGTTGTACTCTGACCTCATGACAACTAGAACTAGATACTTAATAAAACTGTAACACCCCAAATTTTTGAGTTGGCTTTTTTCCAAACTTTTGGCCTTTTGGAAGAGGATTGTTTGATCTTTTCTTTTGCCTCTTCTAAAGTTCTTTTGGCCAAAGTTTTTGGTAATTCCTCAAGTCTAGTTTTTGACCTTGAAGATCTTCTCTTGGGTTGGCTCAAGACCAAGTTGAATTTCAAAGGAGTTGTTTGAATTCTCCCCTTCTTGATTTTTGCCTCTCAAGTTTGATATTTGACTTATCCTCCCCTCCAACCTTCATCTTGCCATGACCCCAACAGAAATATTTCTCTCCAAGACTCTCTTCACATCTTACGGCAAGTCTTTCATCAATTCCAGTAAGTTTTAACCTTATTGGGATTTTTCTTCTATTTATTTCACTCTAAAACAATTTCTGTCATTGTGGACCTTGGTGATTTACAAAGGAGCCACTCTTTCCATCCAGATATTTGATTCCAAACCAACTCTCCTAGATGGTCCTTGGCACCCACAACCTAGATCCATCTTGTTTCACTGGTCCATAGTTCAAAATTTTCAAATTTCACCTGCTGCAAGTTTGGACCAGATTTGCAAGATTTGGTGAAATTCATATTTATCTTCTTCCAAAAATCCTGTGAAAAATCAGGCAGCCTCTAGATGCATCAAGAGGCCACTCCACCAAAAATCAGCCGCAGAAACATTGCACACATACCAGAAACATTTCGTCAAACACCTAGCCTACACTGTACTGTCAGCTGTTAACTGAAATTGTCGACAGTTCGTCAGTTTCGTCAGTTTCGACAGTTCGTCAGGCGCAGCGACAAAACCTCACCAGTACCCCCTTGGCTCGATGCTGCACTACAGCTTCTTCTTATCCAGTGCGCCGCACGCTCGCTTGGCTGCTTCTGGGCGTCGGTGGCGCTCTGGCCCGACCGCGCCGGCGACTGCCACGGCAACAGCGCCGCCCGTGGCGGCTGACAGAAGCAACACTGCAGCTCGACGCCGTTTAGCGCCGCCCAAACCACCCCAGCGCTCCGCATGTCCACCTCCAGCGCCAGCGCACGCCTGCCGCACCGTCGCCATGGCCTGGCGCTCGCAGAGCGCGGTTTCTGCCGCCGACGTGCCGCGCGGCCGTTCCGTCGGGGACAGCCCGTAACTCCCTCTCCCCTGCTGAGTTAGGGGCGGGAATGGAACCACTATAGCTCCTTGATGATGCTCAAGTCCGTAACTCCGCCGTCCGACCACTGCAACGCCGTAATCGACTTGCCGGACTTATCAGTTCATTGCAGCCACCACGAGCAGCCTATATAAGGCACCCCCGAGCTCGTTCTCGAGCCCGCACGCATTCACTACCTCCCTAGACCACGTCCAGCCTCTGGAAGAGCCTCGAGGGGCCCTTCTTCCCCGACTCCGGCCAACTCCCTCCGCCTCGAGCTCCAGCTTTGTTCACTCCGATGAGAGCCTCTCCGCCGCCGTGGACTCGTGCGTAGCACCCTGGCACCCACCTAGACCTAACCCCCACCTCAATTTGATCCCAGGAAACCTCTTCGACGAGGTCCACGACCACCCGAGCCGCCGTCCACCGGAGACAGGGTCGCCGTTGATGTGGGGCTCGCCGACCCTCAACTCCACCACCGTTCGACGCGGAAGACCATTGTGAAGCCGTACGTACCACTCCCCTCCCCTATCTCGCCGCGGATTGACGCCGGCAATCACCGCAGCACCGGCGCCGGCGCGGCTCTGTTTCCATTTTTAAACCTGACGCGTGGGGCCCCTTGTCAGTCTCACGCCTCTCTCCTCCGAACCATTTTCTGTAAGCGTATTCGCGGAAAGTACGTTTTCCTCTGCGGTTGACGTACTGCGTACCGATTCGCTTTGTTGTTTTCTGTTCTAGCCCCTGGAACTTTTCTGTTTCATTACAGATGAGTCCCTGGACAGAAACTCTAATATCTTTTAAACTAAAAATCATTTTGAGTTGATTCTATATCTGTCCTCTTTAGTTTTCTGCCTAGTTTTTTGTCATATTTATGTGGAAATTTTTGGAGCAAATTTATTTGCACGCGCGGTATTTATGTTAGTACGTATTTGTTTGTATACATAGATACTGGAGGTCGTGACGGAAACGCGTACCACACCGCACTAGACTCCGACTTCTCAGAACCAGGCAAGCATGTTTGAACTTTTGATATGATGAGTGTGTTGCATGTTTGCTCGAGTAGTTCGTTTCATAAGCCTGATCATATGTGCATATGTGTATGGTATGTTTCATGCAAGTAAGCTTCGGGTGAGCCCCGAAAGATGATGTTTGAACCACCTCAATCATATGGTGATATGATGGGTGGAATGCTGGTATTGTTGGAGCATGCCAGTAGTTGGTTAACTCAGTATCAACGGAGATCATGTCATGATTCCGTTTGTCTCCTTTTCTGGTACTATCATAGGCCGTCCGTTGGGATTACGGTCTAGTCAGTTGTAAAACCACTTTCCGAGTACACACCAAGTAGAGGGGCCGGGATGAGGGTTCCATGGCCCTGGATTAAAGCCCGTCATCCGGTCAGGGGGCATGGGTGTTTCCGGTTGGGACCGAGAGGGGGGCACCCCTTAGAGCGTGCATATATAAATTCGATCCCATGCTATTCGAGGTTGTAGCCTCCCCGTCTTAAAGTTTTTCATGAATGTCACCGCGGGTGATTCCGGACGACAGGATGCTAAATGGGTGTGTACTGGTTAGCTGGGTTTCTACTAAAACATCGTAGACGGAACTAGTCCCCGTGACTAGTAGAGTCCGTTGGCTATGGGTCTAGGGTCAATCTTCGCACTACTAGGAAAAGGGCTATAGATGGAATTGACACTAATGGCGCACCAGACATGCGGTGCGCCATTAGTATATACTAATGGCGCACCATGTGTTGGTGCGCCATTAGTATCCAAATACTAATGGCGCACCGTTGAAGTGGTGCGCCATTAGTAACAATTTTTTTTCTTCATATTTTTCTCAAAACTACTAATGGCGCACCACATCCACGGTGCGCCATTAGTAAATTTGTTTCAAATTTTGTTTTTATTTTTTTTTAATTTTATTTTCAAAAAATACTAATGGCGCACCGTGGGAGTGGTGCGCCATTAGTAAGTTGAACTTACTAATGGCGCACCACTACCACGGTGCGCCATTAGTATTTTTTTCTTCATATTTTGTTTTTATTTTTTTATTTTATTTTCAAAAAATACTAATGGCGCACCGTGGGAGTGGTGCGCCATTAGTAGTTCAACTTACTAATGGCGCACCACACCCACGGTGCGCCATTAGTATTTTTTTCATATTTTGTTTTTAATTTTTCATATTTTCAACTACTAATGGCGCACCACCACCACGGTGCGCCATTAGTAACTTGGCCATTACTGCACCCCCCCCCCGTGGACCGCCTTTTTCAGTTAAAAAATAAATAAAAGAAAATGATGTAAATGTCAAAAAAATAAAAGAAAATAAGTTTCCCATGTGATATGTGGTCTATTGTTGGGAAAATTTACAAATATGAATTTTGACTTTATTTGCAAAATATCTCTGGAATTTAGTAAAACGGGTATAACTTTTGCATACGAACTCGGATTAAAAAGTTTTTTATATGAAAAATCATCTACTCGAAAAGTTACATCCGAATTTAACTGGGGGAACCCTGTTAAACATTTTCTAAATCCCCAAAAACCTAACAGAAAAAAAAGTTACGGGGCTTTTAAGATCTACAGGCAAAAAAATTCAAAAAAATTCAAACTTACTAGTGGCGCACCGTTTCCTAGGTGCGCCACTAGTAACAGAAAAGAAAATAAAAAAATTTCGAAAAAAAAATTTATAATTTTTTTTCCAAAATATGATATGTAATATGACCGGGAAGCCATAATGATCTGAGATTAAGAAAAAAAATAAAAAAAATAAAAAAAAATTGAAAAAAAAATTGAAAATTTTTTTGAAAAAAAATACTAATGGCGCACTTCTACGTAGTGCGCCATTAGTATGCCAGATACTAATGGCGCACCAGTGGTGAGCCACTGGTGCGCCATTAGTATGCCAGATACTAATGGCGCACCAGAGGTGCGCCATTAGTATCCAACTACTAATGGCGTGCTAGTAATGGCGCACCGGTAGTGCGCCATTAATGGGCAAAACCGGTGCGCCATTAACAGCCCTTTTTGTAGTAGTGTCGTGTCAACCCGGTGACCGTCTCTAGTATATTCTTGTTGGTAACCAGAATAATATTTTCGTCAAGTTCATTTGGTAGATGAACTCACCAACTATCTCTGTATTGATTTTCTTTCATAAGTATTTCATCATTATGCTATTGTTATTTATAAGCCCTTTATGTGATGTCGCCCAGACGTCCGACTGTGGCATTCTTTTTATAAGCCCTTTATGTGATGTCGTCCAGACGTCCGACTGTGGCATTCTTTTTATTTATAAGCCATTTATGTGATGTCGCTCAGACGTTCGACTGTGACATTCTTTTTATAAGCCCTTTATGCGATGTCGCTCAAACGTCCGACTGTGGCATTCTTTTTATAAGCCCTTTAT
>LR738711.1:801289522-801313027 GCA_902687465.1 Secale cereale
TTCTTTTTATAAGCCCTTTATGTGATGTCGCCCAGACGTTCGACTGTGGCATTCTTTTTATTTATAAGCCCTTTATGTGATGTCGCTCAGACGTCCGACCGTGGCATTCTTTTTATAAGCCCTTTATGCGATGTCGCTCAGACGTCCGACTGAGGCATTCTTGTTATTTATATTTACTATAAGCCCTTTATGTGATGTCGCTCAGACGTCCGACTGTGGCCTGCTATCATTTATTATTTTTCCTACGAGGCGTCACTCAGACACTCGTTTGGTCTCCTTCTATTTTTATCTTATGGATTTTCGGGAGGATTACCGCCCGACTTCTATCGTTACATACAGCACATTAATAATTCATTCCGGTCGCATTTTTGCTGGAATACTCATATGCATCATGTTGGCATTTATTATATCTTAAGTCCGAACTGTCTTGCGAGTACATTCAAAGTACTCACCTGGCTTGTTGATTTGGCCAGATGTGGATGAAGGCGATCTCATGGATGAAGAGTTCGATAGTGAGTCCGACGCTTAGTGGAGTCCTAGTCAGTCCCTTGCGATCCTGGAGTCGATCATTGTTTTATAACCGCTTCCGCCTACCACCAAATAAAATAATCAGGTCTTACTTCGATACTCGATGAGCTGTAATATACTGGAGTCACATCACCCACTTCACTGTGACTTATTCCACCACCTTTTATTACGAGTTATTAGTATGCCACCCTGCCGTGTGTCATATCCGCTTCTATGTATTATATTGGTGCGCTTGTAATAAAATTGTTGAGCAACCTCCATCTCAACCTTGTATAACATTCAGTGTACTGGAATTCTGTATCAAGGAATTGTCTGCCAGCAAGGAATTATATTCCCCGCTGGTTTAATAAAAAGGTCGGTCTTCCGGTAATTATTTTACTGAAGGACCGGTCCTGAAAACCTTGGTACCAGAGCCAGGCTGACTGTAGGAAACCACTAGGTGCGCTCGCTAATCGGTTATTAGCAAAAAGTTTGCTTTTCAACATTTTTATATCTGTAGCAATTTTCTGTTGGTCAGCATAAATTTATGACTTGACTATTCGGAATTTTTGTCTACTTTTGTAGATGGCCAGCAACGACTGTGATGCACAGGTGTTTGCCAACATTCCTGAGGGGTTTGTCAAGCTCCTCTTCGCCATCACCAAAGTCGCGATCGGGCCATCCACACGTCCCTAGTTTACACACTACCGTCACAAGCTCAACGACAGCGTGTCTATGCATCAGGCTATGGTGCACTTCAAAGGAGGGCGTTCTGAAGCGCGCCGCCTCCGATTTGTGGGCAGAGCCATGCCAACGGAGAGGCCTGCCATGCAGATGGCTGCCGTGAGGCGATAACTCATCTCAGGGACATTCTTCCTTCGATGAAGACTCGTCGCTTCCGTTACCTCCCATGCCATGTGCCATATATGTGTCACTATGCATTTGCATGCGCAAATGGGGAGCGTGACGAAGCCATTGAATCAATGGTTGGGTACCTCAAGGCTCTTGAGGCAGCCTTTGATAACCTGGTGGACGACCTGGTGGCCACCCGTATGGAGTTGGTCCAGAGTGGCTTCGCCAACAGGAGGGAGCTGCTCCATACTGCACCGCCAATGACATTCGTCTCGTCCGCCGCATCATATGCACCTTCCATCTTAGCCACCGCTCGCCGTCTACCTACCACTGAGGAGTTTGACCAAGTCATTGCTCCTACTCTAGTCAGAGCTGCACCGCCTGCTGCACCTGCTTCGACACCTCGCACTCTTACTCCGTGCCTGGAGCCCATCAGTGAGGAGGAAGTTGAGTCTCAAGCACCACAGGGCCTTACTCTCGGCAGGCCGAGGGAAATCTTCAACATCTCCGACTAGCGCGTTATTCCGCGATGCACCGCGCTCGCTTGTAATATTTGTGTGTTATGTAAAATAGGTTGTTGGGAGTAGTCTGTTTGCGCATCATGTAGGATCTTGGAGGAGTGCACTAGTTTTAAATAACATGTCAGGATGTGTACGCACACCTAGAGTGACATATGTATAATTAGAACCTGCGTGTAAAATATGTACTAGCAGCCTTTCTCCGTGCGTAATCAACCAGTTATTTTCAAAAATCTTTTTCGGACTCGTGTTCGGTCGCTTTGCAAAAGTCTTGGTTTATTTTGCTGCTCAGTTCTTCTCAGTTTTTCTGCTTTGTTACCCCAGAGTAAGTAATGACTCGTCCCTGGACACGTTCCATGCCAAGTCCGCCAGAAGAAAATTATGGCACACAGACAGATAACAATTTCACACAGGGGCAGTCAAGTCAGCAGGGCAGTGAAACGGCATTTTCTCAAATGTGCCATCTTTACGAGCAAAGTCAGCAACAACACGAAGAAATGATGAACCATGTCATTAACATGGGAAATCGCCGCGAGCCATACCAACAGCCCTCAAAATTGTCTGAATTTCAGAAGACACATCCAACAACATTTTCGCACACAGACAAACCTCTTGAGGCCGATGATTGGCTTCGAGATATTGAAAGGAAATTAATTGTGGCACAATGCTCGGACCGTGAAAAAGTGCTGTACGCACCACATTACCTTACTGGAGCAGCCGCGTCATGGTGGGAAAATTTCCTGCTTATGCATCCCGACATAAATAATATCACCTGGGAAGATTAAAGGAAGGCTTTCGTGGGGCACACATCCCTAAGAGTATTATGAAAATCAAGAAAAGAGAATTTGATGACCTCAAGCAGAGAGGCATGACAGTACAGGAGTACAACAGTCAGTTTGCGCAATTATCACGTTACGCCAACGAAGAGCGAATGACGGAAAATAAGAAGATGGAGAAGTTCCTGGACGGACTGGCACCAGCACTAAAATGCCAGTTAGTCATACACACTTTTCCAGATTTCAAGAGACTGGTAGACAAGGCCATTACGTTGGAAAATGAACGTCGCAGTCTGGAAGACATTCGCAAGAGAAAAAAGGATCATACACCCACCCCCGCAGCAACAAGAATAAGGTGAATTTCCAGAGGAATGGGGCAAACAGACCCACGACCAATGACACACGCCCAAATAAGAATTTTCATGAAAGAGACAAGGATTTAACCTATCGCCCAGGTGTTACCTGCTACGCATGTGGAGAAGAGGGACACTATGCTAAACAGTGCCCTAAGCCAAGAAACTCGGCACCGAAGCCAAACAGCAACGGAAACAATTCCGCCCCCAAGCGTAACAATTTCAACCCCAATAACAATCACAGGAAAGGCCACCTGAACCATGTGACCAAGGAACAAGCACAGGATGCCCCAGATATCATACTTGGTACGTTCCCTGTCAACACAATACCTGCCACGGTTTTGTTTCATTCTGGAGCTTCTCATTCGTTCGTTTCGAAGAGTTTTGCTTTGCAACATGGTTTTTCAATGCTTCCCTTGGGAAAATCAGTGACCATCAAGTCCTCAGGAAGTAAGTAGATCACTCAGAATTACTGCCAAGGTTTGATCATTGAAATTGAGGGATTAATATTTCACGCAAACCTCATCGTGTTGGAAAACAAGGGACTGGATGTTATCCTAGGTATGGATTGGCTAACCACAAATAAAGGATTTATCGATTGCTTCGACAGGACAGTGATTCTTACTAATCATCATGGAAAAACAATAAGAGTCGCAGCTCAGGAAAGACCGGTGTCGCGACAACCAAAATTAAACAAAGTTGATACATCTGAGTTAAGCAAGGTTCCAGTTGTATGTGAATTTCCAGACGTATTTCCCGAGGAACTACCAGGCATGCCGCCAGACAGAGAAATAGAATTCATTATTGAGCTAGCACCAGGAACCACCCCCATATATAAGAAACCATACAGAATGGCACCATCCGAGTTGGTTGAATTAAAGAAGCAAATAAAGGAACTGCTAGACAAAGGATTTATACGGGCCAGCTCCTCACCTTGGGGTTCGCCGGTATTATTTGCCAAAAAGAAGGATGGGACCATGAGGTTGTGTCTAGACTACCGAGCACTCAACATGGTCACAATCAAGAACAAATATCCAATGCCACGGATAAATGACTTATTTGACCAGCTCGCGCAAGCCAAGGTTTTCTCAAAGGTTGATTTAAGGTCAGGTTATCATCAACTGAAAGTACGGACAGAAGATATCCCGAAGACAACATTCACCTCAAGATACGGACTTTATGAATTTACAGTAATGCCGTTTGGACTGACCAACGCCCCCGCATATTTCGTCCACCTCATGAACAAGGTATTTATGAAATTCATGGACAAATTTGTGGTGGTATTTATTGATGATATCTTGGTATATTCAAAGACACCGGAAGAACATGCTGAACACCTCCGCATTGTACAGGGAGAATTAAGGAAACACCAACTTTACGCCAAGTTCAGCAAATGTGAATTTTGGTTGAGACAAGTGGGTTTCCTAGGACACGTATTAACACCAGAAGGAGTTGCTGTGGACCCAGATAAAGTCAAGGCTGTACTTGGCTGGAAGTCGCCAGGCAGTGTAACGGATATACGCAGTTTCCTCGGTATGGCCGGATATTACAGAAGGTTTATTGAAGGATTTTCCACCATAGCCAAACCAATGACACAACTTCTCAAGAAGGATAAGAAATTCGTGTGGACCGAAGCATGTGAGAAAAGCTCCCAAGAGCTCAAAAAGAAGTTAACAACAACCCCAGTATTAATTGTACCAGACATACACAAGAGTTTTGAAGTATATTGCGACGCATCCCGGAAAGGCCTCGGATGCGTACTGATGCAAGAAGGCAAAGTAGTCGCCTACGCTTCTCGGCAACTGCGAAAACATGAAGAAAATTATCCTACTCATGATTGGGAATTGGTAGCAGTTATTCATGCACTCAAGGAGTGGAGGCACTTTTTGCTTGGAAATCGCTGTGAAATATATACGAACCATAAGAGCCTGAGATATATTTTCACACGGCCAGAGCTCAATTTACGATAACGACGCTGGCTGGAACATGTAAAGGATTACGACGTTTGTATCCACTATCACCCAGGCAAAGGAAACGTGGTAGCAGATGCTCTCAGCCGTAACCCCAGCCCGAACAACGGCAGCATACAGAACCTGAGACCCGAATTTCAGCAAGAATTCGCCAGACTCAACCTAATGATGGTCACGGAAGGCGAAGTATCCAAGCTAGAAATACAGCCTACTCTAATAGAGCAAATAAAGAAGGCTCAGCATGGACACCCCAGCATCGAAGGGATAAAAAGAAAAGTAAGTCAAGGCAAGGCCTCGGAATTCACCATAGACAGTGAGGGAATATTGTGGTTCGGGGACAGACTTTGCGTTCCAAATAGCAACGACCTTAAACAACAAATTCTAGCAGAAAGCCGCACCGCTCCATACTCAATCCACCCTGGAGGTACGAAAATGTACAAGGATATTCAGGAAAGATTTTGGTGGCACGACATGAAGAGGGATATAGCCACATTTATTGCATGCTGCAATTCATGTCAACGCATTAAAGCCGAGCACTAAAAACCCGCAGGGCTATTACAGCCAAACAAGATACCAGAATGGAAATGGGACGATATTAGAATGGATTTTATTGTTGGACTACCACGGTCACAACACGGTAATGATGCCATATGGGTCATCACGGATAGACTGACCAACGTGGCACATTTCATACCCGTCAAGACAACCCACACCACCCAAAAGCTCGCCAAGCTTTACCTCGCCCGTATAGTATGCCTACATGGGGTCCCGAGGACTATAATATCCGACAGAGGCACTCAATTCGTCTCCAAATTTTGGGACCAGTTGCAACAAGCCCTCAGAACGCAACTAACGTTCAGTACAGCTTATCACCCCCAGAAGGGAGGACAAACGGAACGAGTAAATCAAATACTCGAAGAAATGCTAAGGGCGTGTGTCCTCACATATGGGAACAGTTGGGAGGAAAGCCTACCATATGCCGAGTTTGCATATAACAATAGTTACCAAGCTAGCCTGTAGATGGCACCTTTCGAAGCCCTTTACGGACGAAGATGCCGTACTCCATTGAATTGGTCAGAAACAGGGGATAGTCGTATATTCGGCCCAGATATGTTAAAGGAAGTCGAGGAGAGAGTAAAAATAATATGGGATCGACTCAAAACCGCCCAAAGCCGACAAAAGAGCTATTACGATCAAAAGCATCGGGAAATAAGTTTTGAGCCTGGTGAAGACGTATACTTACGTGTATCACCAATGAGAGGACTACAACGATTCAAAGTCAAAGGGAAACTAGCACAACGATTCATCGGACCCTTCTGTATAGTTGCAAGGAAAGGCACAATAGCTTATCAGCTAGACCTTCCCAAGGAACTATCAGACGTCCACGACGTGTTCCACGTCTCTCAACTACGGAAGCGCGTGAGCAACCCAGAGAAACATGTGTCACATGAAAACCTTGATGTGCAACTAGATCTCACCTAACGAGAACACCCAGTAAAGATTTTGGAGGAGTCTGAAAGGAGAACCCGTCAAAAGTCAATTAAATTCCTCAAGGTTCAGTGGAGTAATCACACAAAGGATGAGGCAACGTGGGAAAGGGAAGATTTCCTTCGGACAGAACATTCACACCTATTTGAGGATTAGCTGAAATCTCGGGGACGAGATTTTTCCTTAGGGGGTAGGTGTTGTAACACCCCAAATTTTTGAGTTGGCTTTCTTCCAAACTTTTGGCCTTTTGGAAGAGGATTGTTTGATCTTTTCTTTTGCCTCTTCTAAAATTCTTTTGGCCAAAGTTTTTGGTGATTCCTCAAGTCTAGTTTTTGACCTTGAAGATCTTCTCTTGGGCTGGCTCAAGCCCAAGCTGAATTTCAAAGGAGTTGTTTGAATTCTCCCCTTCTTGATTTTTGCCTCTCAAGTTTGATATTTGAGTTATCCTCCCCTCCGACCTTCATCTTGCCATGACCCCAACAGAAATATTTCTCTCCAAGATTCTCTTCACATCTTAGGGAAAGTCTTTCATCAATTCCAGTAAGTTTTAACCTTATTGGGATTTTTCTTCTATTTATTTCACTCTAAAACAATTTCTGTCTTTTATTTTTGACCTTGGTGATTTACAAAGGAGCCACTCTTTCCATCCAGATATTTGATTCCAAACCAACTCTCCTAGATCGTCCTTGGCACCCACAACCTAGATCCATCTTGTTTCACTAGTCCATAGTTCAAAATTTTCAAATTTGACCTACTGCAAGTTTGGACCAGATTTGCAAGATTTGGTGAAATTCATATTTATCTTCTTCCAAAAATCCTGTGAAAAATCAGGCAGCCTCTAGATGCATCAAGAGGCCACTCCACCAAAAATCAGCCCTAGAAACATTGCACACATACCAGAAACATTTCATCAAACACCTAGCCTACACTGTACTGTCAGCTGTTAACTGAAACTGTCGACAGTTCGTCAGTTTCGTCAGTTTCGACAGTTCGTCAGGCGCAGCGACAAAACCTCACCAGTACGCCCTTGGCTCGACACTGCACTGCAGCTTCTTCTTATCTAGTGCGCCGCACGCTCGCTTGGCCGCTTCTGGGCGTCGGTGGCGCCCTGGCCCGACCGCGCCGGCGACTGCCACTGCAACAGCGCCGCCCGTGGCGGCTGACTGAAGCAACACCGCAGTTCGACGCCGTTTAGCGCCGCCCAAACCACCCCAGCACTCCGCGTGTCCACCTCCAGCGCCAGCGCACGCCTGCCGCACCGTCGTCGTGGCCTGGCGCGCGTAGAGCAAGGTTTCTGCCGCCGACGTGCCGCGTGGCCGTTCCGTCGACGACATCCCGTAACTCCCTCTCCCCTGCTGAGTTAGGCGCGGGAATGGAACCAATACAGCTCCTTGATGATGCTCAAGCCCCTAACTCCGCCGTCCGACCACTACAACGCCGTAATCGACTCGCCGGACTTATCCGTTCATGGCAGCCACCTCGAGCCGCCTATATAAGGCACCCCCGAGCTCGTTCTCGAGCCCACACGCATTCACTACCTCCCTAGACCACGCCCAGCCTCTGGAAGAGCCTCGAGGGGCCCTTCTTCCCCGACTCCGGCCAACTCCCTCCGCCTCGGGCTCCAGCTTCGTTCACTCCGGTGAGAGCCTCTCCGCCGTCGTGGACTCGTGCGTAGCACCCTGCACCCACCTTGACCTAACCCCCACCTCAATTTGATCCCAGGAAACCTCTCCGACGAGGTCCACGACCACCCGAGCCGCCGTCCGCCGGAGATAGGGTCGCCATCGACGTGGGGCTCGCCGACCCTCAACTCCACCACCGTTCGACGCGGAAGACCATCGTGAAGCCGTACGTACCACTCCCCTCCCCTATCTCGCCGCGGATTGACGCCGGCGATCACCGCAGCACCGGCGCCGGCGCGGCTCTGTTTCCATTTTTAAACCTGACGCGTGGGGCCCCTTGTCAGTCTCACGCCTCTCTCCTCCGAACCGTTTTCTGTAAGCGTATTCACGCAAAGTACGTTTTCCTCTGCGGTTGACGTACTACGTACCGATTCGCTTTGCTGTTTTCTGTTCTAGCCCCTGGAACTTTTCTGTTTCATTACAAATGAGTCCCTGGACAGAAACTCTAATATCTTTTAAACTAAAAATGATTTTGAGTTGATTCTTTTTCTGTCCTCTTTAGTTTTCTGCCTAGTTTTTTTTCATATTTATGTGGAAATTTTTGGAGAAACTTTATTTGCACGCGCGGTATTTATGTTAGTACGTATTTGTTTGTATACATAGATACCGGAGGCCGTGACGGAAACGTGTACCACACCGCACTAGACTCCGACTTCTCAGAACCAGGCAAGCATGTTTGAACTTTTGATATGATGAGTGTGTTGCATGTTTGCTCGAGTAGTTCGTTTCATAAGCCTTACCATATGTGCATATGTGTATGGTTTGTTTCATGCTAGTAAGCTTTGGGTGAGCCCCAAAAGATGATGTTTGAACCACCTCGATCATATGGTGATATGATGGGTGGAATGTTGGTATTGTTGGAGCATGCCAGTAGTTGGTTAACTCAGTATCAACGGAGATCATGTCATGATTCCGTTTGTCTCCTTTTCCGGTACTATCATAGGCCGTCCGTTGGGATTACGGTCTAGTCAGTTGTAAACCACTTTCCGAGTACACACCAAGTAGAGGGGCCGGGATGAGTGTCGGTGTACTAAGATAGGGGTACCTTAGTACCCCAACTTGTGCACGGGTAGTAGCAGCTCCCCGCGGCAGGGTTTACCACGCGCTTGCCGGAAACCTTTCTAGTCCCTATAAAACCATTCAAGAACAAAGTATATAAGTCAGAAGATCAAGGCCCCGGCAAGTGGAGCTTGCCGGGAAGGCCGTCCCAGGCTCAAGATTATCACATTAACACAAGACCCTGGCAAGAGGAGCTTGCCAGGAAGACCAAAAGACTGCATCTCAGAAGACACGCCTCGGCGCAACATGCGCCCCGGCAGGGACCGGGGAGCGACAAGCCTCCGGGCCCGGCAAGATCAAGACCCCGGCAAGGTGCTTGCCGGGGGAAGCCTGCGCTGTGTGCCCGCGCTCCAACTCATCGGCCCACGCGTCGCCCTGGGGCCCTTCCAGGGACGCGTGGCGGATGGCTATACAGCCTGGGGGACACGGTGGCACGCCACGGTGACGAGGCTACCGCCGTGGCGAACGGAGACGCATGGACGGGTGCTTTTGGGGTCGACGGTGACGGGCATTTAATGCCCTTGTCCCCCACTGTCAAAGTTAGGTGATGACCACTGTTCATCCACTGTTCACGCACTATTCCCGCACTATTACAACTACCACCAAAGTTACATTTTTACCCTCCTCTACGTTGACACCTGTCGGTGACCCCTTGAGCTATAAAAGGAGGCCCATGCACAACGTAGAAAGGGTTCGGAACCTAGACAGCTCTCTTGCTCGGTGTAGCTAGTTCTTCAAGCTCCCGAGCCCAAGAACTCAATACAATCTAAGCAGGAGTAGGGTTTTACGCGTCCGCGCGGCCCGAACCTGGGTAAACTGCCCGCGTGCGCTCCTCGATCCGCTCTTTGTGCTCCCTCCGCTCCCTTACTGCAACGTACAAGGGGCTCCGGTCCCATAGGTGCTCGTGGTGGACAGTTTCCCCCGACATCTTTGGCGCGCCAGGTAGGGGGCGTCGAGGTTGTGCGAACCTGATCCGGCGCTCACGCGGGCGCATTCTTCATCAACCTCTCCAGCTTCACCAACTTCATCAGCAACAGCATGGCCCCGAAGAAGAAGGCTTCGGAGGTCGCAGGCCCGTCTGCGTCTATTCCACCACCACCGGAACCAACGGTTGGTGGAGGAGACGCCGGCGGAAGGGTGGTCGCCGGCGAGGAAACTCGTGGCGCCACCAAATCCAAGGACAAGACGGACGACCGAGCCTCGGTGTCCGTAGACGCGCCACGTCCATCTCTGCAGACGACAGGCCAGCAGCGCCGTGGTACAGGAGGTACCATCCGCTTGCTGGGCCAAGGACAAATCGGAGGATCGCGGGATGCTCAAGGCCATCGTCCTGGCACGAGCAAGGCACGGTCGCCGGGGCGGGAAACTGCTCCTTCTAACCCTGTTAGGAGTCCGAGCATATCCCGCTCCTCGCACCGCTCGCCCCCGCTCCCCTCCTCTCCAGCAGAAGCTCTAGCTAGAGCGCAACTGCTCCTCGACTTCCCTCCAGCAGCAGACAAGGCCGAAGACTGGAGGGCGACGATACAAAGCCTCATCGCCTTCGCCAACAACGACACGCCGCAGCAACCGGCGACCTCGCGGCCACGGCAAGTCGACCAAACAAAGGCCGACGGCGACAAGACCGCCGGGGGTGCAACCACCGTGCACTCCCTGCCGCGGAAGCAGAAGACGCCACCCCGTCGGATTAACGTCGACGACGACTCCACGGCGTCGTAGGATCCGCGGGCTCGTCGGGACCAGCGCCAAGTCCTTGACGACCGGCGACAAGAAGACGCTCGGACGACAATCGAGCGCCGCCGAGAAGCCCGGCGACAATCAGATCAGCGCGCTGGGACCGCTGTCGACACGCACGCGCCCGGTGAACCAGGCGTACGCGGCGGGTTGCCCTGCGTTCACCCGTGAGCTGCGGCGCGTCCAGTGGCCCAGCATGAAAAACTTCAAGCCCGACGTACCCGAGAAGTACGACGGCAAGACGCACCCCTCGGAGTTTCTCAGCATCTACACCATCGCGGTGCAGGCTGCCGGGGGACGCGACGAGAAGATATTGGCCAACTACTTCCCGCTGGTGCTTAAGCCAAACGTCCGTTCTTGGCTTATGCACTTGCCGGAAGGCTCCATTTCTTCGTGGGCAGATTTGTGCCACCAATTTGTTGGCGCCTTCACGGGCGGCCACAAACCCCACGGCCAGGAGAGTGATCTCCACATCTTGGCCCAGAAGGAAGGAGATCCCCTGCGCAAGTACATTCAGCGATTCAGCCGCGTGCAACACAACATTCCCGACGTCCACCCTCCTGCGGTTATCAGCGTGTTCCACCAGAACGTGCGTAACCGTCGCATGCGGGAAGAGATGGCATGACCAAGATTCGGGATGTCAGCGAGCTCTATGCTCTGGCTGACAAGTGCGCGCGCGCCGAAGAGGGGAGGAGACTCCTCGGAGAGGATGCTGGCGCAGGGGGAAGCGACAGTGAGGATGCCGCCCCGGCAAAGAAGAGCCGGCGGCGAAACAACAGAAGAAAGAAGAGCAAGGAAGTGCTGGTCGTCGAGCAGTCCGGCAAGGAGGCTCCCACCAAGAAGGCACAGGCTGGCGGCTCCGGCAAGGAGCCTGCCCCTGTAGCGGTAGCCGACAAGCAGGACGGCTCTGACAAGCAATATTGCAAGATCCACCGCACCAAGGGTCATGACCTTTCGAACTGCAAGCGCGTCGAGTACCTCGTGGAGCAGCAGAAAGCTGAATACGAGCGGCGCGACAAGGATAAGGCCCAAGGTGGCGGGGGAGAGCCAAGCAAGAAGCGGCCATTCAATGGCCGGGGAGGACGCCGCGGCAAGGCCAAGCAGCGGCAAGGTGATCGACCTCCCCGGGGCCGCAACAAGGATGAGGAAGAAGACAACGACGACGACATGGAGGAAGGTGATAACAGCGAGCAGGAGTTCCAGAAAGCCACAGAGGTTATGTGTGTCGACGGAGGCGCCTCTCTGCATACTTCCCACCGCCAACTCAAGCAGTGGGTGCGGGAAGTAAACGCAGCAGAGCCGCCCGTTGAGTCACGCAGGCTGCTGAAATGGTCCAGCACGCACATCATTTTTGATCTTGAGGATCACCCTGACCGCACCACAACGGTCGGGTGCTTGCCGATGTTGGTTTCACCAACCATCCGCAACCTCAAGGTCACCAAAATGTTGGTTGACGGCGGGGCCGGCCTGAACTTGATCTCCACGGCTGTGATCAAGAAACTCCAGATCCGAGACGGCGAGCTCGAAGAAACCGGGTCGTTCCAAGGAATAAACCCGGGAAGGAGCAAGCCCAAGGGGAAGATCACTCTGCCAGTGACCTTTGGCGGGGAGCTCAACTTCAGGACGGAGAGGATAACCTTTGACGTGGCCGATATCCCATTGCCATACAATGGGATACTTGGACGTCCTGCCCTCGCCAAGTTCATGGCAGCTTCCCACTACGCCTACAATGTACTCAAGATGCCGGGGCCGATAAGCGTCATCTCTGTCCCTGGCGACAAGAAGGACGGGCTTATCTGCGCCGACAAGATATATCGGGATGCAGCAGCCACGGCGGAGAGCAACACACTTGCCGCTGAAGCTCCCGGGGGGAAGAAGACCAAGACCAAGTCCGGCAAGTGCTCTGAGGCCCACTCCGGCAAACACACCTCTTCGGAGTGCTGTGCTGCCGTCGAGGACGTTCCATCGAGCTCCACCGGCAAGTGCAAGAAAGGAATGGCCACTCCACCGGCAACCAAGAAGGTGTCCGCCAAGGAGGACGGCACTGGTGGTACCTTTACCATCAGTGCTACGCTCGACAGCAAATAGGAAAGCGCGCTCGTTGCCTTCCTACGGGCGAATGTCGATGTGTTTGCATGGCAACCATCTGACATCCCAGGCGTTCCCAGGAAGGTAATTGAGCACAAGCTTGCTGTTTGTCCTCATGCGCGGCCCATCAAGCAGAAGGTCAGAAAGCAAGCCGTGGAGCGCCAAGAATTCATCGCCGAAGAAATAAAGAAGCTAGAAGCAGCAGGTCTGGTTAGAGGCGTGATCCATCCGACGTGGTTAGCAAATCCAATTGTCGTGCGTAAGGCAAACGGGAAGTGGAGACTGTGTATAGACTTCACTGATGTGAATAAAGCATGTCCCAAGGATCCATTTCCCTTGCCGCGCATTGACCAGATTGTTGACTCCACCGCTGGATGTGAGCTGCTTTCCTTCCTTGATGCATACTCAGGCTACCACCAGATATTCATGGCCAAGGAAGACGAAGAGAAGACTGCATTCATTACTCCATGTGGTACATATTGCTTCATACGCATGCCCTTTGGATTGAAGAATGCAGGCTCAACTTTTGCAAGAGTGGTGCACACTGCTTTTGAACCACAGATACACAGAAATGTGGAAGCCTACATGGATGATATAGTGGTCAAGAGCAAGAGCAAAGATACACTGATCCAAGATTTGGAAGAGACGTTTGAGAACCTGCGCAAAATCCAACTTAAGTTGAACCCCAAGAAGTGCGTCTTCGGAGTCCCCTCCGGCAAGCTTCTCGGGTTCTTTGTGTCCCAAAGGGGGATTGAAGCTAATCCCGACAAGATAAAAGCCATCGAGCAGATCGAAGCCCCGAAGCGCGTCAAGGACGTAAGGAGACTTGCAGGTTGTGTAGCTGCCCTCAATAGGTTCATTTCAAAGTCTGCAGAATGCGCCCTGCCTTTCTTCAAAATCTTGAAGAAGGCAGGTCCTATGAAATGGACTCCGGAAGCGGAGGCAGCGCTGCAAGACTTGAAAGGGTACCTATCCTCCACTCCAATACTTGTCGCACCTAGGCCACAAGAGAAGTTGCTGCTATACTTAGCGGCAACCAATCAAGTGGTTAGTGCTGCGTTGGTAGCGGAAAGGGAGGGAGAGGAAGAGTCTACACCCGCGGCAAGCGAGTCCAGCGACAAGCAGGTGGCTCCACCGGCAAGCTCTGGCCCCGACAAGGGCAACTCTGCGCAGGAACAAGGAGAAGTGCGAAGGAAGATGGTGCAGCGCCCGTTGTATTTTGTGAGTTCCCTCTTGCAGGGGGCTAGATCAAGATATTCCGGGGTGCAGAAGTTGCTTTTCGGTCTCCTCATGGCCTCGAGAAAGTTGCGCCATTACTTCCAAGCACATGAGATAACAGTGGTCACTCGCTTTCCGTTGAAGAGGATATTGCAAAATCCAGAAGCAACAGGCAGGATCGTCGAGTGGGCACTGGAGCTGTCAAGCTTTGGCCTCAAATTTGAGACTAGTTCAACCATACAGAGCCGAGCTTTGGCAGAATTCATAGCTGAATGGACCCCAACGCCAGATGAAGAAGTTCCAGAGACAAGTGTCCCCGTACAAGAAGCAAGCAGTGAATGGATAATGTACTTTGATGGTGCCTTCTCGCTGCAAGGCGCCGGTGCCGGCGTAGTACTCATAGCGCCCACCGGAGAGCACCTCAAGTATGTTGTCCAGATGCACTTTCCCAAGGAGCAAGCAACAAACAATACTGCTGAGTATGAAGGTTTGCTTGCCGGCCTCAGAATTGCAGCTGAGCTTGGGATAAAGAAGTTGATTGTGCGGGGAGATTCTCAGTTGGTGGTCCGACAAGTGAACAAGAGTTACCAGAGCCCTTTGATGGAAGCTTATGTAGATGAAGTGAGGAAGCTTGAAGAACACTTTGAAGGTCTGCAAATGGAGCATGTCCCAAGAGCCCAGAATGATATTGCAGATGGCCTCTCAAAGTGTGCTACGATGAAGTTACCTGTGGAACCAGAGACCTTCCTGCTCAAGCTAACTCAGCCATCCGTTACGCCATCAATTGGGCAAAGTAAGAAGAGAAAGTTGGTCTCCAGCGACTACTTGCCGGCGGATCTTCCAGAAGCCGCCGCCAAGGTCCCCAAGATCAACAACCAAGATGCTGAGGAACAGTTTGCTCCTGCGGATCCTAGGGTCTGTACAGTTGAAGCAAGCGTTCCCGACAAGCCTTGCCCCGGCAGGCTTGCCGGGGGGGCATCAGCTCCGGCAGAACCGCAGGTTCTTGCCGTAGAAGCTGAGGTTCCCGTAGCAGCACTCGTGCCTTTGGTCCTTGCCGTTGAGCCTCGAGCTCCGGCATGGGCACAGCAGATTGTCCGTTTTCTGCAAACTGGAGAACTTCCCGACGACCCAGAAGAGATAGAGAAAATAACCAGGCAGTCAAGTATGT
Organism: Secale cereale; assembly: GCA_902687465.1. Lineage (NCBI taxonomy): Eukaryota > Viridiplantae > Streptophyta > Magnoliopsida > Poales > Poaceae > Secale > Secale cereale. The sequence continues at coordinate 801,304,933 of LR738711.1, forward strand.
ACCAGTTCGTTGATAACGAACTGTACAGAAGAAGACTCAATGGTGTCAGGTTGAAGTGCATTTCCAGAGAAGATGGACAGAAGCTGTTGGCAGAGATACATGGAGGCGTATGTGGCCACCACATTGGCGCAAGCGCACTTGCCGGAAAAGCTTTCCGGCAAGGGTTCTTCTGGCCAGAAGCCCTCCAGGATGCAACTGCACAAGTAACCAAGTGTGAAGCGTGCCAGTTCCATGCCAAGCAAATTCATCAGCCAGCTCAAGCTCTCCAGACGATCCCTTTATCCTGGCCCTTCTCGGTCTGGGGGCTCGATATCCTCGGCCCCTTCCCCCGTGCTGTCGGGGGCTTTGAGTACTTGTACGTAGCAATCGACAAGTTCACAAAGTGGCCAGAAGTGGAACCGGTGAGAAAGGTGACAGCACAGTCAGCGGTCAGGTTCTTCAGGTCGATTGTTTGCCGTTTCGGAATCCCTAACAGGATCATCACCGACAACGGCACACAATTCACAAGTCGCACCTTCATGCAGTACGTCCAAGACCTTGGCGCCAAGGTCTGTTTCGCTTCTGTTGCTCACCCGAGGAGCAACGGTCAAGCGGAGAGGGCCAATGCTGAAGTGCTGCGCGGACTCAAGACAAGAACCTTCGACAGGCTGCGCAAGTGCGGAAGAAAACTGGATAGAGGAGCTGCCGGCGGCTCTTTGGTCAATCAGGACGACACCAAGTCGAGCCACCGGACAGACACCCTTTGCCCTTGTCTATGGGGCAGAGGCAGTTCTCCCCACGGAACTCGTATACGGATCTCCTCGAGTGCTCGCTTATGATGAGCTCGAGCAAGAGCAACTGCGACAAGATGATGCATTGCTCCTTGAGGAGGAATGTCTCCAGGCTGCTGTACGAGCTGCTCGATACCAGCAAGCCTTGCGCCGCTATCATAGCCGCAAGGTTAAAGCCAGGAGTCTCGAGGAAGGCGACCTTGTTCTTCGGCGTGTTCAGTCTGCCAAGAATTCCATCAAGTTGACGCCGAAGTGGGAAGGCCCTTATCGGGTGAGACAAGTCACAAGGCCCGGCGCTGTCCGCCTTGAGACCGAAGAAGGCTTACCGGTGAGCAACTCCTGGAATATAGAGCATCTTCGCAAGTTTCACCCATAAGGCGCGGTTGCCGTGATCCGCTCCGGCAACCACCTTTTGTACGAGTCTTGCCGCTGTTGCATGTAAACCTTTGTACAAAGCCGGGCGCAGATCCCGTGCATCAGTAAAGCTTTTGTGTTTTGCACTATTTGCCTTTTCCATGCTTTTCTTCGTTATTCGCATGCATTGTTTGGCATCTTGTGCAACACACATACCCGGTAAGCATTAGCACGCCGAAAGGCACTATACTTGTTTTCCCTCTTCTTTTTCTTTCCTTCTTAAGCAGAAGGAATGTTCCTCGCGCACAAGTTTGCCGGGGGGAAGGAGATGGAGGATGAACCAAGTGCTGTTCAAGAAAAAGAAGCCTTGTCGGGGAAACAAGCAATATATGAAAGCTAAGTTACCAGAATTTGAGCAGTTCAAATTTTTAAATTTTAGTTATCTTCCTTGAACAACCACACTTTGTATGGTAAACCTGTGCGCGGAGGAACCTACCCGTGGCTAGCCGCACCCTTACTTTGTTTTCGAGTACGCTCAACGACTTAAGTGAGCTGCGACAAGTGTCGCGCCCTTGCTTCGTTTTCGAGTTCGCTCAGCAAGCTAAGTGCGCTGCGACTAGCTACGGCAAGGTTGCTTGCCGGTAAGGCCTTTGCCAGCAGGCTGCTCAGAGTTCAGCACTCAGCGCTCGCGGCAAGGGCCACTTGCCGGCAAGTTCCCTGAAAGCGTAGGGTAAAAAGCATACAAAGTAAAGGACTAAAAGCAAGGGAGATAACACCGTATTGATTGCTTGAAAACAAGATAGTATATTACAGAGATAACTTGTCGCAATGATTAATAGATTCATGTTCATGGCACACTTTGCAGCAGCAAAGGAAATAAAAAGAAAGAGGCCTAATCTACGCGGTCGCCTTCACGCCTGGAGATCTTGTTCACCTTGGCGATGATGTGAGCGACCCGCGCCTTCAGCGCCTCCAGATCTGCATCGGCCGGCAAGCTGCGGAGGACGTTGACAAGATTGATACCAGGGTTGAGGTAGACTATCTTCGTCAAGACGCGCTCCAAGGTACCCGCGCAGAGCTGACGCGACTCCTCGGCCAGCTGCGCGGGGAGCTTCTCCAGCAGCCGTGCAAGCGCCGGCGCGATTCCCCTGAAGAAGAGACTTAGCTTGGCGCTGTGGGGGAGATTCGGGTCCGGAGAGTACACAAGGTGCTCCACCCTCAGCGCCATCAGCTCCTTGTCGATGTTGGCAGCAGAGGCGACCAGGTCGTCGGTCCACTGCTCCACAGCCCGGCTGAAGTTGTTCGCTGAAGTGGCGGCGCTCTCCACCAGGCCTCGTTCCTTGTGGAGCTCGTCCTTCAGCCTCGTTTCACGATCCCGGGCAGCGTCAAGTGAATCCGTCAAAGTGGAGACCTTCAACTCCAAGTCAGCGATCGAATCTTTGGCGGCAGTAAGCTCGTCGCCCTTCTTGGAGAGGCGTACCTGAAGGTCGGAGTTGGTGTGGGCGTCCTTCTCGCGCTCTATGTTGAGCGCGGTGACCCTATCCTCACTCGCCTTCAGGTACCGCTCCAACTGATCAACTTTGAGCTCCAGTTCCCTCTTGGCGGTTTCTGCGGCGGCTGCGGCTTCCTTCGCCTCCTTCATGGCCTGCTCCCGGGCGGTGAGCTCGTCGTCATGGGCGTCGAGCTCAACCTTCCGCTGGTTGAGCGCTCCTTCTCGCGGGGACAGCTCTTTACCAACCAGTCGCTGCTGCTCCTCGGCCTCAGCTTTCTCCAGGAGGAACTCTTGCTGCTCTCCGGCAAGCCTTTCACGCTCCTCCGCCAAGTCGCGGAGGGCCGCCTGGTTGGCGGCGCGGAGCTCCGCGGCGCGCTTCTCCAAGTCTGCTCTAGCCTTGGCGGTGAGGACTTCCCGGGACTCCAGTTTCGCCTGCTTGGCCCGGTAAAGGGCCAGGAGCTGGCGAAGAAGCTTCTCCTCTTCGGGCTCGTCGCTCCCGCCAGGCGCTTCAACAATCTTCAACCCCGTAGAGGCGAGGACCTCTCCATCAAAGGTCTCTCCCTCCACGGGGGCTCGCGACGAGGACCCCCAAGGGACTTGTATGAAGACACCATTGGGGGCCTCAAGATAAACGCCCGGCTGCTCCTTGGCGGCGGCGGGATCGGCGGCCGGTGCAGCGCTTGACGCTCCTGCAGCCTCCGGGCCAGCAGTGTGGTCGCCGTCCCCCTCCCCAGCCGCGGCGTCTGCGGCCAGGGCGGTCTCCTCAGCAGCGGGCTCGTCGGCTCCAGCCATGCCATCAGTGGCAGTGGTGTTGCCGTCGCCGCCGTGCGCCTCCTCCTCGACGGTGACCTCCGCCTCCATCCGCTCCGGGGGAGGAGGATCTAGCAGAAGAAGAAGAAAAGAAACGATCAAGCAAATATCCAAAAATACAAGTTCAAGAAGACAAAGCTACAAGACTCACCTTCGTGGACGTCTTCGACGACAGGCTCCCTCGCCGGGGAGTCCTCCCTTGGCGGTGGAGCGGTGGCCCCTGCCGGCGGAGGGCCACCCGCGCCCTCCCTTGGCGGGGTGGCCACCCTCGTCGGGCTACTCGTCCTTGGCGGGGAGCCCGTCCTCGGCGGAGCGTCCTCCCTCGCCGGGGAGTTCGCCCTTGGCGGGGAGGGTGGAACATGCAGCTCCTCGGGGGTGACCTCCGGTTGCTCCTGCGGCTGCGGCTCCACTTCTGCACAAGACAAACAAGGCAGCAAGATATTAGTACAAGCAAAAACCTCAAGCGCGCCCGATGAACGAGAAGCTCAAGACCAGACTTACGTTGGGGGCTGCGCTGGGGGCTGCTCCTCGGAGCAGCGGGTTGATCCGGCAAGTTCGTCGCCGGCGCGTCCCCTGTCGCCGCGGCGGGCGAGTCGTCTTCGACCTCAACCACGGGGATCTTGGCCCTCTTCGCCATCCGCTGGGTCAGAGTCCTACAAGCAAAGCAAGAACAAGATCAGAATCATCTGAGAAAGAATCAAGACAGAATCGAAGAAATTACAAATGACAAACACTTACTCCTCTTCCTCGTCGTCGTCGGAGCTGAGGGCGGAGAAATCGAACTCCACCTGAGGTGCTCCCGCGCGAGGGGCAGGAGGAGAAGGCTCCCTCGGGCGCTTGGCGGTCTCCGGGGCTGGGGGCTGCGAAGACCCCGCCTCCGTTGGCGCCGAGGCCCGAGGAGAAGGCGGAGCGGCCGCTTCGCTCCGGGAAGATCCTCCTCCGCTTGGCTCTGGTGCGCGGGGCGCCTCTGTCGCGGCTTGGCTCGCTCTGGTGGCGCGCGCCGCCCGGCGAGCAGGCTGCTGTCGAGGCGCCTGCATCCTCGTCGCTGTAGCCGCCTTGCGGAGGCGTTTCCCCGGCGCTTGCTTGGGACTTGCCGGAGGTGGGGAGTTCTCCGACGAGGAGGAGGCGTCGTCATCGAGTCCTAGAGATCTGCCGGTGTCTTCATCGGCCTCGACGTCTTCCTCCTCCTCCCCGACAGGCCCGCAGGGTCCAGCATCCTGTCCTGCGGCTCCGCTCCCTCCGGCACCTCTGCTCCCTCCGACAACCTCGCCTCCTGCGGCAGCCTCGCTCACACTCCCGGGGATCCCGACATGCCTCAGGGAGGGAACCCCGGCAAGCTCGTCGGGCGGAAGCTTGAGCAGTCTGCGGATCTCTGCCTCCTCCGCTTGGCACACCTCGTCCGCGGCCTGCGCCTCGTCGACGGTGAATCCAAAGTCTCCCGCCGCTGCAGCTGCGGCGGCCTCTTCCATCCGGGAAGCAATATAGGCTATATCCCGCTCTGTGGTGGCCCGGGTGAGACCCTTGTTCTCCTCGGTGTTCTTCGGCACCTCGACCAAGTTGTCGAAAAAACTCAGTATTGCGTCTGGCGGAGGCTCTATCCAGGTGGGGTCGACGCCGTGGGAGTCACACGCGGGCATCGCCGCGCGCAAGGAGTCCCGGGCAGTGCTGTTGCACAGCGGCACCACTCCCCGTGGAGATCTAACCACTCCGGGTGGGCCGGGTCGTGCTTGAAAAGCTCCCGGACCATCCCCTTCAGCTCCAAAGCCGTGAAGTTGAAGTTCAATCCCGGGCGCAGCCTCATAATGTCCGCCGCATTACCAAATTCCCATGCTGGCCTTTTCCTCTCCTGTAAAGGGGCAATGCGGCGGCGGAGGAAATCTGCCCCTACCTCTCCAATGGTCAATTTGGCTACCCAGAGATGAAGTATCCTGATAAGGGCGATGTTGAGCTTGCCGTCCTCCGGGGCCAACTCGCTCCAGTCTCGGCCGCGCACTATGGCTGTTGTGCGCGGCGCAGTAAAAGGCTCCGGCTGGTCCTCCACTACCCAACACCAATCTGCGCGCCATTCTTCCCACTTGCCGCGGAGTTCTCCTTTCAGATATGAGTCCTTCTTGTTCAACCGGAAGATCCAGGAGATACCGCCAGAGAGGGGAGCGCCGGCCTCTACTCTAGGCATAAAGAAATGGCGAAAGAGCGCTACATTGGGATGGATCCCTACATAGTTTTCGCACAGATGTGCGAAAACCGCCATCGTAAGGATGGCGTTGGGGGTGAAGTCTAGGAGGTGGAGGCCGTATGTGTTCATAATATCACAGAAAAACTCCGAGTACGGAGGGCACAAGCCGCAGTGAAAGAAGACAGCAAAGAAGAAATACCCGCCGGGAAACAAATCTCTGGCGACGGCGGGGTAGACTCTGGTGCGGGGATGAGCTTTGGTCTCCTTGGCCCAGAAGAGGTAGTACTTGTTCCACAGCTCCCTCGCGCTGAGCCTCGGCGCGAAGACCACGTTCCTCTTCCGCAGGGCGGCAAGCTTCGCCGCCTGCTCGGACTTCTCCCTCTTGGCCTTCTCCGCTTTCGCCTTCTCGCTCTTCGGAGCCATGGCGGAGGCGACGGGGGAAGGGGCGAAGAGCTCGACGGCGCCGCGGATGTGGAAGACGGCGGAGGAGGGGTGGAGGCAAAGAGCAGCGGAGGTTTTCTGGAGGTTGAAGACACAATGAAGACGAAGGAGGGAAACTGCCCCTGCTTCCTCTGCTTTTAAGGGTGGAGTGGGGGACGCTCCGCATTTCCCATTAAAGAACGAGGCCACGATCTCTCCCACGACGCCGCAATCGACGCGTGCCGTTAGGGAGGGGCGCGGCGGATGCGGAAGGGAATCTACGGCTCGCCGTGGGCCGCGCGTGCCCGTGCACTGTTTTGGGCCTGGCCCAACAGCGCTCGGCACCGTGTGTGGCCCAGGCCCGGGGGCTCCTGTCGGTGTACTAAGATAGGGGTACCTTAGTACCCCAACTTGTGCACGGGCAGTAGCAGCTCCCCGCGGCAGGGTTTACCACGCGCTTGCCGGAAACCTTTCTAGTCCCTATAAAACCATTCAAGAACAAAGTATATAAGTCAGAAGATCAAGGCCCCGGCAAGTGGAGCTTGCCGGGAAGGCCGTCCCAGGCTCAAGATTATCACATTAACACAAGACCCTGGCACGAGGAGCTTGCCAGGAAGACCAGAAGACTGCATCTCAGAAGACACACCTCGACGCAACATGCGCCCCGGCAGGGCCCGGGGAGCGACAAGCCTCCGGGCCCGGCAAGATCAAGACCCCGGCAAGGTGCTTGCCGGGGGAAGCCTGCGCTGTGTGCCCGCGCTCCAACTCATCGGCCCACGCGTCGCCCTGGGGCCCTTCCAGGGACGCGTGGCGGATGGCTGTGCAGCCTGTGGGACATGGTGGCACGCCACGGTCACGAGGCTACCGCCGTGGCGAACGGAGACGCATGGACGGGTGCTTTTGGGGTCGATGGTGACGGGCATTTAATGCCCTTGTCCCCCACTGTCAAAGTTAGGTGATGACCACTGTTCATCCACTGTTCACGCACTATTCCCGCACTATTACAACTACCACCAAAGTTACATTTTTACCCTCCTCTACGTTGACACCTGTCGGTGACCCCTTGAGCTATAAAAGGAGGCCCATGCACAACGTAGAAAGGGTTCGGAACCTAGACAGCTCTCTTGCTCGGTGTAGCTAGTTCTTCAAGCTCCCGAGCCCAAGAACTCAATACAATCTAAGCAGGAGTAGGGTTTTACGCGTCCGCGCGGCCCGAACCTAGGTAAACTGCCCGCGTGCGCTCCTCGATCCGCTCTTTGTGCTCCCTCCGCTCCCTTACCGCAACGTACAAGGGGCTCCGGTCCCATAGGTGCTCGTGGTGGACAGTTTCCCCCGACAATGAGGGTTCCATGGCCCTGGATTAAAGCCCGTCATCCGGTCAGGGGGCATGGGTGTTTCCGGTTGGGAACGAGAGGGGGGCACCCCTTAGAGCGCGCATATATAAATTTGATCCCATGCTATTCGAGGTTGTAGCGTCCCCGTCTTAAAGTTTTTCGTGAATGTCGCCGCGGGTGATTCCGGATGACAGGATGCTAAATGGGTGTGTACTGGTTAGCTGGGTTTCTACTAAAACACCGTAGACGGAACTAGTCCCCGTGACTAGTAGAGTCCGTTGGCTATGAGTTAATGGTACAAGCTCTGCAGAGTTAAATTCCTTCAGTAGCCATGTTTATGGCCTAGGGTCAATCTTCATGTCAACCCGGTGACCGTCTCTAGTATATTCTTGTTGGTAACCAGAATAATGTCTTCGTCAAGTTCATTTGGTAGATGAACTCACCAACTATCTCTGTATTGATTTACTTTCAGAAGTATTTCATCATTATGCTATTGTTATTTATAAGCCCATTATGTGATGTCGCCCAGACGTCCGACTGTGGCATTCTTTTTATAAGCCCTTTATGTGATGTCGCCTAGACGTCCGACTGTGGCATTCTTTTTATTTGTAAGCCATTTATGTGATGTCGCTCAGACGTCCGACTGTGACATTCTTTTTATAAGCCCTTTATGCGATGTCGCTCAGACGTGCGACTGTGGCATTCTTTTTATAAGCCCTTTATGTGATGTCGCTCAGAC
>LR738711.1:801345311-801390186 GCA_902687465.1 Secale cereale
GGTAGGAGTTAACCATCGCGCGCCCCCAACCTCCACACAAAGGTTGACACTTTACAAATACCTCATGCTCTAACTTCGTCACATAGCGGTTCACCATACGTGCATACTACGGGAATCACTAACCTTAGCACAAGCATTTCTCAATTTCTTAAAACTCCTTTAGCATGACTCTAATATCGCTATCCTCATATCCCAAAACACTTATCAAGCATCCAACTTCTCATCATATTCAATGCACTTAGTGTGAACGTTTTTACTACATTGATATTGGATGTCTATCATGTGAAGACTAGTTTTATAGCCTAAACACATTACCATGCTGTTTTAATAGACTCTCAAAAGGATATAAGTGAAGCATGAGAGATCAACAATTTCTTCAAAATATAATCACCACCGTGCTCTAAAAGATATAAGTGAAGCACTAGAGCAAAAACTATTCAACCCAAAAGATATAAGTGAAGCCCACATAGTGTTCTATGAATTCCTAGGCCATTTTTAACTCTCTCAAATAGGTGTCTCCAGCAAGCATAATTGTGTAAAACTAACAAGCAAAGACTCAAATTATACAAGATGTTCCAAGTAAAACACATATCATGTGGTGAATAAAAATATAGCTCCGAGTATAGTTATCGATGGATGAAGACGAAAGAGGGGATGCCTTCCTGGGGCATCCCCAAGCTTAGGCTCTTGGTTGTTCTTGAATTTTACCTTGGGGTGCCTTGGGCATCCCCAAGCTTAGGCTCTTGCCACTCTTTGTTCCATAGTCCATCAAAGCAATACTCAAAACTTGAAAACTTGACAACACAAAACTTAGACAAAAATCTCGTGAGCTCCGTTAGTATAAGAAAGCAAACCACTACTCAAAGGTACTACGATGAACTCATTCTTTGTTTATATTGGTGTTAAACCTACTGTATTACAACTTATCTATGGTTCATACTTCCCAATACTACTCATAGATGCATTGAAATAAGCAAACAACACACGAAAAACAGAAACTATCAAAAACAGAACAGTCTGTAGTAATCTGCAGGTTTCGCATACTTCTGTAACTCCAAAAAATTCAAACTAAATTGGTAAACGTGAGGAATTTGTCTATTAATCATCTTCAAAAAGAATCAACTAAATATCATGCTCTAGTAAAATCTGGTGATCATTCTAGCGAGCGCTGATGATTCTGTTTTTCACAGCAAGATCGTATAAACTTCACACAAGTCTTCCCAAAGGTTCTACTTGGCACAAACACTAAACAAAACACTAAACCACATCTAAACAAAAGCTACATGCAATATTTATTCCTAAACAGAAGCAAAAAAAAAATTGGGTTGCCTCCCAACAAGCGCTATCGTTTTACGCCCCTAGCTACGCACGATACATGGATATATCTAGGTATTGCCTTCTTTGGAAGGCAATCCATAAGTGGCTCTCATAATAGATTCATATGGTAATTTGATTTTCTTTCTAGGAAAGTGTTCCATGCCTTTCATTAACAGAAATTGGAATCTAATATTTCCTTCCTTCATAGCAATAATTGCACCAATCGTTCTAAGGAAAGGTCTACCAAGAATAATATGACATGGAGGATTAGAATCTATATCAAGAATGATGAAATCTACGGGCACATAATTCCTATGGGCAACAATAAGAACATCATTAATCCTTCCCATAGGTTTCTTAATAGTGGAATCCGCAAGATGCAAATTCAAAGAACAATCATGAAGTTCATGGAATCCTAGCAAATCACACAAAGTTTTTGGAATAGTGGAGACACTTGCACCCAAATCACACAAAGCATAGCATTCATGATCTTTAATTTTTATTTTGATAGTAGGTTCCCACTCATCATAAAGCTTTCTAGGGATAGAAACTTCTAGCTCAAATTTTTCTTCATAAGATTGCATCAAAGCATCAACTATGTGTTTGGTAAAAGCTTAATTTTGACTATAAGCATGAGAGAGTTTAGCACGGATTGCAACAAGGAAATACAATCAATCAAAGAGCAATTATCATAATTGAATTCCTTGAAATCCAAAATAGTGGGTTCATCACTATGCAAAGTTTTAATCTCTTCACTCCCACTTTTAACAGTTTTAGCATCAAGATCTAAAAACTCCGAATCATTGGGACACCTTAAAGTAGAATCATCTCCAATCCTATCTTCATCAAGATTTATACTAGAAAACAAGGATCTAATAGGAGACACATCAATAACTTTCAGATATTCATCTTTATTTTCATGATAACTAGAAGAACACGCTTTTATAGAATTCTCTGTTTTAGCACGCATCCTAGCGGTTCTTTCTTTGCATTCATCAATGGAAATTCTCATGGCTTTGAGAGACTCATTGATATCATGCTTAGGTGGGATAGATCTAAGTTTCAAAGAATCAACATCAAGAGTAATTCTATCCACACTTCTAGCCAGTTCATCAATCTTAAGCAATTTTTCTTCAAGCAAAGCATTGAAATTCCTTTGAAAAATCATAAACTCCTTAACACTAGTTTCAAATTCAAAAGGCATCTTTCCATAAGAGTTGTTGTAGGAATTACCATAATTATTTGAGGAATTACTAGGAAAAGGCCTAGGATTAAAGTTCCCTCTATAAGCATTGTTACCAAAATTATTCCTACCAAAAAAATCCACATCGAAAGATTCATTATTATTTTCAATCAAAGTGGATAAAGGCATATCATTATGATCAGAAGAAGCACTCTTAGCAGCAAATAATTTCATAAGTTCATCCATCTTTCCACTCAAAACACTAATCTCTTCAATAGCATGCACTTTTTTACTAGTAGATCTTTCGGTGTGCCATTGAGAATAATTAACCATAATATTATCTAGGAGTTTGGTAGCTTATCCTAAGGTAGTTTCCATGAAAGTGCCTCCTGTGGCCGAATCTAAAAGATTGCTAGAAGGAAAATTCAAGCCAACATAAAAGTTTTGAATAATCATCCATAAGTGGGAGTTCATATGATTAGAGGGATGTCTATCTAAGTGGGAGTTCTTAAGTAATACGATTAAATTGACCTTTAATTTATCATGAACTTAGTCCTGGTAGTATTATCATATCTATGTTGTAGATCAATAGCTCGTGATGTTGCTCCGCGTTTATTTTTTATATGTTCCTAGATAAAACTAAGTTGAAAGATGTTAGTAGCAATGATGCGGAATTGTTCCGTGATCTGAGGATTATCCTCATTGCTGCACAGAAGAATTATGTCCTTGATGCACCGCTAGGTGGCAGACCTATTGCAGGAGCAGATGCAGACGTTATGAACGTTTTGACAAAAGCTCGGTATGATGACTACTTGATAGTTTAAGTGCACCATGCTTTACGGCTTAGAACCGGGACTTCAAAAACGTTTTGAACGCCACGGAGCAAATAAGATGTTCCAAGAGTTGAAATTAGTATTTCATACTCATGCCCGTGTCGAGAGGTATGAGACCTCTGACAGTACTTTGCCTACAAGATGGAGGAGAATAGCTCAACCAGTGAGCATGTGCTCAGATTGTCTGGGTACTGCAATTGCTTGAATCAAGTGGGAGTTAATCTTCCAGATAAGATAGTAATTGACAAAGTTCTCTAGTCACTATCACTAAGTTAGTAGAACTTCGTGATGAACTATAATATGCAAGGGATGACGAAAGTAATTCCCGAGCTCTTCGTGATGCTGAAATCGGTGAAGGTAGAAATCAAGAAAGAGCATCAAGTGTTCATGGTTAACAAGACCACTTGTTTAAAGTAAAGGGCAAAGGGATAGAAGGGGAACTTCAAGAAGAATGACAAGCAAGTTGTCACTCCCATGAAGAAACCCAAAGCTAAACTCAAGCCTGAAACTAAGTGCTTCTACTGCAAAGGAAATGGTCACTGGAAGTGGAACTGCCCTAGATACTTGGCGGATAAGAAGGATGGCAAAGTGAACAAAGGTATATTTGATATACAGATTATTGATGTGTATTTTACTAGTGTTGATAGCAACCCCTCGGTATTTGATACTGGTTTAGTTGCTAAAGAGTAGTAACTCGAAATAGGAGTTGCATAATGAACAGAAACTAGTTAAAGGATGAAGTGACAATGTGTATTGGAAGTAGTTCCAAGATTGATATGATCATCATCGCACACTCCCTATACTTTCGGGATTAGTGTTGAACCTAAATAAGTGTTATTTGGTGTTTGTGTTGAACATGAATATGATTTGATCATGTTTATTGCAATATGGTTATTCATGTAAGTTAGAGAATAATTGTTGTTTTGTTTACATGAATAAAACCTTCTATGGTCATGCACCCAATGAAAATGGTTTGTTGGATCTCGATCATGTGATACACATATTCATAATATTAAAGCCAAAAGATGCAAGGTTAATAATGATAGTGCACCTTATTTGTGGCACTGCCGTTTAGGTCATATTGGTGTAAAGCGCATGAAGAAACTCCATAGTGATGGACTTTTGGAATCACTTGATTATGAATCACTTGGTGCTTGCGAACCATGCCTCATGGGCAAGATGACTAAAACTCTGTTCTCCGGAACTGTGGAGCGACCAACAGAGTTGTTGGAAATCATACATACTAATGTATGCGGACCAATGAGTGTTGAAGCTCGCGGCGGGTATCGTTATTTTCTGACCTTCACTGATGATTTGAGCAGATATGGGTATATCTACTTAATGAAGCACAAGTCTGAAACATTTGAAAAGTTCAACGAATTTCAGAGTGAAGTGGAGAATCATTGTAACAGAAAATAAGAGTTTCTACGATATGATCGTAGAGGTAAAATATTTGAGTTAGCGAGTTTGGCCTTCAGTAAAAACAATGTGAAATAGTTTCACTACTCACGCCACCTGGAGCACCACAGTGTAATGGTGTGTCCGAGCGTCATAACCGTACTTTATTAGATATGGTGCGATCGATGATGTCTCTTACCGATCTACCACTATTGCTTTTGGGGTTATGCATTAGAGACAGCTACATTCACGTTAAATAGGGCACCATCTAAATCCGTGGAGATGACACCGTATGAAGTGTGGTTTGACGAGAAACCTAAGCTGTCATTTCTTTAAGTTTGGGACGGCAATGCTTATGTGAAATAGTTTCAACATGATAAGCTCGAACCCAAATCAGAGAAGTAAATCTTCATAGGATACCCAAAAGAAACTGTTGGGTACACCTTCTATCATAGATCCGAAGGCAAGGTCATTGTTGCTAAGAGTGGATCCTTTCTAGAGAAGGAGTTTCTCTCAAAAGAAGTGAGTGGGAGGAAAGTAGAACTTGATGAGGTAATTGTACCTTCTCCCGAATTGTAAAGTGGAACATCACAGAAACTAGTTCCAGTGATTCCTACACCAATGAGTGAGGAAGCTAATGATGATGATCATGAAACTTCAGATCAAGTTTCTGCTGAACGTCGTAGATCAACCAGAGTACGTTCCGCACCAGAGTGGTACGGCAACCCAGTTCTGGAAGTCATGTTACTAGACCCTGATGAACCTGCGAACTATGAGGAAGCGATGATGAGCCCAGATTCCGCAAAATGGCTTGAGGCCATGAAATCTGAGATGGGATCCATGTATGAGAACAAAGTGTGGACTTTGGTTGACTTTCCCAATGATCGACAAGCCATCGAAAATAAATGGATCTTCAAGAGGAAGACCGACGCTGACGGTAATGTTACTGTTTACAAAGCTCAACTTGTTGCGAAAGGTTTTCGACAAGTTCAAGGAGTTGACTACGATGAGACTTTCTCACCCGTAGCGATGCTTAAGTCTGTCCGAATCATGTTAGCAATTGCCGCATTTTATGAAATCTGGCAAATGGATAACAAAACTGCATTCTTTAATGGATTTATTAAAGAAGAACTGTATATGATGCAACCAGAAGGTTTTGTCAATCCTAAAGGTGCTAACAAAATGTGCAAGCTCCAGCGATCCATCTATGGACTGGTGCAAGCATCTCGGAGTTGGAATACACGCTTTGATAAGCTGATCAAAGCATATAGATTTGTACAGACTTGCGGTGAAGCCTGTATTTACAAGAAAGTGAGTGGGAGCACTACAACCTTTCTGATAAGTATATGTGAATGACATATTGTCGATCGGAAATGATGTAGAATTTTTCTGGAAAGCATAAAGGAGTGTTTGAAAGGAGTTTTTCAAAGAAAGACCTTGGTGAAGCTGCTTACATATTGGGCATCAAGATCTATAGAGATAGATCAAGACGCTTGATAAGACTTTCGATGAGTACATACCTTGATAAGATTTTGAAGTAGTCCAAAATGGATCACTCAAAGAAGGAGTTCTTGCCTGACTTGTAAGGTGTGAAGTTGAGTAAGACTCAAAGCCAGACCACGGCAGAAAAATATAGAGAGAATGAAAGTCATTCCATATGCCTCAGCCATAGGTTCTATAAAGTATGCCATGCTGTATACCAAACATGTTGTGTACCTTGCCATGAGTTTGACAGGGAGGTATGATAGTGATCCAGGAGTAGATCACTGTACAGCGGTCAAAATTATCCTGAGTAACTGGATGACTAAGGAAATGTTTCTCGATTATGGAGGTGATAAAGAGTTCGTCATAAAGGGTTATGCCGATGCAAGCTTTGACACTAAATCCAGATGACTCTAAGTATCAATCTGGATGCGTATTGAAAGTGGGAGCAATAAGCTAGAGTAGCTCCATGCAGAGCATTGTAGACATAGAAATTTGCGAAATACATACGGATCTGAATGTGACAGACCCGTTGACTAAACTTCTCTCACAAGCAAAACATGATCACACCTTATTACTCTTGGGTATTAATCACATAGCGATGTGAACTAGATTATTGACTCTAGTAAACCTTTTGGGTGTTGGTCACATAGCGATGTGAACTATGGGTGTTAATCACATGACGATGTGATATATTGGTGTTAAATCACATGGCGATGTGAACTAGATTATTGACTCTAGTGCAAGTGGGAGACTGAAGGAAATATGCCCTAGAGGCAATGATAAAGATGTTATTTGTATTTCCTTATATCATGATAAATGTCTTTTATTCATGCTAGAATTGTATTAACCGGAAACTTGATACATGTGTGAATACATAGACAAAACAGTATGTCCCTAGTATGCCTCTACTAGACTAGCTCATTGGTCAAAGATGGCTATGTTTCCTAGCCATAGACATGAGTTGTCATTTGATCAACGGGATCACATCATTAGGAGAATGATGTGATGGAGTAGACCCATCCGTTAGCTTAGCACTATGATCGTTTAGTTTTACTGCTATTTCTTTCTTCATGACTTATACATGTTCCTATGACTATGAGATTATGCAACTCCCGAATACCGTAGGAACACCTTGTGTGCTATCAAACGTCACAACGTAACTGGGTGATCATAAAGATGCTCTACAGGTGTCTCCGAAAGTATTTGTGGTGTTGGCATAGATCAAGACTAGGATTTGTCACTCCGAGTGTCGGAGAGGTATCTCTGGGCCCTCTTGGTAATGCACATCATAATAAAGCCTTGCAAGCAAATGATTAATGAGTTAGTCACAAGATGATGTATTACGGAACGAGTAAAGAGACTTGCCGGTAACGAGATTGAACTAAGTATAGAGATACCGACGATCGAATCTCGGGCAAGTAACATACCGATGACAAAAGGAACAACGTATGTTGTTATGCGGTTTGACTGATAAAGATCTTTGTAGAATATGTAGGAACCAATATGAGCATCTAGGTTCCGCTATTGGTTATTGACCGGAGATGAGTCTCAGTCATGTCTACATAGTTCTCGAACCCGTAGGGTCCGCACGCTTAACGTTTGATGACGATCGGTATTATGAGTTTATGAGTTTTGATGTACCGAAGGTAGTTCGAAGTCCCCCGGATGAGATCACGGACATGACGGGGAGTCTCGGAATGTCCGAGACATAAAGATTGATATATTGGACGACTATATTCGAACACCGGAAGTGTTCCGGAAAAGTTTCGGATTTAACCGGATTGCGGGAGGGGGTTACCGAAACCCCCCACGAAGGGGGATGGTCCATAGTGGGCCTTGAGGAAAGAAGAGAGGAAGCCCATAGAGGCTGGCCGGCGCCCCACCAGGGAATCCTAGTTGGACTAGGATTGGCTGGCGCCACCTCTCCATCTCCTTCCTTTCCCCCTCTTCCTTCTTGGTGGACTCCTACTAGGAATAGGATTGCAATCCTATTCCTAGTAGGATTGCCTCCCTGGCGCGCCATAGAAGGGCTGGCCGGCCCCTCCCCTTGCTCCTTTATATACAGGGGTAGGGGTGCACCCTAGGACACACAAGTTGATCAGTTGATCTCTCCCAACCGTGTGCGGTGCCCCCTCCACAGAAACACACCTCAGTCATACCGTTACAGTGCTTAGGCGAAGCCCTGCGCCGGTAACTTCATCATATCCGTCACCACGCCGTCGTGCTGACGAAACTCTCCCGTGAAGCTCAACTGGATCAAGAGCTCGTGGGAGGTCATCAAGCTGAACGTGTGCTGAATGCGGAGGTGCCGTACGTTCGGTACTTGATCGGTTGGATCGCGAAGAAGTTCGACTACATCAACCGCATCACTAGACGCTTCCGCTCCCGGTCTACGAGGGTACGTAGACACGCTCTCCCCTCTCGTTGCTATGCATCTAGTAGATAGATCTTGCGTGATCGTAGGAAAATTTTAAAATACTACGTTCCCCAACATAAGCCTCCCCGGCAACGGCGCCAAAAATTCTTCTTACTACTTCTCGAGCTTGTGTTGTATTCCCTCGAAGAGGAAATGGAGATGCAACACAGTAGAGTAAGTATTTCCCTCAGTTTTTGAGAACCAAGTATCAATCCAGTAGGACACCACGCGTGAGTCCCTCGCACCTGCACAAACAAATAAGAACTTGGCAGCCAACGCGATAAGGGGTTGTCAATCCCTTTACGGTCACTTACGAAAGTGAGATCTGATAGAGATGATAATTTGATATTTTTGGTATTTTTGATTATAAGAACAGAAAGTAAAAGTGGAAAAGTAAAGTATATTGTAGATTGATATGTTGAGACTAGAACCGGGAGCCATAGTGTTCTCTAGTGGCTTCTCTCATGATAGCGATATTCTACGATGGGTGAACAAATTACTGTCGGGCAATTGATAGAAAAGCGAATAATTATGAGACTATCTAGGCATGATCGTTATATATAGGCATCACGTCCGAGACAAGTAGACTGAAACAATTCTGCATCTACTACTATTACTCCACACATCGACCGATATCCAGCATGCATCTAGTGTATTAAGCTCATAAGAACGGAGTAACGCCTTAAGCAAGATGACATGATGTAGAGGGATAAACTCAAACTTAGTGATATAAACCCCATCTTTTTATCCTCGATGGCAACAATACAATACGTGCCTTGCTGCCCCTACTGTCACTGGGAAATGACACCGCAAGATTGAATCCAAAGCCAAGCACTTCTCCCATTGCAAGAACTATAGATCTAGTAGGCCAAACCAAACCAATAATTCGAAGAGACTTGCAAGGATATTATAATCATACATAAAAAGTTCAGAGAAGAACCAGATATTTCTCATAGATAATCTTGATCATAAACCCACAATTCATCGGATCTCGACAAACACACCGCAAAAAGAGATTACATCGAATAGATCTCCTCGAAGACCAAGGAGAACTTTGTATTGAGATCCAAAGAGAGAGAAGAAGCCATCTAGATACTAGCTATGGACCCGAAGGTCTGTCGTAAACTACTCACAACTCATGGTGAGGCGATGATGATGATGTAGAAGAACTCCGTGGAAGATCCCCCCTCTGGCCGAGCTCCGAAACAGGCCCCAAAATGGGATCTCACGGGAACAGAAGGTTGCGGCGGTGGAACTAGGGTTTTCTCTGTTGTTCTGATGGTTTCACGGTACGTAGGTATATATAGGAGGAAGGAGGGCACCGGGGGCCAAACGTGGGGCCCACGAGGCAGGCGCGCGTCCTATAGGGGGGCACCCCCCACCCTTGTGGGCGCCACGTGTGCCCTACTCCGTGGTTCTCAAGTCTCTCGTGCATGATTTTCTCCAAAAATATCTCTCCCGAAGGTTTCATTCCGTTTGGACTCCGTTTGATATTCCTTTTATGTGAAACCCTGAAATAGGCAAAAAACAGCAATCTAGATTGGGCCTTTGGGTTAGTAGGTTAGTCCCAAAATTAATATAAAAGTGTATAACAAAGCCCATTAAACATCCAAAACATCATAAATAATAGCATGGAACAATCAAAAATTATAGATACGTTGGAGACGTATCAATGGACCATGTAGGTGCATGTTTAAACTGTCAATTCATAGTACAATTTGCTTTATACTAATAATTCTTTTTGTATTTGTCCAAACAGGGGTGCTCAGCTTGATTTCAATGGGAACTGCACAATATGTTCATGAATACATCAAATCATTTATTTCCACCACAAGAAAGGAGGTGCCGATAAGTTCAAGGCGTTGCAACATATAAGGGCGAAATCATACAAGCTACGCATGAATTTGGTTGATTGTGGTGGAACTGCACAAAATGAACAGCTGGTTTATTTAGCACGAGGTGCCATGTCAATGTCCGAACTGATGGAAAACCCTGCCTATTCCACAATCGTAGGCATTTGATATTTTGGAACGGGAAAACCTTGTCTAATTTTGCTCATTGATTTTAGCAAGAAGACATGCGTTTGATATTTTCGAATGGGACGCCCTCTGCTGTCACCAGCGTTGATCCATTTTTTTTCTTTATTCTTTAGTTGTGAAGTAAATATTGGCTCTGACATGTGAATCGCTCAGATGCATAATCATCCATTGTTTTGAATGTTCTCTATGAATTGCCAGGCCTGTGTGTTTGATTGCAATGTACAGGAACGCTAAAAAGCTGCTCAAACTCTTTGTACTCCTTCTGTTCCTTTTTACTTCGCACATTGTGAAAGTGTATACTTTTTTCTATAAGATTGGTCAAAGTAGAGATACTTTGCCTGCAGGCAAAACTTGTATACAGACAAGAAAGGACCGGAGGGAGTACATGTGAAACTGCTGCAAACGAGGTGATCACCCTGGGAATAATGCTAGTACATATTGTTTTGCATGTTCATCCAATGCCAGTGATACAAGAATTCGAACTAATCAAAATAAATTCATTCATAGACGGTCTGATTTCATATAAACATGCCGGATTTTCTTACATTTCATACATTCTTCAACTAAAAAGGGGTGCGTTGGAGGTATAATTAATTAACCGAAGCTACCCACCTGTGTCCGGCTGAGCCGAACAAAAGCTTCAGTGACTTAACCGCAGGTGCAGTTGTCTAACTGACATGTGCCCCAGATGCCTATTGGGCCCACGTGTCAGTTAGCCAACTGCACCAGCAGTAAAGTAGAAGCAGTGTCCTTCTCCAACATAGCTCTCCGACTCCACGTCGCCGCCAAGAAGCTAACCGGCCGTCAGTGGTCAACCCGCCTAGCTTGTCATAGCGATTAGGGCAACTAGGAGCCCAATGATCAGGATCCCCACATGACAAACACCTTTCTTATTGTCATTCTTATTCTTGAAGTTCGTGTGTTGCACATCCTTGTTCTTCCCATCAAACTTTGCTTTACCGTCAAACTTGCCCTTATTCTTGAACTTGTGGGGCTAGAAGTTCTTCTTCTATACCAGATCGACACTAGATCCTCCCTCAATTCCTCGAGCATGTGTGTCCTTTGCTCTCGCCTTTTCTTCCACATCAAGAGTGCCAATGACATCCACGAAGGAGGAAGCTTAGTGATGATACCTCCGGCAACAAACTTGTTTGGTAGCATACAACTGAAGTGCTCAAATTCTTTAGCAATGACTGTATCTCATGAGCTTGCTCAACCACGGAGCACTCTTCAATCATCCTGTAATCATAGAATTGCTCCATGATGTACAGCTCAGTGCCAGCAACCGAAGGGTAGCAGCGGTGGCCTTACTTGGACCTGAGCGGCGGCGACCTACCGTGTTCGACACTTCCTCGTTTTCCGTGTGGCGCGGCCTCATTGGCAGCAGGGCGGGGCCTCAGCGTGTGATAGCCTGGATTATTAGGGATGATTGACTACTTATATCAATAAGGAATTCCTTCTTTTGCGGGAGCCCATTCGGACAAAACTCCAAAGTTAAGCATGCTCGGCTTGGAGTAGTTTCAGGATGGGTGACCGACTTGGAAATTGCTCCCAGGTGCGCACGAGTGAGGACAAAGTGCGCAGAAAAGACTAGTATTGATATGTGGGGCCAGTCTAGATCCCGCCAGGAGTAACGACCACCGGCGGGTGTGTTCGGGGTGTTACAAGTTGGTATTCAGAGCCTTCTCCGACCTAGGAGCCCCCTCATTGATCGAACCGCTGATGGTTGAGTCTAGGCACACACACAAAATGTTTTGAGTCCTATATATATATCGGAGAGTAGGATTTCTTTTACTCCTCATCCCCTTCATCGCTCTGGCGAGGACTCCTGACGTTGTTTAACTGCACCATTCTCAAAAATTTCACTAATTATTTTTTAGGATCACGCGGGTATTGTTTGGATTGTTCCGATACCTTTGTGACGAGAACATTGTTCTTGGTGCCTCCGATCATTTAGGGGTTGTGGCAGTGTCCCGGGGAGTTGAGCTTCGAGGTGTTGTCATCACAAATGTATCATTGCGGTTCTAGAATACCAGAGGCAGCCGACATCCAAAACTCTTCTATGCATGTCTGGTGGTGAGATAACCCCGACATCACCCAGTACTGGGGGATAGTTCGGGAGTATTGCCACAACTAGTATAGCGGATGTGTTTCAAAGGTCCGAGGTAAACAGTTTCAGAAGATGACTGGTTATGTGTTGACGGATGGATACAACTGGATGTAGGTTTAGAGTTGAGTGCGCAATGCTTCCCCTGTATCCCCAACACCAGATTGCATAACCTGAAAGCTTCGGGAATTAATAGGTGGGTTTCAAGTAGATCTTAGGTAATATTCCAACGGGTGCATGATATGAGGTTGGGGTTCAACATCTAGTGGAGAAGCTATCATGGGCGTTGTTGCACTAGGGGGTTGCATCTTAAAGGATCCTTGGCTATGTTGATCTGGGATTGCAAGGCCCTTTGTAAAACTTGCCATGGGGCATTCAGCACGAACATGTGGGACGAAACCTCTATTATGTATTTGTTCCATCTGTTACCTTGTTGTTTTATTCTATCATTTTGTTCTCCCAAGTGGCTTCTCGACAACTTGATGTACCATTAAGCTATGGAATTCATTCGTTCAATTCTTTGTTCGAATGATATTGTGAAGATTATGTTGCAACATATCTATCCTTTGTTTTTGTTTTGATTATGGTATTCAAGTTGCTTCGTTGTCAAGTGTTGATTCCATACCTTTCCTAATCAGTGTTCCCATATTTCTATGGGAGTGCTAATCCTTCTTGATCATCAAGATTCTCATATTAAATTCTTTTTCAACCGGTGTGGTTCTCGTCAAGTTAACCTGATCCTTTCAATATGTGCAAGACCAAGTCTTGGTTTTTCTCAACGGTGTATGTTTCATTCATCCCAAGTTGTCTTTGTTTTTTCCCCGCCCTCCCACCCTTTTTCTTTATGGAGCCAGAGTCCTTAATCAAATGTCCTTATATTCTTGTGATGTTTCTTAATTCTTTTCTTCCAATTTCATGATCTGGTGATTTCTCAGGAAGGTGCTCAGGAGTTTCAAGGTTATCATTCTCGGTTCTCGTTTCTTCTCCGGTGGATTTAATTCAAGCTTTGGTGTTGATTATATCCTTCCTCGTGTTTCACAGGTTTTCACATGTTGAAATTTCTTATCCAAAGTCTCTCTTGTTTATTCAACTCTCTCTTATTCTTCTCTGGAGTGTTCAAGATATCTCGGAAGATTCATGTTTCCATTCTTAATCCGTTCAAGTTATTTCGAGGTTTTTATTGCCTCATCCATGCCATTTATTTCAACTAGTCCAATCTCTCTTTCTAGCAATCTTTTCCAACAATGTTTCTTTTGAGTGGGCCCTAACCCACAGGTCTTTTCCCAGGATCTTACCTGACTCTTCTATTTTTTCCGGAGTTATCCTCAAATTCTTTTCAAGTTTGACGTAAGAATGGATCTCTCAGCTGTCAAATGTATCCTCCAAGATTGCTTTCAAATTCTTTTCACCATTGGTTCAACGTTTTAATTCTTCATTCCGGAGTGCCTCAACAATTCATGGTCGTTGTCGGTGTACTAAGATAAGGGTACCTTAGTACCCCAACTTGTGCACGGGCAGTAGCAGCTTCCCGCGGCAGGGTTTACCACGTGCTTGCCGGAAACCTTTCTGGTCCCTATAAAGCCATTCAAGAGCAAAGTATACAAGTCAGAAGATCAATGCCCCGGCAAGAGGAGCTTGCCGGGAAGGCCGCACCAGGCTCAAGATTATCATGATAGCACAAGACCCTGGCAAGAGGAGCTTGCCAGGAAGGCCAAGGAATGCGCACCTCAAGAAATGCCTCGGCGCGCCACGCGCCCCGGCAGGACCCGGAGAGCGACAAGCTCCCGGGCCCGGCAAGGTCACAGCCCCGGCAAGGTGCTTGCCGGGGGAAACTTGTGCTGTGTGCCCGCGCTCCAGCTCGTCTGCCCACGCGTCGCCCTGGGGCCCTTCCAGGGACGCGTGGCGGACGGCTGTGTAGCCTGGGGCACACGGTGGCAAGCCACGGCGACGAGGCTACCGCCGTGGCGAACGGAGAAGCATGGACGGACACTTTTGGGGTCGACGGTGACGGGCATTTAATGCCCTTGTCCCCCACTGTCAAGGTTAGGTGAAGACCATTGTTCATCCACTGTTCACGCACTATTCCCGCACTGTTACAACTACCACCAAAATTACACTTTTACCCTCCTCTACGTTGACACCTGTGGGTGACCCCTTGAGCTATAAAAGGAGGCCCATGCACAACGTAGAGGGGGTTCAGAACCTAAGCAACTCTCTCGCTCGGTGTAGCTAGTACTGTAGCTCTTCCAGCTCCCGAGCTCAGGAACTCAATACATCCAAGGCAGGAGTAGGGTTTTACGCGTCCGCGCGGCCCGAACCTGGGTAAACTGCCCGCGTGTGCCCCTCGATCTGCTCTTCGTGCTCCCTCCGCTCCCTTACCGCAACGTAGAAGGGGCTCCGGTCCCATAGGTGCTCGTGGGAGGGCAGTTTCCCCCGACATCTTTGGCGCGCCAGGTAGGGGGCGTCGAGGTTGTGCGAACCTGATCCGGCGTTCACGCGGGCGCATTCTTCATCAACCTCTCCAGCTTCATCAACTTCATCAGCAACCTCTACATGCCTCCGAAGAAGAAGGCTTCGGAGGTCGGAGGCCCGTCTGCATCGATTCCACCGCCACCAGAACCAACGGTTGGTGGAGGAGACGCCGGCGGAAGGGTGGTCGCCAGCGAGGAAACTCACGGCGCCACCAAGTCCAAGGACAAGACGGACGACCGGGCAAATTCCAAAACCTCGGTGTCCGTAGACGCACCACGCCTCTCTCGGGAGGTGCCAAGCCAGCAGCGCCGTGGTACAGGAGGTACCATTCGCTTGCTGGGACAAGGACAAGCCGGAGGATCGCGGGACGCTCAAGGCCATCGTCCTAGTACGAGCAAGGCATGGTCGCCGGGGCGAGAAACTGCTCCTTCTAACCCTGTTAGAAGTCCGAGTATATCTCGCTCCTCGCACCGCTCGCCGCCGCTCCCCTCCTCTCCAGCAGAAGCTCTAGCCAGAGCGCAACTGCTCCTCGATTTCCCTCCAGCGGCAGACAAGGCCGAAGACTGGAGGGCGACGATTCAGAGCCTCATCGCCTTTGCCAACAACGACACGCCGCAGCAGCCGGCGACGTCGCGGCCACGGCAAGTCGATCAGGCAAAGGCCGACGGCGACAAGACCGCCGGGGGTGCAACCACCGTGCACTCCCCGCCGCGGAAGCAGAAGACGCCACCCCGCCGGATCAACGTCGACGACGACTCCACGACGTCGTCGGATCCGCGGGCTCGTCGGGACCAGCGCCAAGTCCTCGACGACCGGCGGCAAGAAGACGCTCGGACGCGCATCGAGCGCCGACGAGAAACCCGACGACAGTTGGATCAGCGCGCTGGGACCGTTGTCGACATGCACGCGCCCGATGAACCAGGCGACTTACCGTACGCGGCAGGTTGCCCTGCGTTCACCCGTGAGCTGCGGCGAGTCCAGTGGCCCAGCATGAAGAACTTCAAGCCCGACGTACCCGAGAAGTACGACGGCAAGACGCACCCCTCGGAGTTCCTCAGCATCTACACCATCGCGGTGCAGGCTGCCGGGGGACGCGACGAGAAGATACTAGCCAACTACTTCTCGCTAGTGCTTAAGCCTAACGTCCGCTCTTGGCTTATGCACTTGCCGGAGAGCTCCATTTCTTCGTGGGCGGATCTGTGCCACCAGTTTGTTGGCGCCTTCATGGGCGGCCACAAACCCCACGGCCAAGAGAGTGATCTCCACATCCTAGCCCAGAAGGAAGGAGAATCCCTGCGCAAATACATCCAGAGGTTCAGCCACGTGCAACACAACATTCCCGACGTCCACCCTGCCGCGGTTATCAGCGCATTCCACCAGAACGTGCGTAACCGCCGCATGAGGGAAGAGATGGCCATGACCAAGATCCGGGATGTCAGCGAGCTCTACGCTCTGGCTGACAAGTGCGCGCGCGCCGAAGAGGGGAGGAGACTCCCCGGAGAGGATGCTGGCGCAGGAGGAAGCGACAGCGAGGATGCCGCCCCGGCAAGGAAGAGCCGGCGGCGGAACAACAGAAAGAAGAAGAACAAGGAGGTGCTAGTCGTCGAGCAGTCCGGCAAGGAGGCTCCCGCCAAGAAGGTACAGGCTAGCGGTTCCGGCAAGGAACCCGCCCCTGTAGCGGCTGCCGACAAGCAGGACGGCTCCGACAAGCAATACTGCAAGATCCACCGCACCAAGGGCCACGACCTTTAGAACTGCAAGCGAGTCGAGTACCTCGTAGAGCAGCAGAAAGCTGAATACGAGCGACGCGACAAGGATAAGGTCCAAGGAGGCGGAGGAGAACCAAGCAAGAAGCGGCCGTTCAATGGCCGGGGAGGACGCCACGGCAAGGCCAAGCAGCGGCAAGGTGACCGACCTCCCCGGGGCCGCGACAAGGATGAGGAAGAAGACGACGACGAAGACATGGAAGAGGGAGATAACAGCGAGCATGAGTTCCAGAAGGCCACAGAAGTTCTGTGTGTCGACGGAGGCGCCTCTCTGCACACTTCCCACCGCCAACTCAAGCAGTGGGTGCGGGAAGTAAACGCAGCTGAGCCGCTCGTCGAGTCACGCAGGCTGCTGAAGTGGTCCAGCACGCCCATCATTTTTGACCTTGAGGATCACCCTGACCGCACAACGGCGGTCGGGTGCTTGCCGATGTTGGTCTCACCAACTATCCGCAACCTCAAGGTCACCAAAATGTTGGTTGACGGCGGGGCCGGCCTGAACTTGATCTCCTCTGCTGTGATCAAGAAACTGCAGATCCCCGACAGCGAGCTCGAAGAAACCGGGTCGTTCCAAGGAATAAACCCGGGAAGGAGCAAGCCGAAGGGCAAGATTACACTGCCAGTGACCTTTGGCGGGGAACTTAACTTCAGGACGGAGAGGATAACCTTCGACGTTGCCGATATCCCATTGCCATATAATGGGATACTTGGCCGTCCTGCCCTCGCCAAGTTCATGGCAGCCTTCCACCATGCCTACAACGTACTCAAGATGCCGGGGCCGATAAGCGTCATCTCTGTCCCTGGCGACAAGAAGGACGCGCTTATCTGCGCTGACAAGATCTACCGGGATGCAGCAGCCGCAGCAGAGAGCAACACACTTGCCGCTGAAGCTCCCGGGGGGAAGACCAAGACCAAGTCCGGCAAGAGCTCTGGGGCCCACTCCGGCAAACGCACCTCTTCGGAGTGCTGCGCTGCCGTCGAGGACGTACCATCGAGCTCCATCGGCAAGTGCAAGAAAGGGATGGCCGCTCCACCGGCAACCAAGAAGGTGTTCGCCAAGGAGGACGGCACTGGTGGTACCTTCACCATCAGTGCTGCGCTCGACAACAAATAGGAAAGCGCGCTCGTTGCCTTCCTGCGGGCGAATGTCGATGTGTTTGCATGGCAACCATCTAACATCCCCGGCGTTCCCAGGAAGGTAATTGAGCACAAGCTTGCTGTTTGTCCTCATGCGCGGCCCGTCAAGCAGAAGGTCAGGAAGCAAGCCGTGGAGCGCCAAGAATTCATCGCCGAAGAGATAAAGAAGCTAGAAGCAGCAGGCCTGGTTAGAGGCGTGATCCATCCCACGTGGTTGGCCAATCCAGTTGTCGTACGCAAGGCCAATGGGAAGTGGAGACTTTGTATAGACTTCACTGATGTGAATAAAGCATGTCCCAAGGATCCATTTCCCTTGCCGCGTATTGACCAGATTGTTGACTCCACCGCCGGATGCGAGCTGCTTTCCTTCCTTGATGCATATTTAGGGTACCACCAGATTTTCATGGCCAAGGAAGATGAAGAGAAGACTGCATTCATTACTCCATGTGGCACATATTGCTTCATACGCATGCCCTTTGGATTGAAGAATGCAGGCTCGACATTTGCAAGGGTGGTGCACACTGCTTTTGAGCCACAGATACACAGAAACGTGGAAGCATACATGGATGATATAGTGGTCAAAAGTAAGAGCAAAGATACCCTGATCCAAGACTTAGAAGAAACCTTTGAGAATCTGCGCAAGATCCAGCTCAAGTTGAACCCCGAGAAGTGCGTCTTCGGAGTCCCCTCTGGCAAGCTTCTCGGGCTCTTTGTGTCCCAGAGGGGGATTGAAGCCAATCCCGACAAGATAAAAGCCATCGAGCAGATCGAAGCCCCGAAGCGCGTCAAGGACGTAAGGAGGCTTGCTGGTTGTGTGGCTGCCCTCAGCAGGTTCATTTCAAAGTCTGCAGAGCGCGCCCTGCCTTTCTTCAAGATTTTGAAGAAGGCAGGTCCTATGAAATGGACTCCGGAAGCGGAAGCAGCGCTGCAAGACTTGAAAGGATACCTATCCTCTACTCCAATACTTGTCGCACCTAGACCACAAGAGAAGTTGCTGCTGTATCTAGCAGCAACCAATCAAGTGGTTAGTGCCGCGTTAGTAGCGGAGAGGGAGGCAGATGAGGAATCCACATCCCCGGCAAGCGAATCCAGCGACAAGCAGGGGGGCTTCCCCGACAAGCTCTGGCCCCGACAAGGACAAGTCTGCGCAGGAACAAGGTGAAGTGCGAAAGAAGATGGTGCAGCGCCCAGTGTATTTTGTAAGTTCCCTCTTGCAGGGAGCTAGGTCAAGATACTCTGGGGTGCAGAAGTTGCTGTTCGGCCTCCTCATGGCCTCAAGGAAGCTGCGCCATTACTTCCAAGCACACGAGATAACAGTGGTCACTCGCTTTCCGTTGAAGAGGATATTGCAAAATCCAGAGGCAACAGGCAGGATCGTCGAGTGGGCACTGGAGCTGTCAAGCTTTGGTCTCAAGTTTGAGAGTACTTCAACCATACAGAGCAGAGCTTTGGCAGAATTCATAGCAGAATGGACCCCAACACCCGATGAGGATGTTCCAGAGACAAGCGTCCCCGTACAAGAAGCAAGCAGTGAATGGGTAATGTACTTTGATGGTGCCTTCTCTCTGCAAGGCGCCGGTGCCGGCGTGGTACTCATAGCACCCACCGGAGAGCACCTCAAGTATGTTGTCCAGATGCACTTTCCCAAGGAACAAGCGACAAACAATACTGCTGAGTATGAAGGTTTGCTTGCCGGCCTCAGAATTGCGGCCGAGCTTGGGATTAAGAAGTTGATTGTGCGGGGAGATTCTCAGTTGGTGGTCCGACAAGTAAACAAGAGTTACCAGAGCCCTTTGATGGAAGCTTACGTCGATGAAGTGAGGAAGCTTGAAGAACACTTTGAAGGTCTGCAAATGGAGCACGTCCCAAGAGCTCAGAATGATATTGCAGATGGCCTCTCAAAGTGTGCTGCAATGAAGTTACCTGTGGAACCAGGGACCTTCCTGCTCAAGCTAACTCAGCCATCTGGTACACCGTCAGTTGGGCAAAGTAAGAAGAGAAAGTTGGTCTCCGGCGACTACTTGCCGGCGGACCTTCCAGAAGCCGCCGCCAAGGTCCCCAAGATCAACAACCAAGATGATGAGGAACAGTTTGCTCCTGCAGACCCAAGGGTATGTACAGTCGAAGCATACGTTCTCGACAAGTCCTGCCCCGGCAGGCTTGCCGGGGGACCATCAGCTCCGGCGGAGCCGGAGGTTCTTGCCGTAGAAGCTGGGGTTCCCGCAGCAGCCCTCACGCCTTTAGTCCTTGCCGTTGAGCCTCGAGCTCCAGCATGGGCACAGCAGATTGTCCGTTTTCTGCAAACTGGAGAACTTCCCGACGAGCCAGAAGAGATAGAGAAAATAACCAGGCAGTCAAGTATGTATCAGTTCGTTGACAATGAACTATACAGAAGAAGACTCAATGGTGTCAGGTTGAAGTGCATTTCCAGAGAAGATGGACAGAAGCTGTTGGCAGAGATACATGGAGGCATATGTGGCCACCACATTGGCGCAAGGGCACTTGCCGGGAAGGCGTTCCGGCAAGGGTTCTTCTGGCCAGAAGCCCTCCAAGATGCAACTGCACAAGTAACAAAGTGTGAAGCGTGCCAGTTCCATGCCAAGCAAATTCATCAGCCAGCTCAAGCTCTCCAGACGATACCTTTATCCTGGCCCTTCTTGGTCTGGGGGCTCGATATCCTCGGCCCCTTCCCCCGCGCAGTCGGGGGCTTTGAGTACTTGTACGTTGCAATCGACAAGTTCACAAAGTGGCCAGAAGTGGAACCAGTGAGAAAGGTGACAACACAGTCAGCAGTCAGGTTCTTCAGATCAATTGTTTGCCGTTTCGGGATCCCTAACAGGATCATCACCGACAACGGCACACAATTCACAAGTCGCACCTTCATGCAGTACGTCCAAGACCTTGGCGCCAAGGTCTGCTTCGCTTCTGTTGCTCACCCGAGGAGCAATGGTCAAGCGGAGAGGGCCAATGCTGAAGTGCTGCGCGGACTCAAGACAAGAACCTTCGACAGGCTGCGCAAGTGCGGAAGAAACTGGATAGAGGAGTTGCCGGCGGCTCTTTGGTCAATCAGGACGACACCAAATCGAGCCACCGGGCAGACACCCTTTGCTCTTGTCTATGGAGCAGAGGCAGTTCTCCCCACGGAACTCGTATACGGATCTCCTCGAGTGCTCGCTTATGATGAGCTCGAGCAAGAGCAACTGCGACAAGATGATGCACTGCTCCTTGAGGAGGAACGTCTCCAGGCTGCTGTACGAGCTGCTCGATACCAGCAAGCCCTGCGTCGCTACCATAGCCGCAGGGTCAAGGCCAGGAGTCTCGAGAAAGGCGACCTTGTTCTTTGGCGTGTTCAGTCCGCCAAGAATTCCAACAAGTTGACGCCGAAGTGGGAAGGCCCTTATCGGGTGAGACAAGTCACAAGGCCCGGCGCTGTCCGCCTTGAGACCAAAGAAGGCTTACCGGTGAGCAACTCCTGGAACATAGAGCATATTCGCAAGTTTCATCCATAAGGCGCGGTTGCCGTGATCCGCTCCGGCAACCACCTTTTGTACAAGTCTTGTCGTTGTTGCATGTAAACCTTTGTACAAAGCCGGGCGCAGATCCCGTGCATCAGTAAAGTTTTCGTGCTTCGCACTATTTGCCATTTCCATGCTTTTCTTTGTTATTTGCATGCATTGGTTGGCACCTTGTGCAACACACATCCCCGGTAAGCACTAGCAAACCGTGAGGCCATGTACTTGTTTTCCCTCCTCTTTTTCTTTCCCTCTTAAACAGAAGAACCATTCCTCGCGCACAAGTTTGCCGGGGAGGAAGGAGGTGGAGGATGAACCAAGTGTTGTTCAAGAAAGAGAAGCCTTGTCGGGGGATAAGCAATTTATGAAAGCTAAGTTACCAAAGTTTGAGTAATTCAAATTTTAGTTATCCTCCTTGAACAACCACACTTTGTATGGAAAACCTGTGCGCGGAGGAACCTACCTGTGGCTAGCCGCGCCCTTACTCTTTTTCGAGCACGCTCAACGGCTTAAGTGAGCTGCGACAAGTGTCGCGCCCTTACTTCGTTTTCGAGTTCGCTCAGCAGTCTAAGTGTGCTGCGACTAGCTGCGGCAAGGTTACTTGCCGATGAGATCCTTTGCCAGCAGGCTGCTAAGAGTCCAGCACTCAGCGCTCGCGGCAAGGGCCCCTTGCCGGCAAGTCCCCTGAAAGCATAGGGTAGAAAGCATACAAAGTGGAGGACCAAAAGCAAGGGAGATAACACTGCATTAACTGATCAAAATAAGATAGTATATTACAAAGATAACTTGCAGCAATACTAATAGATTCTTGTCCAATAACATGCCTTGCAGCGGCAAGGGAAACAGAAAGAAAGAAATCTAATCTACGCGGTCGCCTTCACGCCTTGTGATCTTGTTCACCTTGGCGACGATGTGGGCAACCTGCGCCTTCAACGCCTCTTGGTCAGCGTCGTCCGGCAAGGTGCGGAGGACGTTGACAAGGTTGATGCCGGGGTTGCGGTAGACGATTTTCGTCAAGACACGCTCCAAGGTGCCCATGCAGAGCCGACGCGCCTCGTCGGCCAGCTGCACGGGGATCTTCGCCTGCAGCCTCGCAAGCGCCGGCGCGATTCCCCTGAAGAACAGACTTAACTTGGCGCTGTGGGGGAGATTCTCGTCCGGGGAGTACGCGAGATGCTCCGCCTTCAGCGCCACCACCTCCTTGTCAATGTTGGCAGCGGAGGTGACCAGATCATCAGTCCATTGCTCCACCGCCCGGCTGAAGTTGTTCGCTGAGACGGCGGCGCTCTCCACCAAGTTCCGCTCCTTGCGGAGCTCGTCCTTCAGCTTCATCTCGCGGTCCCGGGCGGCGTCGAGCGAATCAGTCAAAGTGGAGACCTTCAACTATAAGTCAGCGATTGAATCCTTGGCGGCAGTGAGCTCGTCGCCTTTCTTGGAGAGACGTACCTGCAAGTCAGAGTTGGTGTGGGCGTCTTTCTCCCGCTCCACATTGAGTGCGGTGACTCTGTCCTCGCTCGCCTTCAGGTACCGCTCCAGCTGCTCCACCTTAAGCTCCAGGTCCCTCTTGGCAGTCTCCGCGGCGGCGGCGGCGGCGTCCTTTGCCTCCTTCAGGGCCCCGCCAATGGCCTGCTCCCGGGCGGTGAGGTCGTCCTCGTGGGCGTCGAGGTCGACCTTCCGCTGGTTGAGCACTCCTTCTCGCTGAGACAGCTCCTCGGTGGCCAACCGTTGCTGCTCGTCCACCTCGGCCTTCTCCAGGAGGAAGGCTTGCTGCGCTCCGGCAAGCTCTTCGCGCTCCTTAGCCAGGTGGCGGAGGGCTGCTTGGTTGTCGGCGTGAAGCTCCGCGGCGCGCTTCTCCAACTCAACTCCAGCCTTGGCGGCAAGAGCTTCCCGAGACTCTAGCTTCGCCTGCCTGGCCCGGTACAGAGCCAGAAGCCGGCGAAGGAGCTTCTCCTCTTCGGGCTCGTCGCTGCCGCCAGGTGCTTCAACGACCTTCAACCCCGCGGAGGCGAGGACCTCTCCGTCAAAGGTCTCTCCCTCCGCGGGGGCTCGAGATAAGGACCCCCACGGGACTTGTATGAATACCCCGTTGGGGGCTTCCAGGTAGACGCCCTGCCCAGCCGTGGAGGCGGAAGGGTCGGCGGCCAGTGCAGCGCTTGACGCTCCTGCTGCCTCCGGGCCAGCAGTGTGGTCGCCGGTCCCTTCCCCAGCCGCGGCGTCTGTGGTCGGGGCGGTCTCTTCAGCAGCAGGCTCGTCGGCTCCAGCCATGCCCTCAGTGGCAGTGGCGTCGCCGGCGTCGCCGCGCACCTCCTCCTCAGCGGCGGTCTCTGTTTCCATCCGCTCTGGGGCAGGGGGATCTAGCGGAAGAAAAAGAAAAGAAAGAATCAAGCAAATATCCAAAAAGAAGAACCCAAGAAGATAAAGCTGCAAGACTTACCTTCGCGGACTTCTTCGACGACAGGCTCCCTCGCCGGGGAGTTCTCCCTTGGCGGCGGAGCGGTGGCGCCTGCTGGCGGAGGGCCACCCGCGCCCTCCCATGGCGGGGTGCTCACCCTTGTCGGGCTGCTCACCCTTGGCGGGGTACTCGCCCTTGGCGGAGTGCCCGTCCTTGGCGGAGCGTTCTCCCTCGCCGGGGGGCTCACCCTTGGCGGGGAGGGTGGAGCAAGTAGCTCGTCGGGGGCAACCTCCTGGCGCTCCTGCGGCTGCGGCTCCACTTCTACACAAGACATCAAGATATCAGTACAAGCAATAATCTCAAGCGCGCCCGTCAAGCAAAAACATAAAAACCAGACTTACGCTGGGGGCTGCTCCTCGGAGCAGCAGGTTGATCCGGCAAGTTTGCCGCTGGCGCGTCTCCGGTCGCCGCGGCGGGCGAGTCGTCTTCAACCTCGACCACAGGGATCTTGGCCCTCTTCGCCATCCGCTGGGCCAGGGTCCTAAAAGCAAAGCAAAACAAGATCAGAATCAACAAGGAATAACAAGACAAAATCAAAAAAATTACAAGTCGCAAGAACTTACTCCTCTTCCTCGTCGTCGGAGCTGAGGGCGGAGAAATCAAAATCCGCCTGAGGTGCTCCCGCGCGAGGAGCAGGAGGAGAAGGCTCACTCGGGCGCTTGGCGGTCTCCGGGGCTGTGGGCTGCGAAGACCCAGCTTCCGTCGTCGCCGAGGGCCGAGGAGCAGAAGGGGCGGCCGTTCCACTCCGGGAGGATCCCCCCTCCGCTTGGCGCTGGTGCACGGGGCGCCTCCTTGACGACTTTGCTCGCCCTAGTGGCGCGCGTCGCCCGGCGCGCAGGCTGCTGTCGAGGCGCCTGCGGCCTCATCGCCGTAGCCGCCTTGCGGAGGCGCTTCCTCGGTTGTTGCGTAGGACTTGCCGGAGGCGGGGAGTTCTCTAAAGACGAGGAGGCATCGTCGTCAAGTCCCAGAGATCCACCAGTGTCTTCATCAGCCTCGACGTCCTCCTCCTCCTCCCCGGCAGGCCCGCTGGACCCAGCACCATGCCCGGCGGCCTCGCTCCCTCCGGCGACCTCGCTCGTCCCGGCAAACTTTAGGGTAGGCACCCCGGCAAACTCATCGGGCGGAAGCTTGAGCAGCCTGAGGATTTCAGCCTCCTCTGCTTGGCTCACCGCGTCCGCGGCCTGTGCCTCATCCACAGTGTATCCAAACTCTCCCGCCGCTGCGGCTGCAGTGGCCTCCTCCATCCTGGAAGCGATGTAAGCTATGTCCCGCGCCGTAGTGGCCCGAGTGTGGCCCCTGTTCTCCTCGGTGTTCTTGGGCGTCTCAACCAAGTTGTCGAAGAAGCTCAGCATGGTGTCCGGCGGAGGCTCGATCCAGGTGGGGACGATGCAATGGGAGTCACACGCCGGCATCATCGCGCGCAAGGAATCTCGGGCGCTGCTGTTGCACAGCGGCACCACTCCCCGAAAAGGTCTGAACCATTCCGGATGGGCTGGGTCATGCTTAAAGAGTTCCCGGACCATCCCCTTCAACTCCAAGGCAGTGAAGTTATAGTTTAATCCAGGGCGCAGCCTCATGATATCCGCCGCATTGCCAAATTCCCAGGCGGCCCTCTTCCTTTCTTGTAGAGGGGCAATGCGGCGACGGAGGAAATCTGCCCCAACCTCTCCGATGGTCAGATTGGCTACCCGGAGACGGATAATCCTGACGAGGGCAATACTGAGCTTGTTGTCCTCCGGGGCCAATTCGCTCCAATTCCTACCGCGCACTATGGCTGTTGTGCGCGGCGCAGTGAAGGGCTCCGGCTTGTCCTCCACCACCCAACACCAATCTGCTCTCCACTCCTACCACTTGCCGCGGAGTTCTCCCCTCAGGTACGAATCCTTCTTGTTCAGCCTGAAGATCCAGGAGATGCCGCTGGAAAGGGGAGCGCCTGATTCTACTCTAGGCATGAAAAAGTGGCGGAAAAGGGCTACATTGGGATGAATCCCAACATAGTTTTCGCACAGATGTGCGAAAACGGCCATCGTAAGGATGGCGTTGGGAGTGAAATCTAGGACGTGGAGGTTATATGTGTTCATGATATCGCAAAAGAACTCCGAGAACGGAGGGCACAATCCACAGTGGAAAAATGCAGCGAAGAAGAAATACCCGCCGGGGAACATATCTTTGGCGATGGCGGGGAAGACGTGGGTGCGGGGGTGAGCTTTGGTCTCCCTCGCCCAGAACAAATATTATTTGTCCCGCAGCTCCCTCGGACCAAGCCTTGGCGCGAAGACCACGTTTCTCTTTCGCAGGGCGGCCAGCTTCGCCGCCTGCTCGGACTTCTCCTTCTTGGCCTTATCATTCTTGGCCTTGTCGCTCTTGGCCTTGTCGCTCTTCGGAGCCATGGCGGGGGCGGCGAGGAAAGAAGCGAGGAGCCCGACGGCGCCGCGGATGCGGAAGATGGCGGAGGGGAGGCGGGGGCAAGAAGCAGCGGAAGTTTTCTGGAGGATGAAGACGCAATGAAGACGAAGGTGGGGAACTGCCCCTGCTTCCTCTGCTTTTAAGGGGGAAGTGGGGGACGCTCCGCATTTCCCATTAAACAACAGGCCACGATCTCTCCCACGACGCCGCAATCGACGCGTGCCGTTAGGGAGGGATGCGGCGGATGCGGAAGGGGATACGGCTTGCCGTGGGCTGCGCGTGCCCGTGCACTGTTATGGGCCTGGCCCAACAGCGCTCGGCACCGTGTGTGGCCCAGGCCCGGGGGCTCCTGTCGGTGTACTAAGATAGGGGTACCTTAGTACCCCAACTTGTGCACGGGCAGTAGCAGCTTCCCGCGGCAGGGTTTATAACGTGCTTGCCGGAAACCTTTCTGGTCCCTATAAAGCCATTCAAGAACAAAGTATACAAGTCAGAAGATCAAGGCCCCGGCAAGAGGAGCTTGCCGGGAAGGCCGCACCAGGCTCAAGATTATCACGATAACACAAGACCCTGGCAAGAGGAGCTTGCCAGGAAGGCCAAGGAATGCGCACCTCAAGAAATGCCTCGGCGCGCCACGCGCCCCGGCAGGACCCGGAGAGCGACAAGCTCCCGGACCCGGCAAGGTCACGGCCCCGGCAAGGTGCTTGCCGGGGGAAACTTGTGTTGTGTGCCCGCACTCCAGCTCGTCTGCCCACGCGTCGCCCTGGGAGCCTTCCAGGGACGCGTGGCGGACGGCTGTGCAGCCTGGGGCACACGGTGGCAAGCCACGGTGACGAGGCTACCGCCGTGGCGAACGGAGAAGCATGGACGGACACTTTTGGGGTCGACGGTGACGGGCATTTAATGCCCTTATCCCCCACTGTCAAGGTTAGGTGAAGACCACTGTTCATCCACTGTTCACGCACTATTCCCGCACTGTTACAACTACCACCAAAATTACACTTTTACCCTCCTCTACGTTGACACCTGTCGGTGACCCCTTGAGCTATAAAAGGAGGCCCATGCACAACGTAGAGGGGATTCGGAACCTAAGCAACTCTCTCGCTCGGTGTAGCTAGTACTGTAGCTCTTCTAGCTCCCGATCTCAGGAACTCAATACATCCAAGGCAGGAGTAGGGTTTTACGCGTCCGCGCGGCCCGAACCTGGGTAAACTACCTGCGTGTGCCCCTCGATCTGCTCTTCGTGCTCCCTCCGCTCCCTTACCGCAACGTAGAAGGGGCTCCGGTCCCATAGGTGCTCGTGGGAGGGCAGTTTCCCCCGACAGTCATGTATCTCATCGTCTTCTCATATTTGAAGACCGAAGAAGAGTTCCTCTTGAATCCTTACCCATTCTTCCAAATTCATGGTTCTAGCTTCATGCCATCCTCATTATAGTTTCGATTGTGAGGAATTATTTTTATACCCATCCAAAGCATTTCATGAATTCTTTCCATTGTAATCCTCTGAAGGCCATCATTTCAGAAGATTTCTTCATTCTCAATTTGCAACTTCGTCCTCTAACTATTCTTAATTGATGCCTCTTCGTTCGTCTCCATATTCTTACAGTGGTTCATTCAAGATTACTCTTCCGTTGTTATCGTATCAATTCATTTGTTCTTTCCAATCCTACCGCTGGTTCATGAAGACTTTCTCAAGTTTGTGTGAGATCTCTCCTTAATTCTTTGCAACGAGAATACGTAGTATGCCAAATCCATTGGTTGTCATCAATTTAAATTGGTGAAGGATACTCATAACATAATTCTTATTCTTGTTCCTTCCAAGTGTTTAATTCCTTCATCTCGATTTCGTTCACGATATCAAATTATGGGTTGTTCATCATTTCCTTCCGGTGTTCTAAGCTCTCTCAATTATTTTGTCACGAAGCTCCATCTAATCAGTGCTAGGCTTCAATCTTAATCTTTTCATCCTTCACTTCTCATTCGTTTGTTATTGGAGTTCTTCATGGTGGTTCATCATGATTTAATTCTTTCTTCAAATGTTTTCCAATATTCTTGTTGAAGGAGCTCAAGTATTCTTCTTCATGCATTTCGAAGTGCAATTCTTTCTACCTTATCTTTTGAGGTGG
The DNA here is from genome assembly GCA_902687465.1 of Secale cereale. NCBI lineage: Eukaryota > Viridiplantae > Streptophyta > Magnoliopsida > Poales > Poaceae > Secale > Secale cereale. The sequence continues at coordinate 801,373,961 of LR738711.1, forward strand.
TGTTATGTCATTCTTGACAATTTCCTTCAGGTTTCATGATTCACAAGTTATCAAGAATGAGATATTTAAACCTATCATATTCTTCGTTCATGAGATCTTTCAACCTTCAATTTCTTTGTTAGAGTTATCTTGGGTTTTATCTCACCAAAAAGCTTTCCCTAAGGATTGTTGCTATTTATGGTGCTTATAAATAACCTAAGTTTTTCATTTATCCTCTCGGTGAAAGAAGTTCTTCGTCTCCTTGTTGATCTCAATCCAATCAAATGTTTCCATTAGTGGATGGTTGTCACCTCATAATTTTGAGATGTTTTCCATAAGCCTACGAGAAGCATATCTTTTGCGTGTTGATTCTTCCAACAACTCTATTCAATCCATCTTCGTAAGGATGCTCTTTCAAACTCAATTGTGGTAGCAGTTGTCATTTTCTTCCTCGTTCTTTTCCTTCCAACGATCTATATTCTATTATTTCATTCCAGAGGCGTTGTGATGTTGCTCTCTCCAAACCATCATCTCGTTAAATCGAGATCATGTTCTTTCCTTTGCTTATCCATTTAACCGGAGTGTTGTGTCCTACGTTCAAGTTCTCTCATCCTATCAAGTTTTTCCTCTCTTTTCAACCGGAGTGCTGTCTGAAGCCTTTCTTACCCCCTGTGCCATTCTTTCAATTGTTTCAGAGGCATAGTGTTGTTGATTTCATCAAGTATCATTCCATCTCCTCAAGTTCATGTTAATTCCTTCCATTTTCAGTTGGAGTGCTGTCAGAATTATTACATTCTTATTCCTTCTCCATCTTATTTTAACCCAAGTGGTTTTGAAATTCTTTCTCATCCGTGAGTTCTTGTTCATGTCTTTTAACCTACAAGGTACTCGTAATGTTCCTTGTTCCTCTTTTCTAATGGAGTGTTTTCATCTCCGTTGTATTCTTCTTTCAATTTGTTCAACCTCTCAAGTTCGTGGTTTCACTCGTTTGTCGAGGAAGCAACTTTGTTTTACCTCTTCCTTTATCCTCTTCTATCCGGTGCCATCTTCAAGATCTCGGGTCGAGATCCTCTGTTAGTGTGGGAGAGTTGTGACGCCCCAAGACCGACGCTCTAGAAGACTTCCATATGTTCCGGGTTTCGTCGTGTGTTTTATTTGCTTGCTCTATTTTATTTCCCATTGCATCATGTCATCATGCCATCATGTCATTAATCTTTGCATCTCATCTAAATAAATTGTGTGGATCTTTGATCCATTTAAATCGAGGGATATTCACAATGGTGATTTCTCTTTATAACATATCCTCCCAATACTTAGGGAGCTATATTAAACCATCCCTTTGACTTGGAATCACCTATAACACATTTGCACCATTGTCCAATTTTCTTATATCCAACTCAACTTCTTTTTCTTCCTTGGAGGCCTATAGTAAAATCGAGCTGCAATTTTACTTTATCCATAAATGTTTGAAATCTGCCCATAAATCACATCTAGTGTGTAGGGTCACCTCCTATACTTCAACTCATTTGGAGTCCATTTGAATGGGTTTCAAGATTCAAACATGTCGATTTAAATTCAACATGTTTGGATTTTACTTCCTCTAGAAAACCTCACGCCATTTTTGTTATATTCCTCATATTTTTATGAGTCCAAGAAAAATGGCCTTCTGCTCAAATTATTCTTCCAGACCCCCTCTCTATTTTTTATTAGACCCTCTGTTTATTTGTTAAGCAGTAAAAGGAGTTTAACAAAAAAAAGAGGACCCAGCCCAGCTGGCCTCTTAGGCCTGGCCCATCTGGCCCAAGCCCACCAGGCCTCCTCACCTCCCCCCTCTCCACCGAATGGCCGAAGGCCCAACCGGCCCCAGCCCACGAAATCCTAACCCTAGGCTCCTGGGTCGATCACCTTGCCTCTCCCTCTCATTCCCTTGTCGTCGCCACTCAACGCACGCACGCACACCGACCTCGCTCCTCTTCCTCGATCTCTCGCTCTCCCTCTCGTCCCGTCGACCCCATGCCACGCTCGTCCCCTTCCCCTCCAGCGCACCACCAGCGCCACCGCTGCACTGTGCCAGCGCCGCTGCCCTGGAGCTTCTCCGCCGCCGGCGCCCCAAGCTCCCTGCACCGCCGGCCGCAGCCTCGCACCCCGCCAGCCGCAGCTCCCCGCCGACGAGCAGCCCGTCGATGGCCCGGCCGGGTCTTCTCCGCCCCGCGCCGACCCGAGGTCGCCACCACCTGCGTCCTTCGCCGCCGCACTCCTCCTGGCCGGATTCCGTCGCCCGACCTCCAACGCCGCCGCCTCGCCATGGAGCCGCAGCGCTCGGCCTCCTCCTATGCGCCATGGCCGTCTCGCCTCCTCCTCCTTCCGTTCGGCCTCGACCACAGCAAGTCGCCGCCGCCAAGTTCCCTTCCCGGCGCCGCCACCTCGCCATGGTCACGCCTCCCATGTTGCTCCACCGCCGTCGAGCTTGATGACCCACAAGTGTAGGTGATCTATCGTAGTCCTTTCGATAAGTAAGAGTGTCGAACCCAACGAGGAGTAGAAGGAAATGATAAGCGGTTTTCAGTAAGGTATTTTCTGCAAGCACTGAAATTATAGGTAATAGATAGTTTTGTGATAAGACAATTGGTAGCAAGTGACAAACGGTAAAATTAAATAAGGTGCAGCAAGGTGGCCCAATCCTTTTTGTAGCAAAGGACAAGCCTGGAAAAACTCTCATATAAAGTAAAGCGCTCCCGAGGACACATGGGAATTATCGTCAAGCTAGTTTTCATCACGATCGTCTGATTCATGTTCGGTACTTTGATAATTTGGTATGTGGGTGGGCCGGTGCTTGGGTGCTACCCTTACTTGGACAAGCCTCCCACTTATGATTAACCTCTAATGCAAGCATCCGCAACTACAAAAGAAGTATTAAGGTAAACCTAACCATATCCTGAAACATATGGATCCTAATCAGCCCCTTACGAAGCAACGCATAAACTAGGGTTTAAGCTTCTGTCACTCTAGCAACCCATCATCTAGTTCTTACTTCCCAATGCCTTCCTCTAGTCCCAAATAATGGTGAAGTGTCATGTAGTCGACGTTCACATAACACCAGTAGAGGAGAGACAACATACATCTCATCAAAATATCGAACGAAAACCAAACTCACATGACCACTAATAGCAAGACTTCTCCCATGTCCTCAGGAACAAAAGTAACTACTCACAAGACATAATATTGTTCAAGATCAGAGGGTTATTAATATGCATAATGGATCTGAACATATGATCTTCCACCAAATAAACCAACTAGCATCAACTACAAGGAGTAATCAACATTACTAGCAACCCACAGGTACCAATCTGAGGTTTGGGTACAAAGATAGGATACAAGAGATGAACTAGGGTTTGAGAGGAGATGGTGCTGGTGAAGATGTTGATGAAGATAACCCTCCCCGAGATGAGAGAGTGGTTGGTGATGACGGCGGTGACGATTTCCCTCTCCCGGAGGGAAGTATCCCCGGCAGAACAGCTCTGCCGGAGCCCTAGATTGGTTTCCGCCTCGAGACGGCGGCGTCTGGTTCCGAAAGCCTCCTTATGATTTTTCCAGGTCAAAACACCTCATATAGGAGAAGATGGGCATCAGGGGCCTGCCGGCTGGCCCACGAGGCAGGGGGGCGCGCCCTGGGAAGGGGGGCGCGCCCCCACCCTCGTGGACAGCCGGTGGCCCCCCTCGTGGATTTCTTTCGCCAGATATTTTTTATATTTCCCGAAACGATGTTCTGTTGAGTTTCAGGGCTTTTGGAGTTGTGCAGAATAGGTTTCCGGAGTTTGCTCCTTTTTCAACCTAGAATTCCAGCTGCCGACATTCGCCCTCTTCATGTGAACCTTGTGAAATAAGAGAGAAAAGGCATAAGTATTGTGACAAAACATATAAGAACAACCCATAGTGCAATAAATATCAACATATAAGCATGATGCAAAATGGACGTATCAACTCCCCCAAGCTTAGACCTCGCTTGTCCTCTAGCGAAAGCCGATATCGATAAATATGTCCACATGTTTAGAGATAGAGGCGTCGATAAAAACAAAATACGGACATGAGGGCATCATGATTATTCTCATAACAACAACTTATATAAATAAAGTCATATAATTCTTATGCTAAAGTAACAATCCATCCACAATATCAAGTATGAATCATAAACTTCATTGGAAACTAACAAACTTTGATCTCAGTCATTGAAGCTATTGCAATTTATCGTAACATCGGAAAGAGTCAATATAAGAGCTTTTCAGCAAGCCTACATACTCAACTATCATATCGTCTTTCACAATTGCTTTCACTCACGCAATATTTATGTTTATGGAGTTTTAATCGGACACAGAGAAAGATAGGGGCTTATGGTGTTGCCTCCCAACCTTTTACCTCAAGGCTAATGTCAACAGTAATAGATCATGAAAACTTACATCCAAGTGGGTGTATATGTCAGGATCTTTCCAACACAATGTGCTTGCCAAAGGATAAAATGTAAAAAGGAAACGTGGATTTCACCTTGACTCTTATAAGACAGGAATAATAGATAGGCCCTTGGCAGAGGGAAGCAGAGGTTGTCATGTGTTTTTGTGGTTGGATGCACAAAGTCTTAGCATAGAAGAACTTCACTTTATATCGCCACTTGTGATAAGGACCTTTATTATGCAGTCTGTCTCTTTTATTACTTCCATATCACAAGATCATATAAAGCTAATTTCTCCCACACTAATAAATCGTACATATTTTAGCGGATTTGCAACATGACAACTTACTTGGAAGGATCTTTCTCAATCCATAGGTAGGTATGGTGGACTCTCATGGCATAACCGGGTTTAAGGATATATGGAAGCACAAGTAGTATCTCTACTTAGTTGAGCAGTTTTGGCTAGCATGAGGGGGAAGGGAAAGCTCAACATGTTGGATGATCCATGACAATATACTTTATTTCGGATATAAGAAGACATAACCCATTATGTTGTCTTCCTTGTCCAACATCAACTCTTTAGCATGTCATATTCTAATGAGTGCTCACAATCATAAAAAATGTCCAAGATAGTATATTTGTATGTGAAGCCTCTCCTCTTTTATTACTTCCTATTAATTGTAACGATGACCAAAACTATGTTTGTCACCTCCCAACAACTTTTATTTATCATACTCTTGTATGTGAAGTCATTACTTCCCATAAGATCGATATGATCTCTTTGATACTCTTTATGTTTTCTTTCTTTTTATCATGACCCAAGTGAGGAAATCAAGCCCTTGACTCAACACTAATCTTTATTATATAACTCACGGACTCGATTACAAAGGATAAAGCTCACAAAGCAAAAGCTCACAACTAGATCATGCTAACTTTATTCTAATAGATCAAGATACTACCAAAAGGATCGAACTAAGTAAAACGGTAAAGATAGGAGTGATGGTGATACGATACCGGAGTCACTCCCCCAAGCTTGGCAGTTGCCAAGGGGAGTGCCCATACCCATATGATTATGTCTCCTTTTTCAGGGGTGGTGATGATGGAGTTGTTGATGATATAGGCTTGTTGTCCACTTTCCAAGGCATAGGTTCACCATCGTAGAAGGATGACCGAGTCTCCGGGATAGTCAAATATGCAGCCAAACTCATCTTCTTGAATCTATATTCATACTCACAGTTTTGGTTTTGCAGGTCATAAATCTGGGCTTGGAGGTGATCGATCTTCTCTTGAAGATTGGAGATGGCTTCCCCAAAGATCCTTGAGTCCAGCTTGAGGTTGTTGGCAAGCTCCGATATCATCATGTGGTTGGCGTCGAGTCCTCGTTCCACGGTACCTTGGCACTTGAAAACTTGCTGCTCCATTGCTTCGAGCCTTGTCTCCACGCTTCCGGTCCTCCGTGGCCCCTCAACATCACGGATGTGCAGCACCCCCTCATGCAACTGCATGGTTTTAGGGTGGTGCAGCACCTCCACAAGGTAGGGGTTGATGACCTTCTCGAAGAACTTGTCCTTGGGGGTGTTGGAGGATGCCATGATGATCTAGATCTGTCAAAAACAGCAGCTCAAAACAAAAACAGAGGATTTTTGCGTGAAACAGAGGTCAAAACCTTCTGGAGTATAGATAATGAATTTTTACCGACCAAAAGGAGTAACCCACAAGAAAATGGAGTCCGGGGGACACACGGGGTGCCCACGAGGCAGGGGGGCGCGCCCTGGGAAGGGTGGTGCGCCCTCCACCCTCGTGGAGACCTCGTGTCTCTTTTGGACTACAATTTATTTTTCTATTTTTCTAAATATTCCAAAACGGAGAAAAATTGCCTTAGAACTGTTTTGGAGTCAGTTTACTTACCGTATCACATACCTCTTCCTTTTCGGAGGCTGAACTGTTCTGGAAAGTGTCCCTTATGTATTCCTCCAGGGTTACGGTTTAAATAATATTGGTTTCAACATTTATAGGATTACCTGAGATATAATGTTTAATTCTTTGACCATTCACCACCTTCAGATTTGTGTCTTAGAAATTGTTGTTTTTATGGCACCGGAACGATAGACCTCCTCGATAATGTAAGGTCCTTCCCACTTGGAGAGAAGTTTTCCTGCAAAAAAAATCTTAAATGAGAGTTGAATAGCAAGACATAATCACCTACGTTAAACTCATGCTTTTGTATCCTTTTGTCATGCCATCTTTTAACTTTTTCTTTAAACAGTTTGGCATTCTCATAGGCCTGGGTTCTCCACTCATCAAGGCAGCTAATGTCAAATAGCATCTAGTTTGAAATCATAGTTGAGCTCTTTAATAGCCCAATATTCCTTATGTTCTAGCTCAAGAGGTAAGTGACAAGCTTTTCCATATACCATCTTATATGGAGACATACCCGTAGGATTTTTGTATGCAGTTCTATAGGCCCATAATGCATCATCAAGTTTCTTGGACCAATTCTTCCTAGACCTATTAACTATCTTTTGCAAGATTAGTTTCAACTCCCTATTACTTAGTTCTACTTGACCACTGGTCTCTGGGTGATAGGCGAATGCAATTCTATGCTTGACATCATATTTAGCAAGCATCTTACGGAAAGCACCATTGAGCCACCATCAGTCATTAGATATCTAGGGACTCCAAACCTCGGAAAAATAACTTCTTTAAGCATCTTAATAGAAGTGTTGTGATCAGCACTACTAGTTGGAATAGCTTCTTCCCACTTAGTAACGTAATCAACATCAACTAAAATATGTGTGTACCCATTAGAGGCAGGAAACGGTCCCATATAATCAACGCCCCAAACATCAAATGGTTCAATAACAAGTGAATAATTCATAGGCGTTTCTTGACATCTACTAATATTACCAATTCTTTGACATTCATCACAAGATAAGACAAACTTACGGGCATCCTTGAAGAGAGTAGGACAATAAAAACCGGATTGCAATACCTTGTGTGCAGTTCTATCTCCCGCATGGTGTCCTCCATAAGCTTCGGAGTGGCAATTGCGTAGGATATGTTCCTGTTCATGCTCAGGTACACAACGTCTAATAATACCATCTACTCCTTCTTTATAAAGATGTGGGTCATCCCAGAAGTAATGTCTCAAATCATAGAAGAACTTTTTCTTTTGCTGGTATGTGAAGCTAGGAGGTATAAACTTAGCAACAATGTAATTAGCATAATCAGCATACCATGGACCAGTACGAGAAGTACTTACGACAGCTAGTTGTTCATCAGGAACGCTATCATCGATAGGTTGTGGATCATCAAGCATATTTTATAACCTAGACAAGTTATCTGCTACGGGGTTCTCAACTCCCTTTCTATCAATAATATGCAAGTCAAATTCTTGCAGCTAGAGAACCCATCTAATAAGTCTAGGTTTAGCATCTTTCTTTTCCATAACGTATTTGATAGCAGCATGATCAGTGTGAATAGTTACCTTAGAATCAACGATATAGGGTCTAAGCTTATCACAAGCAAATACAACTGCTAAAAATTCTTTCTCAGTGGTAGCATAATTTCTTTGGGCACTATCTAGAGGTTTACTAGCATACTGGATATCATTCAATTTCTTATCAACTCTTTGCCCTAAAATAGCTCCTACAACATAATCACTAGCATCACACATAATCTCAAAGGGTAGATTCTAGTCAAGAGGCTGGACAATAGGTGCAGAGATCAACACTTTCTTAAGTATTTCAAATGCTTATAGACAATCATCATCGAAGACAAAAGGAATATCTTTTTGTAAGAGATTATTCAGAGGCCTAGAGATTTTGGAGAAGTCCTTAATGAACCTCCTGTAAAACCCGGCATGACCAAGGAAACTTCGTATACCTTTGATGTCCTTTGGGCATGGCATCTTTTCAATAACATCAACTTTAGCTTTGTCAACTTCAATACCTCTTTCAGAAATTTTATGTCCCAAGACAATGCCTTCATTAACCATAAAGTGGCACTTCTCCCAATTCAAGACAAGGTTAGTGTCTTCACATCTCTGTAAAACTTGATCAAGGATGCTTAAGCAATCATCAAAAGAAGTTCTGTAAACGGAGAAATCATCCATGAACACCTCAACAATCTTTTCACAAAAATCAGAGAATATAGCCATCATGCATCTTTGAAAGGTAGCAGGTGCATTACATAAACCAAAAGGCATACGTCTATAAGCAAAGGTACCGAAAGGACAAGTAAAAGTGGTCTTCTCTTGATCCCCTTTTGACACATGTATTTGAGAGAAACCAGAATAACCATCTAGAAAGCAAAAGTGGGTATGTTTGGATAACCTTTCTAGCATTTGATCAATAAATGGCAAGGGGTAATGATCTTTCTTAGTAGCTTTAGTTAACTTACGGAAATCAATTACCATCCTATAACCTGTAACAATTCTTTGCGGGATCAATTCATCTTTATCATTAGGGACAAAAGTCATACCACCTTTCTTTGGGACACAATGGACAGGACTTACCCACTGGCTATCAGCAACTGGATAGATAATACCTGCCTCTAGAAGCTTTAGTACTTCCTTCCTTACCACTTATTTCATCTTAGGATTTAACCGTCGTTAATGATCAATAACCAGTGTAGCATTTTCTTCCAATTTTATCTTGTGTTGGCATAGAGTGGGACTAATGCCCTTAAGATCATCCAGAGTATATCCAATAGCAGCACGGTGCTTCTTCAGAGTTTTCAATAATTTTTCTTCTTCCTGCTCTGAAAGGTTAGCACTAATAATAACAGGATATATCTTATTTTCATCAAGATAAACATACTTAAGATTATCAGGCAAAGGTTTAAGTTCAAACACGGGATCACCCTTGGGTGCAGGAGGATCCCCTAGGATTTCAATAGGCAAGTTGTTTTTCAGTACTGGTCCCTGTGTAAGGAATATTTCATCTATTTCCCTTCTCTCCTTCATATGCATATCATTTTCGTGATCTAGCAAGTATTGTTCTAAAGGATCATTAGGTGGCACGGCAATAGAATCCAGACCAATAATTTCATCCTTACTGGGTGGTGCCTTTTCAAGGGGTTGTCTACGGAATTTAGCAAAGTTAAAATCGTGACACATATCCCCTAATCCAACAGTGACAATATCTTTCACGCAGTCTATCTTGGCATTAACAGTATTCAAGAAGGGTCTACCAAATATAATGGGACAGAATGCATCTGTGGGGAACTAAGAACAAGAAAATCAGTAGGGTATTTGACCTTTCCACACAAGACTTCAACATCTCTAACAATCCCAACTGGTGAAATAGTATCTCTATTAGCAAGCTTAATAGTAACATCAATCCCTTCTAACACAACAGGTGCAATATCATGCATAAGTTCGTTATACAAAGCAAGAGGGATAATACTCGCACTAGCACCTACGTCGCATAAACCATGGTAGCAATGATCTCCTATGTTAACGGAAATAACAGGCAAGCCTACAACGGGTTTATGTTTATTCCTAGCATTGGGTTTGGCTATCTTAGCAGAATCTTCTTGGAGGTAAATAACATGTCCATCTAAATCTTCTACCAAGAGATCTTTAACCATAGCAACACTAGGTTCAACTTTAATTTGCTCAAGGGGTGTAGGTGTTCTAGTATTACTCTTACGAACTACAGTTGAAGCTTGAGCATGATCCTTTATCCTAATAGGGAAAGGTGGTTTCTCAATATAAGCGGTAGGTATAACAGGATCAACATTATAAGTGATAGTCTTTACTTCAATAGGGGGGTGGTATTTAAACCACTTCTCCTTGGGGAGATCAACATGAGTAGCAAAAGATTCACAGAAAGAAGCTACTATCTCAGAGTCAAGTCCTTATTTAGTGCTAAACTCACGGAAAACATCGGTATCCATAAAAGCTTTAACACAATCAAACTTAGGGGTCATACCTGACTCCTTACCTTCGTCGAGATCCCAATCTTCAGAGTTGCGTTTAATTCTTTCCAATAAATCCCATTTGAATTCAATAGTCTTCATCATATAAGAGCCATAACAAGAAGTATGGAGCATGGAGCGATTATTAAGAGAAAGCCGAGCATAAAAATTTTGAATGATCATTTCTCCTGAGAGCACATGGTTGGGGCATGAATATAACATTGACTTAAGCCTCCCCCAAGTTTGAGCGATGCTTTCTCCTTCGCGAGGCCAGAAATTATGAATATAATTACGATCACGATGAACCTGGTGCCTAGGGTAGAACTTCTGATGAAATTCCAACTTCAGACGATTATAGTTCCATGATCCCATATCATCGCATAGCCTAAACCATGTCAATGCATCTCCCCTCAAAGATAAAGGGAATACCTTCTTCTTGATAACATCCTCGGGCATACCTGAAAGCTTAAACAATCCACAAACTTCATCCACATAGATTAGGTGTAAGTCGGGATGCAGTGTTCTGTCTCATGTAAAGGGATTTTCAAGCAGTTTCTCTATCATACCCGAAGGAATCTCAAAGCAAACATTTTCAATAGGTGCAGTAGGTTGAGGAGCAACTCTTTGCTCTTCTGGTCGGGGTGAAGACATCCCGAACAAGCCCCTCAAAGAATTTTGACCCATAGTAACAAGTGACAATAAATTTCAGCACACTATATAAATTTTTCCTTACCAAAATTCCACTTACCAAAGGCGCTTCACACCCCGGCAATGGCGCCAGAAAAGAGTCTTGATGACCCACAAGTGTAGGGGATCTATCGTAGTCCTTTTGATAAGTATGAGTGTCGAACCTAACGAGGAGCAGAAGGAAATGATAAGCGGTTTTCAGTAAGGTATTTTCTGCAAGCACTGAATTTATAGGTAACAGATAGTTTTGTGATAAGATAATTGGTAGCAAGTGACAAATGGTAAAAGTAAATAAGGTGCAGCAAGGTGGCCCAATCGTTTTCGTAGCAAAGGACAAGCTTGGAAAAACTCTTATATAATGTAAAGCGCTCCCGAGGACACATGTGAATTATCATCAAGCTAGTTTTCATCACGATCGTCTGATTCGTGTTCGGTACTTTGATAATTTGGTATGTGGGTGGACCGATGCTTGGGTGCTGCCCTTACTTGGACAAACTTCCCACTTATGATTAACCTCCAATGCAAGCATCCGCAACTACAAAAGAAGTATTAAGGTAAACCTAACCATAGCCTGAAACATATGGATCCAAATCAGCCCCTTACGAAGCAACGCATAAACTAGGGTTTAAGCTTCTGTCACTCTAGCAACCCATCATCTACTTATTACTTCCCAATGCCTTCCTCTAGTCCCAAATAATGGTGAAGTGTCATGTAGTCAACGTTCACATGACACCACTAGAGGAGAGACAACATACATCTCATCAAAATATCGAACGAAGACCAAACTCACATGACTACTAATAGCAAGACTTCTCCCATGTCCTCGGGAACAAAAGTAACTAATCACAAGACATAATATTGTTCATGATCAGAGGGGTATTAATATGCATAATGGATCTGAACATATCACCTTCCACCAAATAAACCAACTAGCATCAACTACAAGGAGTAATCAACACTACTAGCAACCCACAGGTACCAATCTGAGGTTTGGGTACAAAGATTGGATACAAGAGATGAACTAGGGTTTGAGAGGAGATGGTGCAGGTGAAGATGTTGATGAAGATAGCCCTCGCCAAGATGGGAGAGTGGTTGGTGATGACGGCGGTGACGATTTCCCCCTCTCGGAGGGAAGTATCCCCGGCAGAACAGCTCTGCCGGAGCCCTAGATTGGTTTCCGCCTCGGTTCTGCCTCGAGACGGCGACGTCTGGTCCCGAAAGCCTCATTATGATTTTTTCCAGGTCAAAACACCTCATATAGGAGAAAATGGGCATCGGGGGCCTGCCGGCTAGCCCACGTGGCAGGGGGCGCGCCCCCACCCTCCTGGATAGCCAGTGGCCCCCCTCGTGGATTTCTTTCGCCAGATATTTTTTATATTTTCTGAAACGATATTCTGTTGAGTTTCAGGGCTTTTGGAGTTCTGCAGAATAGGTTTCCAGAGTTTGCTCCTTTTTCAGCCCAGAATTCCAGCTGCCGGCATTCTCCCTCTTCATGTGAACCTTGTAAAATAAGAGAGAAAAGGCATAAGTATTGTGACAAAACATATAAGAACAACCCATAATGCAATAAATATCAACATATAAGCATGATGCAAAATGGACATATCAGAGCTCCACCAGGACTCTGTCCTCGCGCCGACACCTGCATCGTCACTCCGACCTCGCGCCGACACCCGCACCTTCACTCCGGCCATCTCCAGCCCGGATCTTGGAGGATCCGACAGTTGTTGACCGCCAAGTCGGCCTTGTGGTGTTTCGGTTGGTTCTTACCAAGTCTAGCAAGGATGGATGCCTGTTGTGATGCTCCATTTTGGATCGCCAAGTACTCTACTCCGATGCCTAGTACGACTACACAACCGAATTGTGACAAGTACCTCGACGACGTGTACATCGACACCGAGACCGGACCGACAACGCGTGTACCCCTACCGTCGCCAAGTCAACCGCACGGACGCCGAACATCTACTGATAGAATCTACGACGAATTGATCATATACACAAAACGTGTACCCCTACCGTCACGAGAATCGAGACCGGCAAGTCCGAAGACCCCAAGTACCACGAGGACCGTTGCGCCAAGTACCACGACGCCCGGAGCCCTCGGATCCGTCAAGTTCATCTACAAAACGTGTACAACCTCGTCGCCGAAGACCCGTGTACAACTATCGTCGTTGTGAACAACTACTTCCACTACCGTCACATGAACGCCTACTTCCCTCGACGACTCGAACCGCTTCGAAAACGCACGCTCCGAAGGTATACCCTGAGTCGAATGTCGATGTGGTGAACGATGAATGTGTGTTGTATGAGGTGCATCCCTTGTTTGCACCATGTCCGTTGTGCCCCTATTTTGCCGTCGCCACATGGGAACCGGGTTACCGGGATCACCCCACCTATCTCTTTGCATGACACGCTCACGCCGCCTTCATCTTTTGCACCGGTCTCTTAATGAGCTACCGGAACCGATATGTTGCCGTGGCTTCATTTTCAGATTCATCGCCGTGGCACCTTCTCTTTCCACCACGGTGACAAATGCTTCCTAACATGTTCATTTTAACTTTTAGTAAAAGTTGCATAAAACTTACATTTGTCATACGCATCGTGATAACAACACTAAAATGTTTAAAATTGTTCTTTGCTTTAAGAATTGCTAAATATGCACATGGGGAGTTTCTGAAATTGTTGTTTGTTATTTCCGGCCTCATTTAAAATGCCTAGGTAGTGTAGTTTGCTCATGCTTCACCTCTTGCCATGCTAAAAAAACAATTAAACTTGTTGGGTTCATAAACGAGAGTGAACTAAATAATTGGATGTGGCATTTTGTCAATATGCAACTCGTTGCATATTGTGCTCCACTTAAATTGTAGTATTGTTTGTGCACCTTGCCATGCCATGCATATTTAAACCGGACATGCACCATACTTGTTTGTGCATCATGCCATGGTTATGATATGTGTGTTTACCATGTTGTTTGCTTCTGTCCGGATTGCTTCTCTCGTTAGCTTCGGTTTCGTTCCGGAGTTGCGAGGATTTGTTCGACTACTTCATGGACTCGTTCTCCTTCCTTGCGGGATCCTAGGCAAGATGACCATTCCCCGATATCACGTCTATCTTTGCCTTGCTAGTTGTCTCGTTCTTTAGCTATGCCTCGATGTCTATTCCTGTTTTGTCTGCCTCCTATGTTGCCATGAAACACTCTAACCGCCCTCCTAGCAAACCGTTGATTGGCTAAGTACACTTTTTATCAGCCCCTCTTATAGCATTGTTAGTTGCAGGTGAAGTTTCGAAGATTGCTCCATGTTCGGACTTGTATATTGGGATAACACAATATATATATCTTAATTAATTAATGCACATATATATTGGTAATGGGTGGAATGCTTGGCCTTCTGCTTGGTGTTTTGTTCCACTCATGCCACCTTAGGACCCAATAAACCGGTGTTATGTTCCTTGATTTTGCGTTCCTAACACGGTTGGGGTTTATGGCCCTCCCTTGATAATACGCATTGCTTAAAGCTTTTCCAGCAAGGCCCAACTTTGGTACTACATTTGCCTAAAAACTAAAAACTTGCATAGGGAGTAATTAACCCGAGTTCTTAATCAACCCCCGGGCCAGTGCTCCTCATGGGTGTTGGTCCAAACTAGAGCAGTACGCGGGGCCGCCCCTTGGCAACTTGGGGTATTTTGGCACCTGTACGCTTCGCTCATCTGGTCGTGGCCTGAGACGAGATACGCGCGGCTACTATCAGGGTGTCGGCACACCGGTGGTCTTGCTGGATTAGTTTTACCTTTGTCGAAATATCTTGAGCACGGGATTCCGAGAATACTCGGGTCTTCCCAACATGGAGTTGCGACTCCGCAGATCGTGAGCTTGTGATGGGCTAAGTTGGGACACCCCTGCAGGGTTATGAACTTTCGAAAGATGTGCCCACGGTTATGTGGCAGATGGGAATTTGTTAATATCCTGTTGTTGATAACTTGACACCATATCCTTAAGAATACACTACCTGTGATAGTACCATAATGGTCTCTTTTCAAAGGGGTTTCGGAAAGTGAACACAGTGGGGTTATGCATGAACGTGAGTAGCTAGGATCACTTATTGATCATCTTGGCGACCGTTGGCACATATCCTCTTCTCGCTCTGAATTCGTAAGCTAGTTTCTTAGTGCTTGCTGCAAACACTTTATTACCTCTACACACCTAAAGGCTTTGTTAGTTTTGATACCCGGGAATGGGATTGCTGAGTCCTTGTGACACACAGATTACTACACACACCAGATGCAGGTACAGACGAGTACGATGCAGGAGATGGATCAGAACTTCACTGGGAGTTCGATGAAGAGCGTGGTCGTTACTATGTATCATATCCCAATGATCAGTAGTGGTTCCTACTAGGGGCGATCAGGCCTTGTGATTTGTGGTATCTTTTGTCGTTTGGATTTCGTCTGTAGTCGGACCCTGTGTCATTTGGATGAATGTATGTTATTGTATTCATTGTGTGACATGGCGAGTGTAAGCCAGCTATTTTTCTCTTTCATCCCTGAACTTTTACATGAGATGTGCAAAGATACCACGCTTGTGATCATTCCAGAATGCGCTTATGTCTCTAAGTCGTGCCTCGACACGTAGGAGATATAGTCGCATCCTGGGCATTACAAGTTGGTATCAGAGCCGACCCTCGTGGTTACACGGATGTTTGCGGATAGGTGCTCGGTCATGTTATTCATGACGTTTGTGACCCGTCGTGGCACACGGCATGGCACATGTGCCGAACTGGAAGCACAAACATATGTTCCAAGAGGGAACGTTCCTGTGGCCCGACGAGGACGTCGGTTCCTCTGAGTGGGGGTGTATGCGACAGCATGGCTTATTAGGGATGATAGACTACTCATATCAAAAAGGAATTCCTTCTTTTCCGGGCGCCCATTCGGACATAACTCTAAAGTTAAGCATGCTCGACTTGGAGTAGTTTCAGGATGGGTGACCGGCCGGGAAGTTGCTCCCGGGTGTGCACAAGTGAGGACAAAGTGCCCAGAAAAGACTAGTATTGATATGTGGGGCCAATCTAGATCCCACCAGGAGTAGCGACCACCGGCGAGTGTGTCCAGGGCGTTACACAGCGGAGTCGGCGATGTCCTTTGTCTCGTTGCCATCGAGCGGCGCCTCGGCGGAGCAGGGGAAATCCCCCCCCCC
>LR738711.1:801396807-801592132 GCA_902687465.1 Secale cereale
CAGCAACGCTCACTGTTCATCCAGAGCATCAGTAGCGAAGGAATCGCTCGATCGGGTTCAGTTAACAGCCATCGATCAATCGCTTGGGTTCAGTAACGCATAGCCTGCAGTGCAATCATTCGGGTTCAGTTAGATCCCAATGCCTCGCTCGGGTTCAGTTAGAGCCCAACTCCTCGCACCCATGCACGTGCGTGTACGAGAGAAACGCGCATCGCTCGGCCCCGACCACCCACTATAACCGGGAACACCACGATATTTTCCTCGCCCTCGCTTCTACCACGGTTTTTTCCGTCATGGACGGCCCAAAGAATGTCATGCAGCTGCGTCTCCGGCCCGCCCATGACGAAAAGCCCATTTTCTGTCATGATTTTTTGTCATAGAAGTAGGACCCCACCACATCTATGATGATACCAGATTTTGTCATAATTATCATCATAGAAGTGTCATAAGTATGACATAATTTTTTGTCACAGATGTGTCTTTTTTTTTGTAGTGATACCTTAAGACACACATCAACCAAAACCCTAATGTCACCTAGATACTCCAATGTCACATCAAGTATCCGTGGGTATGATTATACGACATGCATCACACAATCTCAGATTCATCTATTCAACCAACACAAAGGACTTCAAAGAGTGCCCCAAAGTTTCTACCGGAGAGTCAAGACGAAAACGTGTGCCAACCCCTATGCATAAGTTCACAAGGTCACTGAACCCGCAAGTTGATCACCAAAACATACATCAAGTAGATCATATGAATGTCCCATTGTCACCACAGATAAGCACATGCAAGACATACATCAAGTGTTCTCAATTCCTTAAAGACTCAATCCGGTAAGATAACTTCAAAGGGAAAACTCAATCCACTACAAGAGGGTAGAGGGGGAGAAACATCATAAGATCCAACTATAGTAGCAAAGCTCGCGGTACATCAAGATTGTGCCAAATCAAGAACACGAGAGAGAGAGAGAGAGAGAGAGAGAGAGAGAGAGAGAGAGAGAGAGAGACATCAAACACATAGCTATTGGTACATACCCTCAGCCCCGAGGGTGAACTACTCCCTCCTCGTCATGGAGAGCGCCGGGATGATGAAGATGGCCACCGGTGAGGGATCCCCCTTCGACAGGGTGCCGGAACAGGGTTCCAATTGATTTTTGGTGGCTACAGAGGCCTGCAGCGGCGGAACTCTGGATCTAGGTTTCTTTTCGGGGGTTTATGTATTTATAGGAATTTTTGGCGTAGGCCTCACGTCAAGGGGGGTCTCCGAGTCATCGACGAGGCAGGGGGCGTGCCCAACGGGGTAGGGCACGCCTCCACCCTCGTGGACGGCCCGTGACTCTTCTAGCCCAACTCTTTTACTCCGGGGGCTTCTTTTGGTCCATAAAAAATCACCAAAAATTGGCACATCAATTTGATTCCGTTTGGTATTCCTTTTCTGTAAAACTCAAAAACAAGGAAAAAACAGAAACTGGCACTAGGCTCTAGGTTAATAGGTTAGTCCCAAAAATCATATAAAATAGCATATAAAGCATCCAAGATGGATAATATAATAGCATGGAACAATCAAAAATTATAGATACGTTGGAGACGTATCAGAGTCCACTCATCGTGAGAATTACCCACCTAGCATGGAAGATATTGATAGCCGACAGTCGCCACATGAGCGATTTGGGCATACAAAATAAAATTTTATTTGAAGGTTTAGAGTTTGGCACAAGCAAATTTACTTGGAACGGCAGGTAAATACCTCATATAGGTAGGTATGGTGGACTCTTATGGAACAACTTTGGGTTTATGGAAGTGGGTGCACAAGTAGTATTCCCGCTTAGTACAGGTGAAGGCTAGAAAGAGACTGGGAAGCGACCAGCTAGAGAGCAACAACGGTCATAAACATGCCTTGAGATTAACTAACATTGAGTGCAAGCATGAGTAGGATATAAACAACCATGAACATAAATATTGTGGAGGCTATGTTGATTTTGTTTCAACTACATGTGTGAACATGCGCCAAGTCGAGTCACTTAGATCATTCAAAGCAGGATACCATCCTATCATACTGCATTAGAAACATTTTAAAAGCATGTTGGCACCCAAGGTAAACCATTATAAGCTCCTAGCTAATTAAGCATGGCATGAGTAACTATAATCTCTAATTGTCATTGCAAACATGTTTAATTCATAATAGGCTGAATCAGGAATGACAAGCTAATCATATTTACAAGAACAAGATAGGTCGAGTTCATACCAGCTTTTCTCCATCTCAACCATTTCATCATCTATCGTCATTATTGCCTTTTACTAGCACGACCGAACCGTGTGAATAATAATAATAGTGCACGTGCATCGGACTAAGCTGGAATCTACAATATTTATTCAGAGGAGAAGACGAGGTAATATGGGCTCTTCGTTAGTTCAACAATAATGCATATGAGAGCCACTCATCATTTTCACCGTGGTCTTCTCCCCTCTACACCCAAATAAAAGAAACGAATTTCAAAGAAACACACTGAAATATTTTTGTAGTTCTTATTTTTCTGAAGAAAGCAAAACGAGAACGAGAAAAACTATTTACACGGGAAAGCTCCCAACAAACAAAATAAGAATGAGAAATCTTTTTGGATTTTCTTTTAATACTACGAACTACTGATTAACTAGCTAGAAAGAAAAGACAAAAAGAAATAGGAAATATTATTGGGTTTTCTAAATTTTTAAAACACACAAGAAGAAAGTGAGAAAAATAAACTAGCATGGATAAAACAATGAAAAAGTATGAACACCGACAACTAGAATGAATGTGTGAACATGAATGTAATGTCGGTGAGAAATACGTAGTCCCCCAAGCTTAGGCTTTTGCCTAAGTTGGTCTATGGCCATGGCTCAAAGTAGCCCTCTCCTGGGTACTGAGGTGGATCCTGAGGGTTCCACTGGTTTGTGAGCTCCTGCGGCTCCCACTCAAAGATAGGCTCGCGATAAGGATCAAGGGCCGGTGCTGGCTCTGGCACTGCAGGTTGTGGAAGCCCCCAGAATCTGTAGATGTCCTCGGGCAAAATAGTGTACTTGTCTGCATGAATGCTAAACAAAGAAGGTGCATGCAAGGTAATAGTCTGAAAAGTGTTCTGACTAAATATCAAATTATAAATAAACTTCTTTTCCTCATCAGAACGAATGAATTTATGTGCTACCATGCTGTCATAATCTAAGTAAATAGTGGGTAGCAATTTTTCCTCTTTTTTATAATGCCTAATGGGTATTTCAAAGTGCGCGGCAAGGCGTGAGGCGAAGATTCCTCCGAAAATAGGACCCTTAGTACGGTTTAAACTCAACCGTTTAGCTACCATAGCACCCAGAATGAAAGTTCTATCACGAAGCAAAGCATGGCGCGGAATGGCAAGGTCAAGAGCACTAAGGCCTCCACTCTCCCCACAACCAATCAAACATCTCCCAGCAAATAATGAATAATAGCGTAAAACAGGAAAATGTATACTGGCCACTCTCGCTTCAGACACCCTTCTCCTTTCACCTACAGTAATTTCATCAATGAAATCTTCCACATCTCCAGGACGTGGTTCATCGACACTTCCTTCATAAGGTAATTTGCATACCCCACAAAAGTCATAAAGCGTCATCTCCTTATGCACATTATATAAATCAAATTCAACCATAGGCGATGATTTCCTCGCATGAAAATGAAAATATTGCATGAAAGTATTAGTTAGGAGGAGATATTGATCGCACTGGTCGTGGAGGAAGTCGCTGATGCCGACATTGACGGCAAAATAATAGAAGTCATCGTAAATTCTGGCCGCCTGTAAGAATGCATCGCATGGCCATTCACATGCCCGAATCTCCGTAGTAGGAGGAAGATTATACTTGGGCTCCTCCTTCTCCTTGTTTTCCTTCTCATTTGAGCCCCGGCTCGAAGAGCCTCTCAACAATATCCTCATCATTTTCTCCCTCTGAAAAATTCTAAAAATTTTAGTGACTCAAAATAAAAGTGAACCAATCTCAACAAAATTGGTAGCAACTACTCCCACAAGTGTCTAGAGGCTATATCATTCATCAAAACTACTTTGAACCATATAAATGTGACATGCAAGCTCAAAAACAAGGTTATCACAACAACAAAATTTTGTAATAAATAAAGCACTAAAGCAAAAACTAATTGGACCACTGGAGGAGTCACATACCGAAGAACAATCCCCCAAAACAGTTTTGCAAATGATGGATAGAGCAAGGAGATCGAAAATGGCAGCAAGATGAGCTAGAACACAGGTTTGAGCCGGTGAATGATTTTTCTGGAGGAAGAAGGAGAGGATGGGTGCTGGAATAAGTGGAGGGGGGCACATGAGACCCACAAGGACAGGGGCCGCTCCTAGGGGGGTAGGGGTGCCCTCCACCCTTGTGGCCCACTGGCGCAGCCCCCTAGTGCTTACTCAGTGCCAAGAATCTTAAAATATTCTAGAAAAAATCATATTAAATTTTCAGGGCATTTGGAGAACTTTTATTTTCAGGACATTTTTTACTAGAAAGATAATTCAGAAAATAGGCAGTAATACTACTTTTTACTTTATTTAATCTAAATAAAAGAAAGTAAAAGTTGAGTATAGAAGGTGGAATTCTCTGAATTCATCTGCCTCATGCTCATCAAAAGGAATCCTTCAATGAGGTTGATCAAGTCTCATTAACAAACTTCTTTCGAATAACATAAAACCGGAGAATTTTCGAATAACACTAGGTTACCTCAATGGGGATATGCATGTCCCCAACAATAAGAATATCACATTTCTTCTTAACAGTACGAAGAGGGAATCCAAAACCTCCAATAGTGATAGTTAAAAAAATTCTGATAGAATTGACGATATTAACTTGAGCTTGTTTCTTCGGGAAGTGTACCGTATGCTCATTACCATTTACATGAGAAGTGATATTGCCTTTGTTGCAATCAATAACAGCCCCTACAGTATTCAAAAAGGGTCTACCAAGGATAATTGACATACTGTCGTCCTCGGGAATATCAAGAATAACAAAGTCAGTTAAGATAGTAACGTTTGCAAACACAACGCGCACATCCTCACAAATATCGATAGGTATAGCAGTTGATTTATCAGTCATTTGCAAAGAGATTTCAGTAGGTGTCAACTTATTCAATTGAAGTCTATGATACAAAGAGAAAGGAATAACACTAACACCGGCTCCAAGATCACATAAAGCAGTTTTAACATAATTTCCTTTAATGAAGCATGGTATAGTAGATATTCCTGGATCTCCAAGTTTCTTTGGTATTCCACCCTTAAAAGTATAATTAGCAAGCATGGTGGAAATTTCAGCTTCCGGTATATTTCTTTTGTTAGTAACAATTTCTTTCATATACATAGCATAAGGAGGCATTTTAAGCATACCAGTCAAACGAATACGCAAAAAGATAGGTCTAATCATCTCACAAAAGATTTCAAAATCCTCATCATCATTTTTCCTGGATAGTTTAGGAGGAAAGGGCATGGGTTTATGAACCCATGGTTCCCTTTCTTTACCATGTTTCCTAGAAATGAAGTTTCACTTATCATAACGTTGATTCTTTGACTGTAGGTTATCAAGATCAATAGCAGGTTCAATCTCTACATCATTATCATTACTAGGTTGTGCATCGGTATGTGATAACCCACACGTATATGGGATAGTTTGTAGCCTTCTTGATAAATAAGAGTGTCGAACCCAACGAGGAGCTGAAGGAAGAACAAATATTCCCTCAAGTTCTATCGACCACCGATACAACTCTACGCACACTTAACGTTTTCTTTATCTAGAAAAGGAATAAAACTAGAAGGATAGTTTTGCAAGATAATAAAGAGCACGTAAATAAATTACAAATAAATTAGTATAGCGAGTGTGGATTAGTGTGGTAGGATTTGCGGAATTGTCCCTAGGAAAGCGATAACAAGTACCGGTAATCATTCTTGCAATTTATAATGAGGGAGAGGCATGGGCTAACATACTCTCTCTACTTGGATCATATGCACTTATGATTGGATCCCTAGCAAGCATCCGCAACTACTAAAGATCATTAAGGTCGTGAAACCCAACCATAGCATTAAGTATCAAGTCCTCTTTACTCCCATACATCATACCCCACTTACTCGGGTTTAAGCTTCTGTCACTTCCGCAACCAACCATAAGCGAACCATGAACATATTGCAACACCCTACAGCAGGGGACCCTCACATTTGCGTGAGAACGGAGGGCACCATAGGATAGCTACAAAATAAAATATACAATCATACCTCCAAGATCACGATTAACCCATAGGACAAAATAGATCTACTCAAACATCATAGGATGGCAACATAGTATTGGATAATAATATGAAGCATAAAGCACCATGTTCAAGTAGGGGGTACAGCGAGTTGCGGGAGAGTGGACCGCTGAATATAGATGGGGGAAGGTGATGGAGTTGTTGGAGTAGATCGCCGTCACACGATCGTTGCCCGGCGGCACTCCGGCACCACCGGAAGCGAGGGGGAGAGAGCCCCCCTCCTTCTTCTTCTTCATTGGCCTCCTCCCTAGGTGGGAGAAGGGTTTCCCCTCTAGTCCGTGGCTTCCATGGCATGGGAGGGGCGAGAGCCCCTCCGAGATTGGATCTGTCTCTCTATCTCTCTCTGTTTCGCGTCCCCCAGATCTGGCCCTTCACCGTTTCTTAAATTCCTAGAGATCCGTAACTCCGATTGCGCTGAATTTTTGACACGATTTTTATCCATAAATTAGCTTTCTTGTGCCAGAAGAAGGGATCCAACCAACGTACAAGGTGAGCATAAGACACCAGGGCGCGCCTGGGCCTGGTGGCGCGCCCTGGTGGGTTGTGGGCACTGTGGGCCCCCGTTTGCATTGCTTTCACCTCATAAAAATCACATATATTCCAAAATAATTCTCCGCCAATTTTTATCGCGTTTGGACTTCGTTTGATATGGATTTTCCGCGATACAAAAAACATGCAAAAAACAGGAACTGGCACTAGGCACTGGGTCAGTAAGTTAGTCCAAATAAATCATATAAATTGTTGCCAAAAGTATGTAAAAGTTGAATAATATTGGCATGAAACAATCAAAAATTATAGATACGACGGAGACGTATTAGCATCCCCAAGCTTAATTCCTGCTCGTCCTCGGGTAGGTAAATGATAAAAAATATAATTTTTGATGTGGAATGCTACCTAACATAAACTTGATCATATGTCTAGTCATGGCATGAATATTAAGACATGAGTGATTCAAAACAATAGTCTATATTTTGACATAAAGACATCAATACTCGGGCATCCCAACAAACAATCATGTCTTTCAGAATATCAAATGCTAAACAACGTTATCCCTACAAAATCATATAGCCTTGTCATGCTCTATCTTCCCAGCTCAAAGTATAAATCATGTACTACCCCGGTGTCAGCCAAGCAATTGGTTCATACTTCTTAATGCGCTTCATCATTTTCGACTCTCACGCAATACATGAGCGCAAGCCATGGATATAGCAATATAGGTGGAATAGAATGCGGTGGTAGTAGACAAAAGAAGGGAAGAAAGTCTCACATCAACTAGGCAAACTAATGGAATATGGATATGTCCATCAGTTGATATCAATGTGAGGAGTAGGGATTGACATGCAACGGATGCACTAAGAGCTATAAGTGTATGAAAGCTCAATATGAAACTAAGTGGGTATGCATCAAACTCTACTATAGAAAATTCCCACTAGTATATGAAAGTGACAACATAGGAGACTCTCTCTATGAAAAACATGGTGCTAGTTTGAAGCACAAGTGTGGAACTAGCATGCCCCTTCTCTTTTTTTTAATGTATAATTTTTTTGTCTCATTGTCCGGAGTCTCATCCCGACTTGTGGGGGAATCATAGTTTCCATCATCCTTTCCTCACCGGGACATGCTCTAATAATGGATAATGATGATCATCACACTTCTATTTACTTATAACTAAAAAGAAATAAAAATTACAACTCGATACCTATGACATGGTATGACTCTAAATGAATGCCTCTGGCAGTGTACCAGGATGTGCAATGATCTAGTGTCAGGGAAATGACACCTATCAGATTCTAGGGATCCCTTTTTGCTGCGGTTGTGGGGCATAGAGTTGTGCAAAGAGCAGGTATGGACGATCAACGCGTGGGAGTTTTTACCCAGGTTCGGGCCGCAAGATGATGTGTAAAACCCTAGTCCTACTTGTCTGTGTATATTTCGTGTTCTTGAGCTCTTCAACTGGCCTCTATGCGTGGCTGTCCAAAAAGTCTGAATCCTCTCTCGGTACGCCTTGGGCCTCCTTTTATATGTCAAAGGAGTTGCCACAACGACACACAGGAGGTGTAAAGTTACTATAGTGTACAAGGTTTTCTCGTGATGTCTTAGGACAAACACACTTAATGCACTGCCTATGTGTCCCCTAGCTTTATCGGGGACGGCAAGGAAGCTTGTCTCACCAACTGCCGCCTCATCTTGCTCCGACACGCGTCCAGGCTGACAAGGCATGCGGCGCCACGCTAGCTGCTAGCTGCTATGGTGGCAGGGTCTTCACGAAGATCTGCATGCCACCACGCAGGTGCTTGCAGTTGGCTTAGGGGCAGCATGCAGCCACGTATGTGCTTGTCCAGTTGGCGAGCCGGTCATTGCATAGGAGCGACTGTGGGGCGGCAAAATCTTGGCGGGCGCGGGCCTGGATGTGGCCCCGCAGACACCCCCGGCAAGGGGTCTTGCCAGGGTCATGTGGCCGTCCCCGGTAAGGATCTTGCCGGGGGTCTTCGGTCGCCCTCGGCAAGGCTCTTGCCGGGGGTCTTCACCTTCTGGTCCCTTGGCCCTACAAGGGTCTACAAGCCACTGCGCAGGTGCCCCTTGAATCTTGGCCATGATGTTGTCGATGGTGTCGGGGCTCTCAGACCCGAGGGCGGTGGGCTTGCTGGTGTTTGCGCGAGCGTCCCCCGGCAAGGCTCTTGCCGGGGTCGCGTAGGTCGCCCCGGCAAGGGTGTTGCTGGGGGAGGAGCCCACCTTGCCCCTCTGTCCTTCATGTCTCTGGCTTGAGAGTTGCCTTGGCGGCTTCATGCCCTCCTTCTCCTGCTCCGCCAAGTGTGGCCGTAGGCGCGGATCCAACTGCCCGTGCACAAGTAAAGGGGTGCAAAAGGACCCCTACTTTTGTACACCGACATCTATCATAGCAAAGATATAAAAAAATGGACAAGCCATGAAAATATCATGCTAGTTGTCTTACGATCTTGCAAAGCAATATGAAAATGAATGCTCAAGTCAACTATATGATGGAAGTGCATGGTAATATATCTCGGAATGGCTATGGAAATGCCATAATAGGTAGGTATGGTGGCTGTTTATGGAAGGTATAATAAAGTTCATGCACCGGCGAAATTTGCGCGGTATGAGAGAGGCTAGCAATTATGAAAGGGTGAGAGTGCGTATAATCCATGGACTCACATTAGTCATAAAGAACTCACATACTTATTGCAAAAGTTTATTAGCTCTCGAAGCAAAGTAATACGACGCATGCTCCTAGGGGGGAGATTAGTAGGAGTTAACCATTGCGCGCCCCCGACCTTCACACAAAGATAGGACAATCAAGGATAAATTTTGCTCCAACTTCCAAGCATAACGAGAGACTATACGTGCATGCTTCGGGAATCACAAACCTTAACACCAACATCTTACTAAACATGATCATCCACTAGTACCTCACACATATTATCATCTCTATATCGCAAAACTATTGCAAGGAATCAAACATATCATATTCAGTGATCCATAAGTTTTATGTAGGATTTTATGACTAACCATGCAATTTACCAATTCCGTCTATCTCTCTAAATAGATATAAGTGAAGCATGAGAGTTTAATTCTTTATACAAAAGATCATGCTCTAACAAATATAAGTGAAGCACGAGAGTATTCTACGAACATCGGTTTTCTATGTGAAGAGAAACCAGCAATCCAAACATCAAATGATATAAGTGAAGCACATGAAGCATTCTATAAATCCATACTCAAAAGATATAAGTGAAGTGCAATGAGAATTCTATAAATCGACAATGGACCATCTAATACCAGCATGGTGAATTATTAAAAAGAAAAATAAAAGGCACACGACGCTCCAAGAATTTACGCATATCATGTGAACGAAATGAATCTGAAAACATGCCCATACTTGTTGAAGAAAGATGGGATGCCTTCCGGGGCATCCCCAAGCTTACATGCTTGAGTCTCCTTGAATATTTACTTGGGGTGCCTTGGGCATCCCCAAGCTTAGATGCTTGAGTCTCCTTGAATATTTACTTGGGGTGCCTTGGGCATCCCCAAGCTTGAGCTCTTGCCTCTCCTCCTTCTCCTCACATCGAGACCTCCTTGATCTTCGAACACTTCATTCACACAAAACTTAACCAAACTTTTAGTGGCGTGGTTAGTGCATATGATCAATGAAATCCCATCATGTACCGCTCTAACATTATTGTATAACTAGTTAATACGCACGTGCAACGCACGTGCAACGCACGTGTAATCTGCTTGAAGATATACCTAAATCTTAATATGCGCACGTTGTTAATGAAGCTCCATAACAATTGAATGTGTGCACACAAGGCTGCTTTTGGTTCAGTTTTACGAAGCCTGATTTGGGTTCAGTTTTTAGTGTATACATGCTGCTTTTTTGTTTAGTGAAACATGAATCAATTTTCTCCAGAAGAAATGAAGAAAGCAGAGATGAAAGACCTATGGCCCCTGATGGCTGTGCTCACGACTTAGGCCCGATGGAGAGGGACGGGCAGGCGGTCCAGGCAGTGTCCATGATGGTCCAACGGCCCGACGCCAACGAACGGCCATGTGGCGTCCCTAACAGGACCGACAGCGATGTGCAGTCCCGACGGTGCCTCCGATGCGCCCCCGCTGGTCGGCCAGGCGGTCTAGGCGGCGTCCCCAACAGCCGGCGTTCTTGAAGTTGTGATGGCGTCGCTACGGCCGAGGCCACGCAAAGGCGATGGGTAGAGGCGGCACATAGATGTGAGGGAAGGCGTCCTTGAAGGTGCTGCGGGTCGAGGCGATGGGGACGGCATGCGCTGCTGAAGCAAGATGATGGGGCAATGATGTGGGGCGGTTCGCTGTGTCAATTTCCTTTCATGTGAAAGGGTACGTAAGAAAGGGGATCGCACGCTGGTTCGCTATGCCAGTTTCCTTTCGTGTGAAAAGGTACGTAAGGAAGGGGATCGTGCGACGCTTTGATGTTGCAGTTTCCTTTCGTGTGAAAGGGTATGTAAGGAAGGTGATCGGGGAGAGAAAGGGTTGATTAGCAGTAAACACGTTTAGCGCTAAACGTGTTTAGTTACTCACCATTAGGACAATAAAGACTGTCGGATTAATGCTAATGGATGGTCGAGATCTGTTGGATCTGCCCCACTGGGTATTTTTATATTGGTATATATTTAAGAAACATTACCCACTATATTCTATCACAATTCTATGGCCCAAGTCAAGGAGGCTTCAACAAGAATTCAAACATATGCAAATAATGAAGCTATAACAACAATCTGTGAAAACAGGACAGTCTGTAAAAATTTGAACATTCACCATACTTCTGTAACTCTAAAAATTCTAAGAAAAATTAGGAAAAATAAACATTTTGTACAGAAATATTGTGCAAAATGTTTCAGAACCTTTCGACGTTCCAGTAAAAAATTTAAATCGCACACTACAACCAAAGTTTCTATTTTTACACCGCACAAGCCAACAAGCAATTTAATCATCCTAAAGGAAACTCTTGGCATATTATTTTTATAATACAATGGAATTGTACAAGGGGATAATTATTTTTGCGAGAACTTTCATGAAAAATTCTACATTGTTTCCATAAGCATGAACACAAGTGTTCAAGGTCGACCCCCATTTCCGCAATGCATCACCTTTCAATCGCTTCTCTTTTTTAAAAAGTTTTAGGTTCCCCTCTATATTTTTTGTTTTTAAACTTTATAAAAGCACTCAATAGAAATAAATGACTCTTTTTTTAACTTCTGGGTTGTCTCCCTGGCAGCGCTTTCTTTAAAGCCATTAAGCTAGGCATAAAGTGCTCAAGTAATGAATCCACCCGGATCCAAGGTATATCAAAGCCAATTCTAACCGGAAATGATTTGGCATTTAGTAGTGAGCTCAAAGCAAAATATATCAAGAAATGACAAAGTCTAACTCTCTTCCTATGCATCGGCATGTCATAAAAGAACAATTCATGCACATCAAGTAAAGGCCAATTGTGATGGCCTGGCTTATTAGGGATGATAGACTACTCATACAAATAAGGAATTCCTTCTTCTCCGGGAGCCCATTCGGACAAAACTCCAAAGTTAAGCGTGCTCAGCTTGGAGTAATTTCAGGATGGGTGACCGACCGGGAAGTTTCTCCCGGGTGCGCATGAGTGACGACAAATTGTGCAGAAAAGACAAGTATTGATATGTGGGGCCAGTCTAGATCCCGCTAGGAGTAACGACCACCGGCAGGTGTGTCCGGGGCATTACAAGTTGGTATCAGAGCCGACCCTTGCGGTTACACGGATGTTTGCGGACAGGTGCTCGGTCATATTATTCATGACGTTTGTGACCCATCATGGCACACGGCATGGCACATGTATCGGACTAGATGCACAGACGTTTGTGCCAAGAGGGAACGTTCCTGTGGCCCGGTGAGGATGTCGGTTCCTCTAAGTGGGGGTGTATGTGATGGCCTGGCTTATTAGGGATGATAGACTACTCATATCAATAAGGAATTCCTTCTTTTCCGGGAGCCCATTCGTACAGAACTTCAAAGTTAAGCGTGCTCAGCTTGGAGTAATTTCAGGATGGGTGACCAAAGACTAGTATTGATATGTGGGGCCAGTCTAGATCCCGCTAGGAGTAACGACCACTGGCGGGTGTGTCCGGGGCGTTACACCAATACATAGCATAAGTAGTTTCTTACAATTTTATCATGTTGGAAACATAGAGAGGTGGAGATGTAGTTCCTCTCTCATAATATTTGCAAGTAGGAGCAGTAAGCACATGCATATTATATTCATCCAAATTATCATGTGCAACGGTAAAAGGCAACCCAGCAATGTAATCCTTAATAAGTGCAAACTTCAATGATATAGTGTAGTCGAGAGAATTCAAAAAGATAATAGGACTAGCATGCGTGGGTGCAATAGCAACAATTTCATTCTTAACATAAGGAACAATAGCAAGTTCATCTCCATAAGCATAGTTCATATTGGCATCTTGGCCACAAGCATAGCAAGCATCATAAAAAAAGGGATATTTCAAAAGAATCAACGGGATTATAGCAATTATCATAGCATTCATCCTTCGGTAAACTAGAAGGGAAATTAAACAATGTATGGGATAAAGAGTTACTCTCATTAGAAGGTGGGAACAGGTGATCAATCCGCTCTTCCTCCTTTTGTTCTTCGCTCTCCTCCTCATCTTTTTCATCCAATGAGCTCACAATGTCATTAATTTCTTCTTCCATAGACTCCTACAAAATGTCAGTTTCTTCTTGGACAATGGAAGAGTCCTCAAAATATGGTTTAACATAGGCGTTACAAGAATAATTACCATAACAATATTTAAGTATGGCAAAAATTTCAGATTTGTAAAGAGTAACATCATACTTTTCAATCAAAGAAGCAATTTCATAAGTACCCTTAAAAGCAACAAAATCTTCAATTTGTTCAATATCAAAGTAATTATAAACACCTTTGGCATAAGAAGATACGATTCCATTATCAATAAACTCACATTGGTAGGGAAGGTGTTTCTTAGGGTCTTCAGGACAACAAGTAAAATCATATATTTCACATAAAGTCCAAGCATAGCACTCCAAACGATGAATTTGATCCAGTAAAAGTTTCCCTTTTTGAGACAAGTGGTGTCGCACAAAACAAGCATGCTCATCTAATGATTTTCCCTCAACTAAGCTAGATGGGTTTTCAGCACGAGCACCAATGGATCGAAGATGATCCAAGTAAAAAGCTTCAACAATATGATAGATTTTGGGTGGTTCTTCAACCATTGATTTAGTAGGTACAACTATATTTTTTATATTTTACATTTTATACCCATAACTAAAGATAGAAAACTAGAGCACAAAATAAAAACTACTAGTTATAAAGCAAACAAGCACACACGAGAATATTCACCCCATGCTATAACTCCCCAGCAACGGCGCCAGAAAAAGGTCTTGATAACCCACAAGTATAGGGCATCGTTTGTAGCCTTCTTTGATAAATAAGAGTGCCGAACCAAACGAGGAGATAAAGGCAGAACAAATATTCCCTCAAGTTCTATCGACCACCAATACAACTCTACCCACACTTAAGGTTTGCTTTATCTAGAACAAGAATAAAACTATAAGTGCTCTATAGGAGTAGTAGGATAGTTTTGCAAGATAATAAAGAGCACGTAAATAAAATTACAAATAAATTAGTATAGCGAGTGTGGATTAGTGTGGTAGGATTTGCGGAATTGTCCCTAGGCAATCGATAACAAGTACCGGTAATCATTCTTCCAATTTTACATGAGGGAGAGGCATGAGCTAACATACTTTCTCTACTTGGATCATATGCACTAATGATTGGACCCCTAGCAAGCATCCGCAACTACTAAAGATCATTAAGGTCATGAAACCCAACCATAGCATTAAGTATCAAGTCTTCTTTACTCCCATACATCATACCCCACTTACTCGGGTTTAAGCTTCTGTCACTCTCGCAACCCACCATAAGCGAACCATGAACAAATTGCAACACCCTGTAGCGAGGGCCCCTCACATTGGCGCAAGAACGGAGGGAACCATAGGACAACACCAAAATAAAATATACAATCATACCACCAAGATCATGATTAACCCATAGGACAAAATAGATCTACTCAAACATCATAGGATGACAACATAGTACTGGATAATAATATGAAGCATAAAGCACCATGTTCAAGTAGGGGGTACAACGGGTTGCAGGAGAGTGGACCGCTGAATATAGATGGTGGAAGGTGATGGAGTTGTTGGTGAAGATCACGGGGTTGTTGGAGTAGATCGCCGTCACACGATCATTGCCCCGGCGGCACTCCAACGCCACCGGAAGCGAGGGGGAGAGAGACCCCCTCCTTCTTTTTCTTCGTTGGCTTCCTCCCAGGGTGGGAGAAGGGTTTGACCTCTGGTCCTTGGCTTCCATGGCATGGGAGGGGCGAGAGCCCCTCCGAGATTGGATATGTCTCTCTGTCTCTCTCTACTTCGCATCCCCCAGATCTGGCCCTTCACTGTTTCTTAAATCCTCGGAGATCCGTAACTCCAATTGTGCTGAATGTTTGACACGATTTTTATCCATAAATTAGCTTTCTTGCGCCAGAAGAAGGGCTCCAACCAACGTACGAGGTGAGCATAAGACACCAGGGCACGGCTGGGCCTCGTGGCGCGCCTCGGCCTCATCGCGCGCCCTGGTGGGTTGTGGGCACTGTGGGGCCCCATTTGCGTCGCTTCCACCTCCTAAAAACACATATATTCCAAAATAATTCTCAGCCAATTTTTATCGCGTTTGGACTTCGTTTGATATGGATTTTCTGCGATACAAAAAACATGCAAAAAACAGGAATTGGCACTGGGCACTGGATCAGTAAGTTAGTCCAAATAAATCATATAAACTGTTGCCAAAAGTATGTAAAAGTTGAATAATATTGGCATGAAACAATCAAAAATTATAGATACGATGGAGACATATCAGTATGAACATCATCATTACTATTATCACTAGGTTCATGTTCATTACCATACTGAGTCTCAGCATCAAAAATAGAAATATTATTAGGATTCTCAGGTGTGTCTACAACAGGTTCACTAGCATGCATAGTCCTATCAGTTTTATTTTTATTTTTATTACTAGGACCAGGTTTATCAATATTAACTCTCTGAGAATCTTGCTCAATTCTATTAGGATGGCCCTCAGGATACAAAGGTTCCTGAGTTACTTTACCACCTCTAGTAGCAACTATAACATCTTTATCATTATTTTTACTATTCAACTCATTGAGCAAATCATTTTGTGCCTTAAGTACTTGTTCTACTTGAGTGGTAACCATGGAAGCATGTATACTAATAAGTTTCAGATCATTAGAAGTTCTCGTCACAAGATCACCCAAACGGTCAAGCATATAAGCATTACATTTTAGCTATCTACTAACATAAGCATGGAATCTTCTTGTTTAACATTGAAATTATCAAACTCATCTAGGCATTGGCTAGCAAACTTATTATAAGGAATATCACCTTCATAAAATCTATAGAGAGAATTTACCTTTACTACCTGTGTCGGGTTATCAAGACCGTGTATTTCTTCAATATGCGGTAGATTCTTAACATCTTCAACTTTAATACCTTTTCCCTTCATTGATTTCTTTGCCTCTTGCGTATCTTCGGGACTGAGAAATAGAATACCTCTTTTTTTCGAGGGTTTGCTTCGGGGTTGGTTTAGGGAGAGTCCAATCATTATCATTACTCAAGATATTATTCAGTAATTTTTCAGCTTGTTCAACAGTTCGTTCCCTGAAAACACAACCAGCACAACTATCTAGGTGGTCCCTAGAAGCATCGGTTAGTCCATTATAAAATATATCGAGTATTTCATTCTTCTTAAGAGGATGATCAGGCAAAGCATTAAGTAATTGGAGAAGCCTCCCCCAAGCTTGTGGGAGACTCTCTTTTTTGATTTGCACAAAATTTAAATATTCCATGTAAGGCAACTTGTTTCTTATGAGCAGGAAAATAATTTGTAGAGAAGTAGTAAATCATATCCTAGGGACTACGCACACAATCAGGATCATGGGAATTAAACCATAACTTAGCATCACCTTTTAATGAGAAAGGAAATAATTTAAGAATATAGTAATAGTGAATTTTTTTTCCTCATGAGCAAATAGGGTGGCTATATCATTTAATTTAGTAAGATGTGCCACAACAGTTTCAGATTCATAACCATGGAAAGGATCGGATTCAACTAAGGTAATTAACTCAGGATCAACAGAGAATTCATAATACTTATCGGTAGCACGGATAGGTGAAGTAGCAAATTTAGGATCACATTGCATCTTAGTAGTCAAAGATTGTTCTTTCCACTTGCGTGCTAATTTCTTAAGACCATACCTATCCTTACAAGTAAGAAAATCCTTAGTTATTTCTCCTTCCCTAACATATCCCCCAGGAACTATAGGCAATTCATATCTAGGGGAAGTAGGCCTAACAGGTGTTTCAAAGTTTTCAATATCACTAATTTCATCAGTTTCAAAAACATCATCATCTTCAGCATATTCAACAGTTTTGGCCTTAGCGAGATGTTTATCAAGTAAATCACCCAATGGCGCAGTTTCATCATAAGCATCATTCATAATATAAGTGGCATCATCAATATCGCGCGACATATCAGAATCAATAACATGTGTAGGTGTCGCAAGTTTACTCAAAACAGATGGTGAATCAAGTGCAGAGCTAGATGGCAGTTCCTTACCTCCCCTCGTTCTAGAGGGAATGGTCTTGGTTCTGTCATCCTTCAGATTCTTCATATCCTTCATAGTGATTAGCAGATATAAATCCCAAGTGACTCCGAGAATAGAGCTATGCTCCCCGGCAACGGCACCAGAAAAAGGTCTTGATAACCCACAAGTATAGGGGATCACAACAATTTTCGAGGGTAGAGTATTCAACCCAAATTTATTGATTCGACACAAGGGGAGCCAAATAATATTCTCAAGTATTAGCAGCCGAGTTGTCAATTCAACCACACTTGGAAAACTTAATATCTGTAGCAAAGTATTTAGTAGCAAAGTAGTATGGAAGTAACGACAACAGTGGCAAAAGTAACAGTAGCAATATTGTAGTGATGGTGACAGCAGCAGTAACAAAAGTGACAAAGAAAGTATCAATATGGAACGAACTCGTGGGCAATGGATCAGCAATAATAGGTGTCGGATAATATTCATCATGTAGCAGTTATAAACTAAGGTGACACAGAACTAGCTCCAATTCATCATGTAATGTAGGCATGTATTCCTAATATAGTCATACATCCTTATGGAAAAGAACTTGCATGACATCTTTTGTCCTACCCTCTCGTGGCAGCGGGGTCCTAATGATAACTAAGGGATATTAAGGCCTCCTTTTAATAGAGTACCGGACCAAAGCATTAACACTTAGTGAGTACATGAACTCCTCAAGCTATGGTCATCACCGGGAAGTGCCCCGGTTATTGTCACTCCGAGTTTGCCGGATCATAACACATAGTAGGTGACTATAGACTTGCAAAATATGATCAAGAACACACATATATTCATGGAAACATAATAGGTTCATATCTGAAATCATAGCACTCGGGCCCTAGGGATCAAACCCAACAAAACTAACTCGATTACATGATAAATCTCATCCAACCCATCACTGTCTAGCAAGCCTACGATGGAATTACTCACGCAGAGCGGTGAGCATAATGAAATTGGTGATGGATGATGGTTGGTGATGATGACGGCAACGATCTCCACTCTCCAGAGCCCCGAACGGACTCCATATCAGGTCTCCCAATGAAGAACAGGAGGTGGCGGTGGCTCCGTATCATAAAATGCGATGGGATCTTCTCTCTGATTTTTCTCTCCGTGAAAGAGACTATATAGAGTTGGAGTAGACATCGGGGGAGCCTCAGGGGGCCCACAAGGTAGGGGGCGCGCCCCCACCCATGTGGACAGGGTGTGGCCCCCCTCTGGTGGATCTTTATGCTAGTATTTTTTATATTTTTTGAAAATATTCCTCATGAAATTTCAGGTAATTTTGAGAACTTTTATTTCTGCACAAAATAACACCAAGGCAATTCTGTTGAAAACAACGTCAATCCAGGTTATTTCCATTCAAATCATGCAAATTAGAGTCCAAAACAATGGCAAAAGTGTTCGGAAAAGTAGATACGATTGAGACGTATCACTGGACAACGGTCAAAATTATCCTTACAGGAATAAGGAAATGTTTCTCGGTTATGGAGGTGATAAAGAGCTCGTCGTAAAAGGTTACGCCGATGCAAGCTTTGACACTAATCCAGATGACTCTAAGTATCAATCTGGATGCGTATTGAATGTATGAGCAATTAGTTAGACTAGCTCTATGTAGAGCATTGTAGACATAGAAATTTGCAAAGTACACATGGATCTGAATATTGCAAACCCGTTGACTAAAACCTCTCTCACAAGAAAAACATGATCATACTTTAGAACTCTTGGAGTGTTAATCACATGGCGATGTGAACTAGATTATTGACTCTAGTAAACTCTTTGGGTGTTAGTCACATGGCGATGTGAACCATGGGTGTTGATCACATGGCGATGTGAACTAGATTAATGACTCTAGTGCAAGTGGGTGACAGATGGAAATATGCCCTAGAGGCAATAATAAAATGGTTATTATTATATTTCCATAATCCTGATAAAGGTTTATTATTCATGCTAGAATTGTATTGACCGGAAACTTAAATACATGTGTGAATACATAAACAAATACTGTGTCCCTAGTGAGCCTCTACTAGACTAGCTCGTTGATCAAAGATGGTTAAGGTTTCCTAACTGACATGTGTTACCATTTGATAACAGGATCACATCATTATGAGAATGATGTGATTGACAAGACCCAATCGTGAGCATAGCATATGATCGTTCAGTTTATTGCTACAGCTTTCTTAATGTCAAATACATGTTTCTTCGACCATGAGATCATGCAACTCCCGGATACTAAAGGAATACCTTGTGTGCTATGAAACGTCACAATGTAATTGGGAGATCATAAAGATTCTCTACATGTATCTCCGAAGGTGTTTGTTGAGTTGGCATGGATTGCGAATAGGGTTTGTCACTTCTAGTATCAGAGAGGTATCTCTGGGCCCTTCGGTAATAGACATCATAAGAAGCCTTGCAAGCAAAGTGACTAATGAGTTATTTACAAGATGATGTATTACGGAATGTGTAAAGAGACTTGCTGGTAACAAGATTGAACTAGGTATAGAGATACCGACGATCGAATCTCGGGCAAGTAACATACCGACACACAAAGGGAATTACGTATGTTGTAATAATGGTTCGACCGATAAAGATATTCGTAGAATATGTAGGAGCCAATATGGGCATCCAAGTTCCGCTATTGTTTATTGACCGGAGAGGTGTCTCGGTAATGTCTACATAGTTCTTGAACCCGTAGGGTCCGCACACTTAACGTTCGTTGATGATATAGTATTATATGAGTTATGTATGTTGGTGACCGAATGTTGTTCGGAGTCCCGGATGTGATCACGGACATGACCAGGAGCTCGAGAATGGTCCGGAGGTAAAGATTGATATATAGGGTGATATGGTTAGGCCAAGAGATCAGGCCCACTGGGCTATAGGTTGATGCAAAAGTTTTTTTTGCACAGGTTAGGGTGATAACCCTCAACCGTAAGGGATCGAGATAGTCTTCGCGGGTAAGAATAACCCAATTTATTGATTCGACACACGGGGAGCCAAAGAGTATTTATAAGCTTTGACAGTTGAGTTGTCAATTCAACGGCACCTGAAATATACTTACTTGCAACAAAAGATAAGTGGTAACAGTGATATGATAGTGATAATAGTGATAGTAAAAGTAAACAGCAAAAAGTAAATAGTGAAGGTAAATGGCAAAAGTAGCAACTAGTGACAAGCAGGGTTTAAAACACTGTAGGCTAGGGAGATGGATGGTTGGGCGCTGCATGGATGAGATAGATTCTAACTTGGGGCACGGCACACGGAAAAGTAATGATCATCTAGGCAAATATCAAACATTAGGCATGTATCCCGTAAGTAGTTGTACGTGCTTGCAATAAGAACTTGCACAACATCTTTTGTCCTACCATCCCGCTACGAACGGGGCCAAAAGGAACTTATGGATATTAAGGTGCTCCTGTCAAAGAGCACCGAAACAAAGCAATGAACTCAATGGATACATGTAATCCTCAAACTACGGACCATCCCCTTTGGTGGCCCAAGCTGTCACTTTTGGGATCGCCGGTTCCGAACCGTAACAGGTGCAAACAACTCATAGATAGGATCACGAACACAAATATATTCATGCAAACACATATGATTCAGATCTGAAATCATGGCACTCGGGCCCTAAGTGTCAAGCATTAAGAATAACAAGTTGAAGCAAAGATGATAAACACCATAGTAGATGATAGGCAACATGCCCCCAACGATCTGACAAACTATTACATGATCTAACTCATCCAATCCCTACCATCCCCTTCGCCTACAGCAGGGGAATTACTCACACATGGAGGGAGAAGTCATGGAGGGATGATGGAGTGGTGATGATGATGACGATGGCGACGATCTCCCCTCTCCGGACGCCAATTCAGCCTCCAGATTAGCCCTCCCGAGGAAGAACAGAGGGTGGCGGCGGCTCCGCGACGGAAAACTGCGAAAGAACTTCTGATCTGGGGTTTCCGTGTCGCGAGTAAAAATACGAGGCAAGGTAGGGCACCAGGGGGTGTGGGCCCCACCCAGGCGACCCCCCGGCGCGGCCCAGGAGGGCGCCCACAGGGCGCCTGGGCACCCCCTGGCCCCCCTCTGGCCCCACTTCTGGCTCCTGGTTCCTTCGGGTGCGTGGATTTTCTGTGATTTTTCATGGATTTTTCTGAGATGCTTAAAAATCCGTTTTCCTGCACACAATAAAACCATACAGGCAGCTCTGCTGAAAACAG
Organism: Secale cereale; assembly: GCA_902687465.1. NCBI lineage: Eukaryota > Viridiplantae > Streptophyta > Magnoliopsida > Poales > Poaceae > Secale > Secale cereale. The sequence goes on from LR738711.1 coordinate 801,418,616, forward strand.
CGTCAGTCCGGGTTAGTTTAGTTCAAATCATGCAAGAATGAGGTCAAAACAATATCAAAAGTGTTGGGAAAAGTAGATACGTTTGAGACGTATCAACTCCCCCAAGCTTAGCATATTGCTTGTCCTCAAGCAATTCAGTTCAACGAACTGGACGCGACAAAAAAAACTTTGACAAACTCTTTTGCTTCATTGGATGTATATAAGTATGTACTACGAAAAGAGTTTAGCAAGTATTGAAACAGTACTTATGAGGACAATGCAAGGAGCAATCCTTCTTTCAAGTGACCAGTCACAAATACTTAAAAGTAAATAATATATTACTGAAAATCAAGACCAGATTATATTGCACATAGCTTGAGCATATTAGGGTGGTATCTCGCTAGCCTCCATGAGTGAAGCAAAACATAAATGCAGAAACTCCTCCAGATTTTTAAAGGAGACTAGAACTAAGAATTTTAGAATAAATCATATCACAAGTATGCAGAAGACAATGTAATACTTTGGGACAATGCACGTTACACTCAGAATGACAATTATGCTCTCATAGTTGGTGCTTTGAAGAAAGAAGGTGAGACTCTCGAACCGTGGCTTTTATTGGCAAGGTTGAAAACCCGTGGTCGGAAACAAAAACTAAACATGTACCAAAGCTCTTGGTTTTAAAAACAGAGATAAAATCGTTTTGAGAGGTGCATATTTCGTCAACGAATGCTAGCAGATAACTCAATCACTTCTTGAGCTGGACAAGTTTCGAGGAACGGCTCCCGCATGAGGACGATCACATCCTCTTAATCTCCTTTGTTTATCACTGCCAAAGTTTTCTGATTTCTTATGAACAAAGCGTGAAGGAGGGTTTGTTTGTTATATTATCTTTTTGAGCCGGGCGCACTCAATGCCAGTTCCTTTTCGTATTAGGGGTTTGCACATTATACATGCAATCCAGGGGTGAAACTTGTCCAACTTAAAAAGATTATGAATTAACTACTACTTCCTCATGAGCTAAAACATAGGCACAAAAGACAAATGCTTTTGATTAATTTCGAGATGGTACACGAAAGTCTTTGTTAGGAATGGCAGGTAAATACCATGTATAGGAAGGTATAGTGGACTCATATGGCATAACTGGTTTTAAGGATTTTGGATGCACAAGCAGTCAGTCCGCTTAGTACAGGTGAAAGTTTAGCAAAAGACTGGGAAGCGACCAACTAGAGAGCAATAACGGTCATAATCATGCAGAGCGACAAAGCAACATTGAGTCGGGCATGAAAGTGATATAACTATTCTGAAACTCAAAGATCATCAAGGCAGAGTAGACTTTTTAGTCTTAAACATGTGTAAGCATGTGCCAAGTCAATCCAAAAATTCTCTAAAGGGAAATACCACCTTAGTATACCAGACTATGAACAGTGCAATGCATGTATATCATTTCAATAACACATTATATACTCTAGTTATTCGAGACTAGCCACAAGGAAAGCATGAACCACCGAAAGAGCATTGTAAACATAGCACTATGTCGCTACAAGCTGGTCTCTAGATCATAAGTACAGGCATATGTACAAAAGTAGAAACAAAAATAGTTCATACCGGTCTTCCCTGTTGCTTCCCTTCAGTCGATCTTCGTCATTACTGCTTGTCACTTGCACGATCGAACGTAGGAAATATAATTAAATGCCATTACGGACTCGAGCTGAACTCTGAAAACAAAGCAAACTAAAGAGAGAAAGGAAATCTTTTTGGATTTTTCAAAGGTTGAATAAAAGCAAAAGAAAGAGAAAATCTTTTTGTTGTTTTTGCAAAGAGAGAAATAAAGAGGAATGGGCAAAAACTTCGAAAAGATCAAAGTGAATATAACGGATAATACAATGGAAAAGTGAGAAGGGCACGTACTCCCCCAAGCTTAGGCTTTTGGCCTAAGTTGGTAGCAGCTACTGCCCCCAGGAGCCTCCTGCTCCGGGGGTATGGTGGTGAGTCCAAGGGTCGTAGAATGATGCTGGCGCGTACACCGAACTCCTCGGAGTCTCCCACGAGGAAGGTTCTGAGCGCCAAACAGAGGAAGAACCTTCACCAAACTCGGTGGCGGTCTCTTCCTGAAAATGTGGTAACTCACCGTGCTTCTCCTCGTCGGGCACAACCCCCTCCATGGGGTTATGAAACTGATGCTGGACCATGAACTCATCGAACTGGACAACATCAAAGGACCATCCGTTCCTGCGAGAAAAATCAAACAAAAGAGGTGCAGGTAGACGGATCTCGCGTTCCGCGGTGATTCCGAAACGCAAGATATAAACAAGATTATCAAGCTCAGAGCCCATGGTGACAAACTTATGCCTTTTCATAGCAGCAAGATCAAAGCTTAAATAAGTAAAAGGATTATCATCAGGGTGTGGGGTGCCTCCAAGATGTTCTAAGATAAGTGTGGCATAAACGCCACCATATAAGTCCCCCTTGTTACCGTTCATAGCAAGGCGTCGAGCAATTAAAGCACCCAGATTATAATCAGACCTCCCTGAGAGGGCTGCTGCCAGGATAGCAATATCCGGAGCAGAAATGCTGCTCGTGTTATCACGAGCTAACACCCCTCTGGTAATATAATATGCAAAATACCTGAGGTGAGGAAATAAGATGCTGGAGATCTTCGACCGATGAATATCCCTCGTACCCATGCTGCAGTGAGAGTTGATGACGGTTTTCAGCTCGGAGGGCTGAGTGGCCATCCTAGCCGTCCTCCCAACGTTCCGCACACCTATTATTTCACAAAAATTTCCCAAAGTCATGGTGATAAGATCATTGTAAATTTTAAACTCAATAGCACCTGAATCAGGATTATATCTAAAACTGTTAATGAAACTGGAGGTGAGTTTTTGATACTGGGTAACACGGCTTGTGACGAGTCGTGTCAAACCTGCATTAGCACAAAGATTATAAAACTCATCCTTGATTTCCGCAGCTTCCATGAATTCATCACATGGAAATGTCATCGCACGTGCTGGACTTGTATCTTCCAACAACTCCAGGGGCACATGATCTTCATTATAGCTCACCCTAGCAGTCGATGGTGAAGCTGCGGCTCTACTAACTCGATCGGAGTGTGCGGGCCTCCTCTTCTCAAGCCACCCTTTTGCCCTTCCTAACAAACTCATTTCTGAATTTTTTTTGCAATTTACAAAAATGAGGATTAAAACAAGGTGAGCTAAGGCAAACTACTCAACTCACTTGCCCAAGGCATAAACTTGCATCAAAACTTGAAAAATAACTTTCTACATATGCATGCAAGCTCATCTCTACAGCACCAAGAACTACTAAATACTCACAAATGAAGCCACCAATCAAAAATATAATTGGAGGGGTGGAGGAGTCACATACCAGGGAGTATTTGCTCAAAATTTCAGCTCAAATGAGGGGATGTAGAGAGAGATCAAAGAATCGCCTCCAAGAACAGCAAGAACACAAGAACAAGTGCAGAACTCGGGTTTTTGGAGAAAAAGAGAGAGGGAGGAAGAAGACATACCTGGAGGGGGGGCCTGTGGGCCCCAGGCGCCCTGTGGGCGCGGCCAGGGGCTGGGCCGCGCCAGCTGGCCGCCTGGGCCACTGGTGGGTCCCCCTGGCTGGCCCCAGGACTTTCCGGGTCTCTCCCGATGTGGAAATTTTTATTTAAATTTTTCTGAAAACTTCACTGTTGAAAATTTTTCGAAGTTCAAAAAGCTGCGGAACTCTCTGAAAACTTGAAGTAGTGAGGAGTATTGTGAAGCTTCAAAACATAAATACTTGGTACAGCAAGTAGGACAAAAACTAAAAACAAATGAAAATATAACAAGCTCAACTTTTTATCCATATAAAACATATTTGCTAATAAGGTTGATCAAGTCTTACCAACAAACAGGCGATATATAGAGCAAAAAGTCTCACCTCTTACGAAGTAATCACTGAACCTTTACCTTGATGGACATTGTCCCTACCATGATAGTGTTGTATTTGTGAGGCACATGTAGTGGACAGTCCCATTCTCCAATTTTCATGTTCTCGATATTCTCTATAGAGTTGAGGGCATGCCTCCTGCCGATCTTCTTTGGAAAATATACCGTGTGTTCTTTATCATTCACATGGAAGGTAACCTTCCCTTTATTGCAATCAATAATAGCACCTGCGGTGTTAAGGAAAGGTCTACCAAGAATAATGGACATGCTCCCATCCTCGGGCATGTCAAGCACAACAAAATCAGTAAGAATTAAACAATTAGCAACCTCTATGGAAACATCCTCACAAATACCTATCGGAACATCGGTTGACTTGTCAGCCATCTGAAGGGAGATATCTGTAGGAATTAGTTTCTCTAAACAAAGCCTCTCGTAAAGAGAGAGAGGCATAACACTCACTCCTGCTCCAAGATCACATAAGGCAGTTTTGACATAATTATTCATTATGGAGCAAGGAATCGTGGGTATACCTGGATCACCGAGCTTCTCAGGAGTCTTGCCACTAAAAGAGTAGTTAGCAAGCATAGTAGATATTGCATCATTAGGAACTTTTCTTTTATTAGTGACAATATCTTTCATATATTTTGAATAAGGAAGTAACTTAATAGCATCAGTCAAAGGGATTTGAAGAAAAAGAGGTTTAATCCACTCACAAAACTTATTATAATGCTCTTCTTCTTTAGATTTGATGGACTTACCTGGAAAGGGCATGGGTTTCTGTACCCATGGTTCTCTTTCCTTCCCATGTTTTCTTGCGATGAAGTCTTCTTTAGTGTACCTCTTACATTTGTCAGGTGCTTCTTCTTCTCGAACTTCAGGCGGATCATTCTTCTCATTATTATTACCTTCAGGTTCAGCACCGTCTTCAGTCTCAGCATCGGAGATAGATACGTTGTTAGGATCAATAGTTGGCTCTTCATCTGCAATAGGATCATTAGAATTGTCAGTCTCCTTATATTTCTTCTTTTTCTTTGGAGAGCCAACAATTTCTTCTTCCTGCATTTGAGAATCCTGCTCGATTCTCTTCGGATGTCCCTCTGGATAGAGAGGATCTTGAGTGCTAGTTCCTCCTCGGGTCTTAATCCCGAAAGCCTGCAAATTATCTTGTTTGGCATTGTTAGCAAGCAAATCTCTTTGCACTTTAGAAATTTGGTCAAGATGAGTTTGAACCATTTGAAAATGTTTCACAAGACATTGAACATCATTAACTGTTCTATCTAAAACATCAAGCAGTCTTTTGATAGCAAGGGAATTATCATGCAATTGACTTTCTATCCTCTCATTAAAATGATTTTGTTTCATAATAAAATTATCAAACTCATCTAAACATTGATCAGGAGGCTTACCATGAGGGATGTCACTTGCCTTGAAATCTAAAAGAGAGTGTACCTCTACCATAGGAGGGTGAGTAGTAGGCTCACACAGCTTCTCAATAGGGGGTAGATTCTTCACGTCTTCAGCTTTAATACCTTTCTCTTTAATAGACTTCTTTGCTTCTCGCATATCTTCGGGGCTTAGAACAAATATGCCCCTCTTCTTTGGTGGTGGAGGTGGTTCAGGGACGGACAAATCTTCATGGTTTTTGGCAATCCTGCCCATCAAATCTTCCGCATCGTCCGGTGTTCTTTTCCTGAAAACACAACCAGCACAACTGTCCAAATAGGACCTGGATTCATCAGTTAGACCAGCATAGAATATATCGATTAATTCATTCTTAGGGATTTCATGTCCTGGTCTAGCCCGAATCAGACCGCAGTACCTCCCCCAAGCTTTAGGGAGGGACTCATCCTGCAACTGTTTAAAGTTATAAATTCTTTGTAAAGCAGCATGTTGCATGTGAGCAGGAAAGTACTTATCAACAAAAGAATGAGCTAAGTCTTGAGGACTCTTAATGGAACCGCATGGGAGTGAATCATACCATGCTTTAGCATCTTCCTTCAAGGAGAAAGGAAGAAGCTTGGTGATATAAAAGTATCGTATCTTCTCATATGTGGTAAACAGGCCACCTAACTCACCGAGTTTAGTCAGGTGTGCAATAGCATCATCATTTACTCTGCCATAAAAGGGGTCAGCATCAACCATAGGTATAAGTGAAAGATCAACAGAGAAATCATAATCAGGATCATCAATGCATATAGGAGACGTAGCAAATTCAGGATCAGGAACGGTTTTGTTCTTCAAAGAGTGTTTTTCAAATAGTTTCTTAATAACTTCAGGGCCAGAGCCAGAAAACTCTGTCAGTTCCCTGCATAGATCTTCATCAAGCATATAGTAATCATCATCAAGGAGCCTCTCTTTGAGTTTACTCAAATCTGGATAATCATAAGTTTCACCAATAGGGTAGCGAGTAACAGGAAGTTCAATTCCAGACTTTTTAGCAGCAGCAGCAATTTGTTTCTCAAGAGCATAACCAAGCGAACTAATATCATCAAAAGTAGTAGAGGCATCATCAAGAGTATCGGACATAGTAACAGATTCAGTAGGAGCATCATGTGGTAGTGGTGAGGCAAACTTACTCATAACAGAAGGTGAATCAAGTGTAGCACTAGTGCTCAGAGCAGTACCTCTTCTTGTAGTAGATAGTAAGATCGGAACCTTGGGGTCTCCTTTCTTACCCATAGTGGATGAAGTGCAGCAGGTAGGATACCTCAAGTAGACTTGTAAATATTGCTATGATCCCCGGCAACGGCGCCAGAAAACGGTACTTGATAACCCTCAACCGTAAGGGATCGAGATAGTCTACGCGGGTAAGAATAACCCAATTTATTGATTCGACACACGGGGAGCCAAAGAGTATTTATAAGCTTTGACAGTTGAGTTGTCAATTCAACCGCACCTGAAATATACTTACTTGCAACAAAAGATAAGTGGTAACAGTGATATGATAGTGATAATAGTGATAGTAAAAGTAAACAGCAAAAAGTAAATAGTGAAGGTAAATGGCAAAAGTAGCAACTAGTGACAAGCAGGGTTTAAAACACTGTAGGCTAGGGAGATGGATGGTTGGGCGCTGCATGGATGAGATAGATTCTAACTTGGGGCACGGCACACGGAAAAGTAATGATCATCTAGGCAAATATCAAACATTAGGCATGTATCCCGTAAGTAGTTGTACGTGCTTGCAATAAGAACTTGCACAACATCTTTTGTCCTACCATCCCGCTACGAACGGGGCCAAAAGGAACTTATGGATATTAAGGTGCTCCTGTCAAAGAGCACCGGAACAAAGCAATGAACTCAATGGATACATGTAATCCTCAAACTACGGACCATCCCCTTTGGTGTCCCAAGCTGTCACTTTTGGGATCGCCGGTTCTGAACCGTAACAGGTGCAAACAACTCATAGATAGGATCACGAACACAAATATATTCATGCAAACACATATGGTTCAGATCTGAAATCATGGCACTCGGGCCCTAAGTGTCAAGCATTAAGAATAACAAGTTGAATCAAAGATGATAAACACCATAGTAGATGATAGGCAACATGCCCCCAACGATCTGACAAACTATTACATGATCTAACTCATCCAATCCCTACCATCCCCTTCGCCTACAGCAGGGGAATTACTCACACATGGAGGGAGAAGTCATGGAGGGATGATGGAGTGGTGATGATGATGATGATGGCGACGATCTCCCCTCTCCAGAGGCCAATTCAGCCTCCAGATTAGCCCTCCCGAGGAAGAATAGAGGGTGGCGGCGGCTCCGCGATGAAAAACTGTGAAAGAACTTCTGATCTGGGGTTTCCGTGTCGCGAGTAAAAATACGAGGCAAGGTAGGGCACCAGGGGGTGTGGGCCCCACCCAGGCGACCCCATGTCGCGCCCCAGGGGGGGCGCGCCCATAGGGCGCCTGGGCACCCCCTGGCCCCCCTCTGGCCCCACTTCTGGCTCCTGGTTCCTTCGGGTGCGTGGATTTTCTGTGATTTTTCGTGGATTTTTCTGAGATGCTTAAAAATCCGTTTTCCTGCACACAATAAAACCATACAGGCAGCTCTGCTGAAAACAGCGTCAGTCCGGGTTAGTTTAGTTCAAATCATGCAAGAATGAGGTCAAAACAATATCAAAAGTGTTTGGAAAAGTAGATACGTTTGAGACGTATCATAGGGCCCAAACTCCGGAGACCCTGGCGTCTGGCCCTGGGCCAGACGCAGAGGCCCATGGCGTCTGGTCCTAGAAGTCCAAGAAGGATTCCTCCTTGTGGGAAAAACCTACTTTGACGAGGCTTTTTCTCCAAGTTTCGACCCCGGGGCTCAACATATAAATAGAGGGGCAGGGCTAGCACTTGGAACACATCAGAATACACCAAGCTGTGTGCTGGCAACCCCGTCCCCTCTAGTTTATCCTCGGTCATAGTTTCTGTTGTGCTTGGCGAAGCCGTGCGGATATTGTTCCTCACCACCACCGTCACCACGCCGTCGTGCTGCCGGAACTCATATACTACTTTGCCCATGTTGCTGGATCAGGAAGGCGAGGACGTCATCGAGTTGGACGTGTGCTGAACGCAGAGGTGCCGTACGTTCGGTACTTGATCGGGACAGATCGTGAAGGTGTACGACTACATCAACTGCGTTGATAAACTCTTCCGCTTAGCAATCTTCAAGGGTATGAAGATGCTCTCCCTCTCTTGTAGCTATGCATCTCCATGGATAGATCTTGCGCGTGCGTAGAATTTTTTTGTTTTCCATGCAACGTTCCCCAACACACCTATATGCACCAACAACTTATGCTAAGAAAGATAAACAACTAAGTGATAGGAAGATATATAACATGTTATACTATGGTTATCACAAAGTAAAGTGCATAAGTAAAGGGCTCGGGTAATAGATAACCGAGGCACAAAGAGATGACGATGTATCCCGAAGTTCACACCCTTGCGGATGCTAATCTCCGTTTGGAGCGGTGCGGAGGCACAATGCTCCCGAAGAAGCCACTAGGGCCACCGTGATCTCCTCACGCCCTCGCACAATGCAAGATGTCATGATTCCACAAAGGGGCCCTTGAGGATGGTCACCAAACCCGTACAAATGGAAACCCTTGGGGCGGTCACTGAACCCGTACACTTTGGCAACCCTTGGGGCGATCACCGAAACCTGTGCAAATTGCTCGGGGGGATCTCCACAACCTAATTGGAGACCCCGACGCTTTCCCGGAGCTTTACACCATAATGATTGAGCTCTGAAGCACCACCAACCGTCTAGGGCGCCCAAGCACCCAAGAGGAACAAGCTCTAGGGTCCCAAGCACCCAAGACTAATAAGATTCTCAACTTTTCACTTCCACGTATCACCGTGGAGAACTCAAACCGATGCAACTAATGCAATGGCAAGGACACACGGAGTGCCCAAATCCCTCACTCCCAAATCCCACCAAAGCAACAAAAGATATGGAGGAAAATGAGAGAAAGAACAAGAAGGAGAACACCAAGAACTCCAAGATCTAGATCCAAGGGATTACCCTCACATAGAGGAGAAAGTGATTGGTGAAAATGTGGATCTAGATCTCCTCTCTCGTTTCCCCCCAAAACTAGCAAGAATCCATGGAGGGATTGAGAGATAGCGAGCTCCAAGAGGTCAACAATGTCGGGAGGGGGGACTTTCTAAGATTTCTTAGGTTGGAGGAGGAATAAGGGGGTTATAAATACTCCCAAGAAAAATATGGCCGTTGTACCTGGGGCACCCAGACAAAAGGGGTCCGGGCTCCCGCACAACCCAGAGAAAAAGCCACTAAACTCCGGGCACCCGGGGGGAAACCCAGAGAACCCGAACGAACATGGGAAGCACATCGGCAGGGGGGCGGGCACCCGGGGGTCCCAACCCCGGGCACGTGGAGGGGGCCGAGAGGAGGAGGCGGAGGAGCCCGGGCACCCGGGTCCAAGACCCCGGGAACCGAAGGTGATCATAGGAGGAGAGGGAGCACCCGAATGACCCTGAGCACCCGGGGGCGAGACCCCGGGCACCCGTACCAGCCAGAGAGGTCACTATAGAGGGCCTCGGGTGACCCCGGGCACCCGCACTAGGCAAAGAGATGCAGGGACCAGTAAAATTTAAACGGCCACAACTTTTGCAAACGAACTCTGAATTTGATGAAAACCAAGCTTGTTGGAAATCTAAAGACAAGGTCTAACACAATCTTGATAGAAATATATAGAAATTGAGAAAATACCCAAAAAAGAATGGTGAGAACCATTTCTCAAATAAGACCAGTAAAAATTCCAACACCAAAAACGCAAAATAAGATGCATGGAAATCGGTTTGCGATGAACTAGAGCTTGTCACGAAGATAACCACAAGCTCTAAAACCTCACAAAGAGAAAGTGCAAACAAGATGCAAGAAATATTATGCAAAAGATGCAAAGGTTTGATCTCTCTACGAATCAAACGAATAAGCTACTCACTCGAGAGCCCCCTTGATAGTACGGTTATCAATCCTATAACCCGGTCTCCCAACTAACAGCATGAGACCGGTAAAATAGAAACCTATCAAGGACAAACCTTTGCCTTGTGCATAATCCATTTGAGCTAGATGATGAAGATCTTGACCTCCTCAACTTGTAACACCTTTCTTGATTGCGCTAGCTTGATGAATACTAGTATATTGCTCCCCCATACTCCACTATGGGTGAGTGACTCATTGGCACATCTTCACAAGTCCATTGTCACCACAATGGAGGCAAGCATCAAGGACGTGATCTCATCATGATGCTCCACTTGAACTTGCACACCGCAATCTTGATGACGATCACCACTTGATGTCATCCTCTCCATGGTTGTATGATATCTTCCTCTTGACGCAAGCCCATGGAAACAAGCCTAACCCCACATAGAACTTTCACGTAGACCATGGATTAGTTCAGAAAGCGTAATGGACAATGCTTACCATACCATGGGATCATTTGATCCCTCTCGGTACATCTTGCACGCTTTGTGAGTTGATCAACTTGATTCACTCTTTGACTTAGTATTGATCAACCTCTCACATGACCAATCTTTAGATAACTCCTTGAATAGCACCTTGGTCGTGACATACTCTCCTTTAAACCAACAAATGGACCTCAAGAAAAGCCTACGGACAAATCCTTCACATATAACTCAAGGAAACCATTAGTCCATAGATATTTTCATTAATTACCAAACCAAACATTAGGGCACCGCATGTTCTTTCAATCACCAATCGTCACTGAAAATGGAGGGTCGGGTGCAAATTTTATACTTCTGATGGGAATGGCGGAATGAGAGGAACCGCATAGGAAGAATGAAGGAAGGGTACGTCAGAAGAGATCGCACACCGAACATATGTGGCCACCATCGGATACTGGGAAGTTTTCGGAAACATAAGCATAATCCACCAAAGAAGAAGGGGAAATGGAGGTGTACAGAAGTTTAATGTGGGCGGGGCTTGTCGTGGAGTTGTCATGGCAGATGTCCTAACGGAAGGACTTAGTTGTGGAGCCATTGTGATGTGGTTAGCTTAAAGGGGTTAAAACGGGACAAAAGACAAGGGGAGTTTATACTGGTTTGGCCCCTTGCGGTGAGGGTAAAACCTAATCCAGTTTGAGGTGGTATTGCTAGGGTTTTGATTGCTAGGGAGCGAATACGCTAGCCAGGCTTTCGATCTGTTGTCTCTTGCCCTAAGCCGCTGTCGGGTCGTCCCCTCATATACACGGGTTGACGCCCTGCGGCTTACAGAGTCCCGGCCGGCTCATACAAACGTGTCCGGCCGGACGACTCATCTTTACATGCCTTATAGTACAAGTTGATCATACATGGTGGTTTACACTTACGGGCCTTAAGCCGCTCTGGGTTTTGGGCCCTTTATATGCCTATCTTCATGAACCGCCATCTTCAACATGTTCCTGGACTTGGCCCATGAACTGCCATTGGGGTAACCCGGCCCCTCCTGGGCGAGTCATATAGAATAGTTATATCCTCAACATTAGGTCCCGGGTTGATTTGAACATGTTCATGTCAATCTTCAACACTTAGAAAAAGTCCTTCTTCATCTTCTTGCGAGATATTATAACCCGCCATGACGTCATTCCCTGAGGTTGCGGTAACCCGCCATGACATCACCTGTCATTCATTTCATATAGCTCAAATCTTAACAAATCTCATTATTTTAATGAACCTCCGAAAATTGAGGCACATGCGCTGTCATATATCTGCATTTTGGCCTCCTCGATTCTCGCGCATGTCATTTATCCCTTCATCTTATAAAAAGGGCCAGGGGTCCCTATCACTTTCCCCCTTGCCTCTTCGTCTCTTATCTTCTTCCTTGCGACGCCTATGCGCTCGAGCTCCACCGGCGCCATCAACCTTCGTCTCTGCCTCAACAACGGCCGCTGCATCAGCCTGATCTGACCAGATTTTGTCTGCGCGCCGCCGCCGTTCAACAGTCCAGGTAAGTTCTCCTCCTTCGTCTTCTCTTAGATCCACTAGGGTTCCTGCGAGTTCATCGGAGTTCATCCTCACCCTGCACTGTAGTTGCCATTTTTAACTTGAACTTGATATTCCTCCTATGCAATGGTATTCATAGCATCCCTTTTTCACTATTGGAACATCTCGTCTGCACAAGAAAACCGATCTGAACCCATGAACTGCTCAAGGACTAATATTTAGGTCTGAATATTTTCCGTGAGTGACGTGGATCCAAAGTCATAATATCAATCTGTGAAATCGGTGCGGTGGCAGTTTTAGCACTTGTCTTAATCTCAGAATATATCCTTACTGCGACAGATCTCATCCGGGCCTTCTTACTTTTCTGTTGCCGCCACCTTAGGTTTAGGTTTTTATTTTATGTCTATGAACTGCTGCAGATCCAATCGTGCAACTCCAATCCGTGAAACTTGTTTATCCCAATACTTAGTAAAATTTGCTCCTGACAACTCTTGAACACCAGTGCTTGTCATGGCGGCTTATATCACCGGTTTATAATTATCCATATATCATTAAGCCGCATCTAAGCCGCCATTCCGAATATATATTGTAGATTAATTTCCGGCTTAATTAACCAATTTGAACCGGTAAAATGTTTCCTTCTTTTAGGCTTCTCTCTTCGCAAAGCCGCCGAAGACAGTCACTTCGTGTAATTTGGTTCTCTCTGTTGTCACTGAGGGTACACTCGATGATTTAGTCAAAATCGGGTATTTGCCAAACAAAACCTACATGAATTATCGCACTCCTAACCCAGGCGAAGAAAGACCTCAACCAAAGGATGACGAGGTCATTGTTTTTACTGATCATATGAAACGGGGATTCTCACCGCCGGACTCGTAGTTTTTCCGAGACGTTCTGCACTTCTTTCAGCTCCATCCTCAAGATATCGGACCCAATTCCGTGTCAAACATCTGCAATTTCCAAGTCTTCTGCGAAGTATACCTTCAAGAGGAGCCCAACATCGAGCTCTTTAGAGAATATTTCTATTTAAACCGCCAAAATGAGTTCACGAACGGACCCAGTGTAACGCCCCGGACACACCCGCCAATGGTCGTTACTCCTGGCGGGATCTAGACTGGCCCCACATATCAATACTAGTCTTTTCTGTGAACTCTGTCCTCACTCGTGCGCACCCGGGAGCAACTTCCCGGTCGGTCACCCATCCTGAAACTACTCCAAGCTGAGCATGCTTAACTTTAGAGTTATGTCCGAATGGGCTCCCGGAAAAGAAGGAATTCCTTATTGATATGAGTAGTCTACCATCCCTAATAAGCCAGACTATCACATACACCCACACTCAGAGGAACTGACGTCCTTGTCGGGCCATAGTAACGTTCCCTCTTGGCACAACCGTCTGTGCATCCAGTCCGATACATGTCCCATGCCATGTGCCACGACGGGTCATAAACGTCGTGAACAACATGACCGAGCACCTGTCCGCAAACATCCGTGTAACCGCGAGGGTCGGCTCTGATACCAACTTGTAACGCCCTGGACACACCCGCCGGTGGTCGTTACTCCTGGCGGGATCTAGACTGGCCCCACATATCAATACTAGTCTTTTCTGCGAACTTTGTCCTCACACGTGCGCACCCGGGATCAACTTCCCGGTCGGTCACCCATCCTGAAACTACTCCAAGCTAAGCACGCTTAACTTTGAAGTTCTGTCTGAATGGGCTCCCGGAAAAGAAGGAATTCCTTATTGATATGAGTAGTCTACCATCCCTAATAAGCCATACTATCACACCCAGCTTGGAACTTGGTGCAATCTCGATTCAACGAAGAAGAGATGCCATCTTCCCCTATGCTCGCTTGCTGAGTCACCCCAAGGATTGGAACCAAACATGGTTTTATTGCAAAGATACCTCTTCGGCTGATGAAAATCCACTGTCGGGTTATCGTGTCCAACGTCTTTGACCCGTAGCATCCTCTTCCTGAGAAGCTCACCGCCGCTGAATGTAAAAAACTTGCTCCCACTATTGTGAAGGTCAAGGCTCTACTGGGAAATGGATTAACTGGAATTGACTTGGTTTGGTGCTGAGTTTCTTGGCGGATCATACCTTTGAGTCGCCGATCCGGCTTAATGTGTACTTACACTGGTGCGACAAAAGATCCATTACGCCACAGCCCCTTGGACTTGACTGATGACACAGTCACTGAAATGACCAAGACCCTTCTGAATGAAGGCCTGGGAGACTACAGCAAAGTGGGTCTGAACCCTTTCTGCAAACGTAATCCAGCACCGGATGTGAGTCTTAACTTCACTTTACCTTGCCTTATCATTTGAATCTCCTGTTAACCCATTTTTGCCGACTTTCACAGGCTAAATCGCATCTCTGGAAGAAGAAATATGACCATGAAGCTGCCAAAAAAACCGCTAAGAAAACCGCCAAAAAGACAAAGAAGAAACCAAGTGCTTCTGACTTGCTTGAACTAGATGACAAATCTGAGTCGGAGGTAGCCCTTGACTCTCTTGGCTCCTTTTTCAATTATCTTATTGACATTGATTATTGTCAGGATGATACGAGGGCCTGCCAGGCGGTTGAAGAAGAGGTAATTACTATTTCCTCTGGCTCAGAACCCTTGCCAAGACATAACATTCGACGAGTAACCCGGAAAGTAAGATTTTCACACCCCTTAGCTCATTTGGATCCTCACTTTCTTTTGAAGCAACAACAACACGAGAATCGGTGGCAGACTCGAAACACTGGAGGCGAAGAATTGTCTTCCGGCTTACCGAATACTCCAGTCCGATGGAAACATCAAAATGAGGTCCTTTCGCACTTAAACTCTTTTTCTCGCTGGCGGGTCTCATTCGCCAGCTACTGAATTCTTTTGTTCAAACTACAAGGAGGTTTCTCGTTCTTCCTCCGATGACTCATCTCAGACCCAACTGCCGGCTTTCAAGACTGCCCTAGGTAACAACAATTACTCCTTGTTATGTTCCTCCTTATGCCTTTATAACTTGTACTGATTTGTCATAACCTGTGCAGTGGCCAAGCCAAGCCCAGTAAGAAAGCAAAGGCGACTAAGCCGGCAGATGACCCTAAAGTCGTTGAGCCGGAGCATCAAGTCCCACCGACAGATGCTAAAAAACAACCGAAAGAAATTGCTCATGAGCTCCTCCTGAAATTTCTAACGTCTCCCTTGACTGCACCAATATCACTTCTTTAAACACCGAATTGTCAAGCCCAGCTAAGCCGCCAAAAGAGCATAGTGAAGATGTGATGATCACTGGCACTGGCTTTAAAAAACCGGGCAATCCGGCTGTCTTGGCCAAGCACTCCGCTAAGCAAGGATAGCGCGGGGTATATCCCCGACAAGGCTCATATGCTAGAGTGCTCGGAGTCTGCATGCGGGTAGTTGCCCGAGACCATACTGGGGATGTAGTTGCATGCATGGCTGGCAAAGTGGAGCATGTATCCAACGTTTTCACAGCAGAGCTTCAGGCGATAGAGGGAGCTGTGGAGCTAGCCCCGCATCTTGGGGCGGTCCGAATCTGCATCGAGACTGATTCCTAGCTCCTTCATGTGGCCCTACTATAATTGGCACCAAGCTTGTCTGCTTACGCATCAGCTTTGGAGAACTTGAAGATCCAAATGCGGCTATGGTTCTCAAAATGTGATGTTACTGCATGTAGGAGGGGGGCCACTGGTGCTGCGCATGAGCTTGCAGAGCTTGGTTATAGTTTTAATGCTAATTGTAGGTGTGAAAACCGATGGACCTCAGGGTTGATGGTCCCGAGCTGTGGATCTTGGACAGATGGTGACATGAACAAGGAGACGATGTTTAGCCAGGTTTGAGCCCTCTTGATGGAGGTAAAACCCTATGTCCTGCTCTTGTTTATATTGATGGAGATGTATCAAGTACAGAGTTGATCTACCTCAAAATCGTAAGATGTGTTTAACTCCAGGGCAATGTGAATGCGATTGTGTCCAAGTCCCCTCTATGGGCTATTCTCTTTGGCTTACATACGCGCCACGTATGGTATCTAGGGTTATAAGGTTTGTATCTAGGTGTGGAGGCAGCAAGAGCAGTCTTGGAGTATATGTCAAGTCTTCGGCAGATGCAATCTTGATCATGCCCCCAGCGTGCAGCTTCCGAGTCTATCTTGAGAAAAATGAGGGGCCACCAGCCGTTTTCGAGGAACATGGGCCGACTAGGTTAGTAACCCCTAGTCCAAGATACCATCACTAATGAACCATGTATTTGGGATGTTGTTCTGCTGTCTGTGGCGGGAGTTGTACTGGGCGTGCCTAACTTGTTCACATAATAAAGCTATGCGTTGACCCTAAAAAAAGAGTTTTTTATCATTTGCAAGAGCATCTCTAAAGAAACTAGGCGAATCCACACGCCACATGATGGAGAGGGATCCCTCCATATTACAAGCTAGTAAATGAGCCACAATATTGTTTTCCATGGGACAAAGAAATGAAATACTGGACATGAATGCTACATCTCACGAAATCACTAATTAAAGGTGCCCTTTGCAAAGGCCACTTCCAACTATCAGGTTGCAACGAGTACCGCACTGCGACGAACTTTTTCCACGAAGAAAGGAAAAAATTGGAAGCAAAAAAGGAGCCAGAAGCATGTTTTCCCCCTAGCTAGCCGTTTTCGGTTTGTGTAGGTTTGGGCCGGCCAAGCTAGCCATTTTCGGTTTTGCGAAGGTTCCACACCTCCTTGTCCGGCTATTGGAAAAGCCATTGCGGAACCTGATACATTGCCCTTTGTTTTTCAAAATTAAGGGTTTCATTTTTAGACTTTTCTAATTGTTCTGGACTAACAGCAGTGGCATTAATCAAAATTGCTTCTTCTCGGTCTATCTCAGAGTAACCATTCATTCAATACTTATCTGCTTCTAGTTTTTCTTTTCTTTTATTTTTCAAATTGCTTTTTCTTTGCAAAAAAAAACTTTTGCAAACCGCTTTTTTCTTTTCCTTTTCTTGCTTTTCTTTCATTTTTAGATCATTTTCATTCTCTTTTAAATTTTGTTTTCTCTACTTTTCATTTTCCTTTTTTTCAGTTTTTAAAATTTTCACTTCTTTCTTTCCAAATTCACAAACATTTCAGAGATCTATGCACATTTTTTTTCAAATCTATGAATTTTTTTAAAATTGGAATATTTTTTGAATTTCACATTTTTCATCAAATTTACAAAAAAGTTCATGATTTTTCGAAAAACAGTTATCATATTAAAATATATTCGTTGAATTAAAATTGTTCTGAAATACTACCTACATTCCTAAGTATAAGTGTTTTTAGACATTTCAAATGGACTACAACATACTGATGTATATAGACATATTTTAGAGTGTAGATACATTCGTTTTGCTCCGTATGTAGTCAATTGTTGCAATCTCTGGAAAGACTTATATTTGAGAAGAGAGGGAGTAAAAAATTTGTTCATCAATTTCATAAAAATGTTTGTTGAATTAAAAATGTGTTCATAAGTTTTAAAAACAAATCATGGAATTTAAAATTTGTTCATCAAATAAGAAGAGTGTTCACCGAAACTCAAAAATATTCATCGAAAACTCAAATTTTGATCTTAAAGTTCAAAAATAATAATTCAAAATACAATATAAAATATTCCAGAAATTCAAAAAATATTATTTTTATGAAATTGTGATTATTTTTCGAATTAGTAAACATTTTTTGAGAATCCAAAACATTTTTTGCGTTTAACAATTTTTTAAGTTCAGAACTTTTTTCAAATCCCTAACTTTTTAAAGAAGCATAAAAAGCAAAACATGAAACAATATGAAAAAAAAAAGAAAAGAGGGGGAGCCCTATGGAGCCGGCCCATTAGCTTAGGTCGCTCGCCAGATTGACATACTGATTCGTTCTGTTTTCTTTTTGCTCTTTTCCTTTTTTTTTCTTTCTCTTCCGGTTTTATTTTTTTACTCTTTTTTTCTCTATGCTTTGCTTTGTATTTAATCTATTTTCGTCGTTTCTTCATAATGTTTACTGATTTTTTTTCATTTTCCTTTGTTTTTGTTTGGTCCTTTCTAGGCTTTCGCTGGTTTTCCTTTGTTTGTTTGTTTTTCTTAATTTTTCTTTGTTTCCTTCCCTGGTTCATATTTTGCACTCTGGTTTGATTTCTTTTTGGGTTTTATTGATTTTATCCATATTTTTTTACTTTTTTTGTCGATTTTCATCAATTTCTTCTTTGCTCAACACATGTTTTTTCCCGGTACACATTCAACATTTTTCGTATATATTAAAAAGAATTATTATATATTCATTTAAAATTTTCCCAATACATCATTGTCATATTTGAACACATATATTTTTATATCTATTTTTATTATATATATTATGATGCCTACTTTTTTCATACACCTTGTACATTTTGTATACAGTTGAAACATTAATTTTATACAAGTTCAACCTTTTAAAAATACACAATTAACATTTTCTTAAAATTGATGTTTTCAGGTCTACATTTTTTTGCATACATCAAGAACATTTTTTATATGAGTTTAACAATTGTTAAATACATGATTTAAAAAAATTCAAATACATGTTTCATATCTACTTTGTGTCATACACATTTCTACTCCCTCCGTTCCTAAATATAGGTCTTTCTAGAGATTCCAACAAGTGATTGCATACGGAGCAAAATGAGTGAATCTACATTCTAAAACATGTATACATGCGTATGTTGTAGTCTATTTGAAATATCTAAAAAGACTTATATTTAGGAATGGAGGGAGTTGATTTTATGTATACAACAGAAGTATTTATTTTATATATGTTTTACATTTTCAAATACATGATTAACATTTCTTAAAAAACATGTTTTTGCACATATTCTTAGGACTGCATAATTGTTTTTCACACTGCACAAACATTTATTCATATGCTATCAACATTTTTTTATACTTGAACAAACATTTTTTAACCTTGGACAAACAGTTTATTTCACACCGCACAAACATTTTTCAGATCCTATCAACAATTTTTTATAGTTGCACCAATATTTATTTAACACTGCACAAACATTTATCAAATTTGCGCATTTACATTTTATTAAATACAACAAAAAGAAGAAAAAAGAAAACATAAAGGCAAAAAAAAAGGGAAATCGAGTGAACTAGTGAACGAAAAATGATCGAGCAAAGAACGACACCGGGTCAGCCCATGACCGCGTCGCTTCAGGTAAGCAGACGGTTTGTCTTGCTAGAAGCAAGACATAGCCGCGCCCACAGCTTGATTTCGGCGGAGCACCTTCTAAACGTTCTCTAGCGCCACGAGCCCACGATACACAATCTTTCCGAGCAAAAAAAAAATCAAGGTTGCCCAATAAAAATCTCATCAATCAAAGATAAATCTCCACAAACCAATCTGTGATTGAATGGTTAGGAGGACAGTGGTACCCCCACCCACTAGTGTTCAAGTCCTAGACTTGACATCGATGCTCACATTTTGTAAATTTACTTTAGGCATTTTGGTGATTTGCGTTCAGTAGGAGGAGACGTTACCGTGAGTGCATTTCCAATGTAGATTCACGAGACCAACATAGTCATATTCAGGGTTTCGGAAAATGGTCAGATTTTTTGGTATTGTACCGAAAAGGTTCTAGAACATTCCAGAGTGGGGCCCACCTGTATAGGTGACCCACATGAACGTGGGTACTGGGGAAAGTCCCCACACCCCTGATCTAGGCGCACTAGATCCTCCCTTAAATGGGATTAGGATCCCTAAAAAGGGGATAGAGATCGGTTGGGGAAGGAAATGAGGGATTTCCTTCCTCCCCCTTGGCCAACGACCCTAGGGGCTTGGAGGGCAAGTCACCAGTCCCCTACATGCCTATATAAAGATGGCGAGGCGTTGGGGGCAGCAATCTTCCACCCTTTCCCGTCTCCCTCTCGTTACACCTCCTCCACCTCATGCAGACACTTACCGAAGATGTGCCGTTGTTCCGCTGCTGCCACCAGCACCACACCATCGTGTTAGTCCCAATCTCATCTATCTTCTGTCCCTCGCTTGCTGGATCAAGAAAGAGATGACTCTGCCATGCCGTACGTATGCTAATCTCGAAAGTGTCGTGTGTTCGGTACTAGATCGGATTGGATCGCGATTGGATCGTGAAGAGTACTATTACATCAACCGCGTTACGACGCTAACGCTTTCGGTCTATGAGGGTATGTATACACACTTCACTCTCATTGCTATCGCATCTCAATAGATTGATCTTGGGTGTTTCCTAGGAATTGTTTTGATTTTCATACAACACTCCCCATCAGTTTCCTCTTTGTATGTGTCGTCGTGGGTGTGCTTGTTGTGTTATGGGCATGGTCAAAAGGTTGAAGAGACTAAGGTTATAATGGTCACGCGAATTAATGGGGAAGTCGGGCGACCTGGAATATCGGCACGCTCGGATGGTAGTTTTTGTAGCGCGCAACTCGATCGTATCACACGTAACTGCATTGTGGCGATGCGCGGGGTGCAACCGTATGCATATGCCCCCCAAATGTGATCGTGTGCGGGAACCAACCCCTAGAAGCGCGCGGAGGGCGGGAGAGCAGGGTGTGCAGAGGGACGCAAGAAGAGTGCTCTGTTTGGTGGGAAAATTTTGTTTTTGCCACTCTAGATTTTGCCAATTTTTCTTATGCCACTCTAGATTTTGACATTTCACTTTTGCCACTCTTAGTTTTTGACAATTATCACAATTGCCATTCTATGGCAAAAGCAAAATAATTTTATTTCATTTTTGCTACTCTTAGCTTTTGACAATTATCACAACTACCACTCTAAATTTTTTGCTTTTGCCACGGGAATGGCAATTGTGACAATTGTCAAAACTAAGAGTGGCAGAAGTGGAATGTCAAAAGCTAGAGTGACATAAGGAAAATTGCCAAAATCTAGAGTGGCAAAAACAAATTTTTCCCCTGTTTGGAAACGTAGCATGCAATTTAAAAAAAATTCCTACGCTCACACAAGATCTATCTAGGAGATGCATAGCAACGAGGGGAAGAGTATGTCTACGTACCCTCGTAGACCGAAATTGCAAGCGTTTAATAATGCAGTCGATGTACTCAAACTTCTTCGCGATCCAACCGATCAAGCACCGAACGTACGGCACCTCCGCGTTCACCACACGTTCAGCTTGACGACGTCGTCGCCTTCTTGATCCAGCAAGATGGGCGAAGTAGTAGATGAGTTCCTGCAGCACGACGGCGTGGTGATGGTTGGTGATGAAGAACAATCTCTGCAGGTGTAAGGGCATATTTCTCCCTAAGTGGTTTTGGTGATTGATGACAATACATTTGCGGACTAATCGTGTGCATTGAGCATTTCAGATATCTCATGTCTAGGCACAAGATGGTTCATTGCCCCTCGGAGCCTATCGGAGACGGTGTTTCCTTTTGTCTCTTTTCGATGGAATTGAGTCATAGGAAAGCCGTACTATTAAGAGGGGGTCCGCTTCGGAATGGTTAGGGTGGAATCAACACGTACACATCTATTCCTTTGCACCACCTTTCCTTCGCTTCTCTGGAGCATCGACTGTTTTCCTTGTCGTTGCAAAGATAGAGGCTTCCTACGACTATTGTTCTGTGGCATGCGGTAGTACCGCTCAAGGAGCGGTAGTACCGCAGAGACCCATGGTAGTACCGCCCGTGGCTGCGGTAGTACCACCCCTTGATCGCGGTAGTACCGTGGCCTCTGGCCCAGGGCCGTGGCTGCCGTGGAAGGAGGAGCGAAAGTAATTTTTAACTTTCGCACCCTATGCGGTACCGCTCCATGTTAGTGGTAGTATCGTGCCGGGTTTTTGCATCGATCGAAATTCAGCGGAAGTAGCCACGAATGTAATTTTATTAGTCCGTGCATTTCCCAGCCCAGATGTACCCTGTCTTGTGGTTGTACCGCAAGGGCGCGCGGTAGTACCGCTCCGGCAGTACTACCGTTCGTTGCTATACGCAACAGGGCCGCATCTGGCTACTGCCACGCGAGCGGTAGTACTGCACCGCCTTGCGATAGTACCGCATGGCCTTGCGGTAGTGCCGCAAGTCTGGTGCAGTAGTACCGCGTGTCGCAGGCTGAGTTGGTGGATAATGGTTGGATCTTTCCTCATGCTATATAAGGGGGGTTTTCTTCCCCAAGTTGACTATCTCTTCCTTCCCAAGCTCCATTGTTGCTCAAAGCTCCATTTTCACCCGATCTCTCTCCCTAGCCAATCAAACTTGTTGATTTCCTAGGGATTGGTTGAGAAGGCATCGATCTACACTTCCACCAAGAGAAATTTGATTCCCCCACTAATACCTTGCGGATCTTGTTACTATTGGGTGTTTGAGCACCCTAGATGGTTTAGGTCATCTCGAAGCCATATTACATTGGGTGAAGCATCGTGGTGTCGTTGGGAACCTCCAATTAAGTTGTGGAGATGGCCCCAACCTTGTTTGTAAAGGTTCAGTCGCCACCTTCAAGGGCACCACTAGTGGAATCATGGTACCTCGCATTGTGTGAGGGCGTGAGGAGAATACGGTGGCCTTAGTGGCATCTTGGGGAGCATTCTGCCTCCACATCGCTCTAACGAAGACATACTTCCTCTCAAAGGGAAGGAACTTCGGTAACACATCCTCGTCTCCTCCGGCTCCACTTGTGGTTATCTCTTACCTTTACTTGTGCAAGCTTTTGTTGTGTTGTATAGCTTACTTGCTTGTGTGCTTGTCATTGTTGCATCATATAGGTTGCCCACCTAGTTGCATATCTAGACAACTATATTGATGCTAAGTTTAATTTAGTTAAGAAAGGCTAAAAATTGTTAGTTGCCTATTCACCCCCCCTCTAGTCAACCATATCGATCCTTTTAATTGGTATAAGAGCCTCGTCTCTTTATTAAAGGACTTTACCGATCAAAGAGTATGGGTGACACTGTAGTCGATATGGAGGAGCACTCCCGTTGGAACCCGTCTTTGTCTACGGGCGATGGGGGATCCTCGATCTCTCAAGAGGAATTCAATGCGTATGTCCACCAACAAGGTAACCCCCAACATCAAGTATACTATCACTACTAATCCTTCATTGACGGATTTCATTGATGAAAGTGAGGGGGCGGAGGAGAAGGAAAATGAATTTAAGTCTTTTATGAGTAAGCTCAAAGGTAAATCCAAGAAGCACTTCGTTGCTCTCTTGGAACAACTTGGTGAAGCCAATGACATGATCGAGGCTCACAAAGAGACCATCTCTAAGATGGAGGGTCATAGTCGAGACTATGCCGATGAGATATCGGATCTCTCTAATACTCTTGAGAAGAGCGTGATCTTCGTTTGGCTCTTGAGGAGTCACACAACAATGATCAAGCTAAATTAAAGAAAGATCTTGATCATGCTTTAGTTGTCTCTCATGTGCTCAATTCCGAAAAGGAAAAACTTGTGTTTGACCATGCTAGACTCAAGGAGGAGTTTGATACACTTGGCAAGGCTCACAAGGTCTTGAAGAGTGTTCATGCTAGCCTCAAAGAGTCTCATGATCAACTTCAAGTCTCGCTAACCAAGGAGAAAGCCACTTTTCCTCACATGGTTTTAATTGATAATGCAAATGCTACTAACCCATGTTGTGAGCATGTGCATCTTGTTGAGGAGAATGCCAAGTTAAAGAAGCAACTTGAGAAAGGCCTTGTGTCTTGCATACAAGGTGAGAAGAAACTCAGTGACCTCTTGAGAAATCAAAAGGAAGTTGTTGCCAAGGAGGGGATTGGGTTTGCACCCAAGCCCAAGAAGAAGAAGAATGACATCACCAAGCAACCTCTTCCTCTCAATAAAACCTTTGTGAAGCAGGGAGAGGGTACTCCTAAGGAGAATAAGAACATTGTGAAGGGTGATGGAGTCAAAAAGGGCATTGTCACTCCTTCCAACAAAGCCGGCAGCTTTAACCCATCTTATGTGTTATGCCGTGCTAGTGATGGACATGTTTATGCTAAATTTGTCGGTTCTTCTTATGATTACATTGAATGGTCTATTTGGGTTCCTAAGACCCTTGTTACTAACATCAAAGGACCCATTACAAAATGGGTACCTAAAACCGAGCATTGATCTCTTGTAGGAGTTTGCTTCCGGTGGGGGATCATGGTTGCTCGATAGTGGAGCCACAAATCATATGACCGGAAGCAAAGACTTGGTGGTGGATGTGCACAAAGGTTCATCTATGCCCACAAATTTTGAATGGGGTGATGATGCTCCATCTTCTAAAGTATTGGGTCTCGGCAAGGTTGTCGTTTCTCATGATCTCACGATCAAGAAAGTCATGCTTGTTGAGTCCCTTGCATACAATTTACTTTTCGTTCATCAACTTGCACTCATGGGTTTCGCTACTTTCTCTGATATTGATTCCGTGGCCCACTTGTGGAGCAAGACTCTTAAAGTAGCCTTTGTTGGGCATGTTGAGAACGGTCTTGTCACCTCTTGATCTTGCGTTGTATTCCCTCTAAGAGGAAAGGGAGATGCTGCACAGTAGCGTAATTATTTCCCTCAGTTTTTGAGAACCAAGGTGTCAATCCAGTAGGAGACCACGCGCTAGTCCCTCACACCTGCACAAACAAATAAGAACTTCGCAGCCAACACGATAAGGGGTAGTCAATCCTCGATGGCAATAATACAATACGTGCCTTGCTGCCCCTACTGTCACTAGGAAAGGACACCACAAGATTGAACCCAAAGCCAAGCAC
Organism: Secale cereale; assembly: GCA_902687465.1. Lineage (NCBI taxonomy): Eukaryota > Viridiplantae > Streptophyta > Magnoliopsida > Poales > Poaceae > Secale > Secale cereale. Next base: position 801,443,698 of record LR738711.1, read on the forward strand.
TTCTCCTATTGCAAGAACTATAGATCTAGTAGGCCAAACCAAACCGAGAATTCGAAGAGACTTGCAAGAATATTATGAGCACACATAAAAAGTTCAGAGAAGAACCAAATATCTTTCAAAGATAATCTTGATCATAAACTCACAATTCATCGGATCTCGATAAACACACCGCAAAAAGAGATTACATCGAATAGATCTCCTCGAAGAACGAGGAGAACTTTGTATTGAGATCCGGAGAGAGAAGAAGCCATCTAGATACTAGCTATGGACCCGAACGTCTGTGGTAAACTACTCACAACTCATGGTGAGGGCGATGATGATGATGATGAAGGCCTCCGTGATGGATCCCCCTCCCGGAACAGGCTCCAAGATGGGATCTCCACGGGAACAGAAGCTACGGCGGTGGAATTAGGGTTTTCTCTCTGCGTATGGAGTTTCTGGGGTATGTAAGTATATATAGGAAGAAGGAGGGCACTGGGGGCCGTGTGGGCCAGCCTCGAGGCAGGGGCGCGCCCTGGGAAGGGGGGTGCGCCCCCACCCTCGAGGGCTGGCCCCTTGCCCCCTGACTTGGTCCTGATGTTTCCCGAGCGTGATTTCCTCCAAAAATATCTCTCGCGAAGGTTTCATTCCGTTTGGACTCCGTTTTATATTCCTTTTCTGCAAAACCCTAAAATAGGCAAAAAAACAACAATCTGGACTGGGCCTTTGGGTTAGTAGGTTAGTCCCAAAAATGATATAAAAGTGAATGATAAAGCCCATTAAACATCCAAGACTTCATAAATAATAGCATGGAACAATAAAAAATTATAGATATGTTGGAGACGTATCAAGCATCCCCAAGCTTAATTCCTGCTTGTCCTCGAGTAGGTAAATGATAAAGAAAGAATTTTTGATGTGGAATGCTAACCAATATAGTTTCTCAATGTAATTCTCTTAATTGTGGCATGAATGTTCAGATCTGAAAGATTCAAGAAAAAAGTCTATATTGACATAAGAAATAACAATTCTTCAAGCAATACTAACAAATCAATCATGTCTTCTCGAAATACTATGGCTAAAGAAAGTTATCCTTACAAAATCATATAGTGTTGGCTATGCTCCCTCGTTATCACACTAAATATTCATATTATGCACAACCCCGATTTCAGCCAAGCATTTGTTTTCACGCTCTATCTTTTCAAACCTTTCAACTTTCACGTAATACATGAGCGTGAGCCATGGACATAGCACTATGGGTGGAATAGAGGTGGTTGTGGAGAAGACAAAAAGGAGGGAGATAGTCTCACATCGACTAGGCGTATCAACGGGCTATGGAGATGCCCATCAATAGATATCAATGTGAGTGAGTAGGGATTGCCATGCAACGGATGCACTAGAGCTAAATATGAATGAAAGCTCAACAAAAGAAAATAGTGGGTGTGCATCCAACTTGCTTGCTCACGAAGACCTAGGGCATTTGAGGAAGCCCATCGTTGGAATATACAAGCCAAGTTCTATAAAGAAAATTCCCACTAGTATATGGAAGTGACTAAACATGAGATTCTCTACAATGAAGAACATGGTGCTACTTTGAAGCACAAGTGTGGAAAAAGATAGTAGCAATTGTCCCTCTTCTTCTTTTTTTCCTTTTTTTTCCTTTTTTTTTCTTTTTTTCCTTCCTTCTTTTTTTGGGGCCTTTCCTTTTCTTTTTCTTTTTGGCCTTTCTTTTTTTTTCTTTTTTTTTGCAGAGGGGCTTTATAGATTCAGCCTTTCCTCCCATGGGACAATGCTCTAATAATGATGATCATCACACTTTCATTACAACACGAAATTACAACTCGATACTACAACAACAAAGTATGACTCTATATGAATGCCTCCGGCGGTGTACCGGTATGCGCAATGAAACAAGAGTGACATGTATGAAAGAATTATGCATGGTGGCCTTGCCACGAATACGATGTCAACTACATGATCATGCATGGCAATATGACAATATGATGCGTGTCATATGAACGGAACGGTGGAAAGTTGCATGGCAATATATCTCGGAATGGCTATGGAAATGCCATGATAGGTAGGTATGGTGGCTGTTTTGAGGAACAATATGGTGGCTGTTTTGAGGAAGGATATATAGTGGGTTTATGGCACCGGCGAAAGTTGCACGATACAAGAGAGGCTAGCAATGGTGGAAGGGTGAGAGTGTGTATAATCCATGGACTCAACATTAGTCATAAGAACTCATATAATTATTGAAAAAATCTAAGAGTCATCAAAACAAAGCAATCAACGCATGCCCCTAGGGGGGAGGTTGGTAGGAGTTAACCATCGCGCTCCCTCAACCTCCACACAAAGGTTGACACTCTACAAATACCTCATGCTTTAACTTAGTCACACATCGGTTCACCATACGTGCATGCTACGGGAATCACTAACCTTAACACAAGTATTTCTCAATTTCATAATAACTCCACTAGCATGACTGTAATATCACTATCCTCATGTCTCAAAACAATTATCAAGCATCCAACATCTCTTTCTATTCAATGCACTTGGTGTGAATTTCTTTACTACATTGACGTTGGATATCTATCATGTGAAGACTAGTTTCTTTAGCCTAAACACATTACCATGCTGTTTTAATAGACTCTCAAATAGATCTAAGTGAAGCATGAGAGTTCAACAATTTCTACAAAATATTACCACCTCCATGCTCTAAAAGATATAAGTGAAGCACTAGAGCAAAAACTATTCAACTCAAAAGATATAAGTGAAGCACGTAGAGTGTTCTAACAATTTCTAGGCCATATTTAACTCTCTAAAAAAGGTGTGTCCAGCAAGGATGATTGTGGCAAACTAACAAGCAAAGACTCAAATTATACAAGACGCTCCAAGCAAAACACATAACATGTTGCGAATAAAAATATAGCTCCAAGTATAGTTACCGATGGATGAAGACGAAAGAGGGGATGCCTTCCCGGGGCATTCCCCAAGCTTAGGCTTTTTGATTATATTGAATTTACGTGGGGTGCCATGGGCATCCCCAAGCTTGGGCCTTTGCTACTCCTTGTTCCATAGTCCATCAAAGCAATACTCAAAATTTGAAAACTTCACAACACAAAACTTAGACAAAAATTCCCGTGAGCTCCGTTAGTAGGAGAAAGCAAACCACCACTCAAAGGTACAGCAGGGAATTTATTGTTTGTTTATATTGGTTTTAAACCTACTGTAATCCAAGTTCTCTATGGTTTATATCCTCCAATATTACTCATAGATGCATCGGAATAAGCAAACAACACACGAAAAACAGAATCTGTCAAAGACAGAATAGTCTGTAGTAATCTGCAGGGTTCGCCTACTTCTGGAACTCCAAAAAATTCAAACTATATTGGTAAATTTGCGCAATTTGTGTACCAATCTTAAGCAAAAACAATCAACTAAAAAACACGCTCAGTAAAATCTGAAGACTACTTTAGTGAGCGCTAACGATTCTGTTTTTCACAGCAAGATCATATAAACTTCACACAAGTCTTACCAAAGGTTCTACTTGGCACAAACACTAAACAAAACATGAAAACACATCTAATCAGAGGCTAGATGCAATATTTATTCCCTAACAGCAACAAAAGCAAAAAACATAAAATTGGGTTGCCTCCCAACAAGCGCTATCGTTTTACGGCCCTAGCTAGGCACGATACAAGATAGATCTAGGTATTGCCATCTCCGATCTTCGCTCTATTAATGGTGTCAAGCTCGAATACGGGAGGTTCTTTGTGTTTCCCTTCATATTCAGAAATCTTAAGATCTAAAGCATCCAACCGCTTATTGCAAAGGGTAATCAACATATTCATGCGGTGGAGATTCCCACTAACACTTTTAAGGGGTTCAAGGGATTTTTGTAATATTTTTGTTACTTCGCAAATTTTCTCAAAAACTTGCATCCCTTCCGGGGTTGAGTTTGACTCCTTTTGGGGAGGTAGTGTTACCACTATTCCCTCTATGATTTCATGCGGGAAACTAGGATCAACTTCGATAAAATTTCTTTTGGCAACGCAATCCAAGAGTTGTCTATGAGACATATTCAATCCAACATAAAAATTGCGAAGCAAGATTCTAAAATTCACTTCTAAGGTGCACTTACGATAAGATTCCACAATCCTAAACCAAGCATCTTTTAAGTTTTCTCCTTGCCTTTGCTTGAAGTGAAGTACTTCAAACTCGGGAGACGAAGGAGCGGATAAGGGGCTAGCCATAATGACAAGCAAGCAAGAAACACACACAAGCAAACAAAAGGCAAGCGAAAAACACACGGCGGAAGAAGGGCAAATAAAACGGCAAGGGTGAAGTGGGGGAGAGGAAAACAAGAGGCAAATAAATGTAATGCGAAGGATAAGGATTTGTGATAGGTACTTGGTATATGACTTCTGCGTAAGCCTCCCCGGCAACGGCGCCAGAAATTCTTCTTGCTACCTCTTGAGCCTGCGTTGTATTCCCTCGAAGAGGAAAGGGAGATGCAGCACAGTAGCGTAAGTATTTCCGTCAGTTTTTGAGAACCAAGGTATCAATCTAGTAGGAGACCACGCGCCAGTCCCTCGCACCTGCACAAACAAATAAGAACTTCGCAGCCAACACGATAAGGGGTTGTCAATCCCTTTACGGTCACTTACGAGAGTGAGATCTGATAGAGATGATAGTTATATTTTTGTATTTTTAGTTTAATAAAACAACAAATAAAAGCGGTAAAAGTAAAGTAGATGTAGATTGATATGTTGAGAATAGACCCGGGGGCCATAGTTTTCTCTAGTGGCTTCTCTCATGATAGCGATATTCTACGGCGGGTAAACAAATTACTGTCGAGCAATTGATAGAAAAGCGAATAATTATGAGACTATCTAGGCATGATCATTGTATATAGGCATCACGTCCGAGACAAGTAGACCGACTCCTGCCTGCATCTACTACTATTACTCCACACATCGTCCGCTATCCAGCATGCATCTAGTGTATTGAGTTCATACAAACAGAGTAACGCCTTAAGCAAGATGACATGATGTAGAGGGATAAACTCAAGCAATTTGATGAAAACCCCATCTTTTTTATCCTCGATGGCAACAATACAATACGTGCCTTGCTGCCCCTACTGTCACTGGGAAAGGACACCACAAGATTGAACCCAAAGCCAAGCACTTCTCCCATTGCAAGAACTATCGATCTTGTAGGCCAAACCAAACCGAGAATTCGAAGAGACTTGCAAGGATTTTATGAGCACACAGAAAAAGTTCAGAGAAGAACCAAATATCTTTCATAGATAATCTTGATCATAAACTCACAATTCATCGGATCTCGACAAACACACCGCAAAAAGAGATTACATCGAATAGATCTCCTTGAAGACCGAGGAGAACTTTGTATCGAGATCCGGAGAGAGAGAAGAAGCCATCTAGATACTAGCTATGGACCCGAACGTCTGTGGTAAACTACTCACAACTCATGGTGAGGGCGATGATGATGATGATGAGGGCCTCCGTGATGGATCCCCCTCTCGGAACAGGGTCCAAGATGGGATCTCCACGGGAACAAAAGCTACGGTGGTGGAATTAGGGTTTTCTCTCTGCGTATGGAGTTTCTGGGGTACGTAGGTATATATAGGAAGAAGGAGGGCACCGGGGGCCGTGTGGGCCAGCCTTGAGGTAGGGGGCGCACCCTGGGAAGTGGGGCGCGCCCCCCACCCTCGAGGGCTGGCCCCTTGCCCCCTGACTTGGTCCTGACGTTTCTCGAGCGTGATTTCCTCCAAAAATATCTCTCGCGAAGGTTTCATTCCGTTTCGAGTCCGTTTGATATTCCTTTTCTGCAAAACCCTGAAATAGGCAAAAAACAACAATCTGGACTGGGCCTTTGGGTTAGTAGGTTAGTCCCAAAAATGATATAAAAGTGAATGATAAAGCCCATTAAACATCCAAGACTTCATAAATAATAGCATGGAACAATCAAAAATTATAGATACGTTGGAGACGTATCATGTCTCTATGTGGTCAACTTCCCGGAGCGACCCACTAAGGCCGCGACATGCCTAATGGCTAAAGTTGACGTGGGATGGCTTTGGCATCGCCGTTTAGCCCACGTCAATATGAGATCTTTGCAAAGTCTTCTCAAGGGGGACCATGTCCGTGGACTAACAAATGTTAGTTTTGCCAAAGATCGTGCTTGCAGTGCTTGTATCGAAGGAAAGCTACATGAGAAGGCTCACCCTCCCTCGACTATCATCTACTCAGCAAGGCCTTTGGAGCTCCTTCACATGGATCTCTTTGGGCGTCCATCATTCGGTAGTCTTGGGGGTAGAAAGTATTGCTTGGTGATTGTGGATGATTATTCAAGATATGCATGGGTATATTTCTTCAAGAGGAAGAGTGAGACCCAATAAACTATCATCAACTTTGCAAATGAAGCTCAACGTCAACATGATGCAAAGATCTTGATGATTCGAAGTGACAACGGCACCGAGTTCAAGAACTACACCTTGGATGAGTTCCTTAGTGATGAGGGGATCAAGCATCAATATGCCGCACCATATACCCCTCAACAAAATGGTGTAGCGGAGAGGAAGAATCGGACATTGGTGGACGCGACAAGGACCATGATGGCGGAGTTCAAGTCTCCGTACAACTTTTGGGCCGAAGCCATCAACACCACTTGTCATGCATCCAATCGACTCTATCTCTGCAAAGGCTTGAACAAGACTCCATATGAGATACATACCGATAACAAGCCCAACCTCAAGTACTTCCGGGTGTTCGGTTGTAAGTGTTTCATACTCAAGAAAGGTGTTCGTTTGTCTAAATTTGAGGCTAGAACTCATGAGGTGTAACGCCCAAGATGCGACTATATCTCCTATGTGTCAAGGCACGACTTAGAGGCAGAATCGCATTTTGGTATGATCGCAAGAAGGTTATCTTCACACATTCCCATGTACAAGAACAAAGGGGGAAGAAAAATACATAGTTGGCTTACAATCGCCACTTCACACAATGCATAAATAAGTCATACATTCATCCAAGTACAATCATGGTCCGACTACAGACAAATCCAAATGAAAAGAAGAAAAAAACCCACTATGCCCGATCAGCCCTAGTAGGAACCACTACTGATCGTCGGGAAACGTCACGTACGTATGTCCACGTTCCTCATCAAACTCCCACTTAAGTTCCTGGCCATCAACTGAATCGTACTCGGTTGAACCTGCACCTGTGTTTGTAGTAAACTGTGAGTCACGAGGACTCAGCAATACCATTCCCGGGTATCAAAACTATTAAAGCTCTTGGGTAAGGTTAAAGTCTATAAGTGGGCTACTAGAAGTGGTAAGCGTAGATGAGGTGGCTAGCTTACGTATCATCAGAGCGAGAAGATAAGTGACATCCATGGGTCGTGAACTAAATCATGATCACTAGATGATCCTGTCTACCTACGAGTCATCCATAACCCATTCGTGTTCTCTTCCCGAACTCCCTCGAAAAGAGACCATCACGACTACTCACACGGTAGTGTATTAAGTCTAAGTTTTTGTGTCAAGTTGTCTACAACCGGATATTAACAAATTCCAATCTGCCACATAACCGCGGGCACGGCTTTCGAAAGATCATAACCCTGCAGGGGTGTCCCAACTTAGCCCATCACAAGCTCTCGCGATCAACAAAGTTAAAAACCCCTTTTCTTAGGGACTACCCGATCAGACCCGGAATCCCGGTGTACAAGATATTTCGACATTGGTAAAACAAGTCCAGTAAGACCTCCCGACGTGCCGACACCCTCATAGGAGCTGTGCGTATCTCGTCTCGTCTTAGGCCACGATCGGATTGGCTAAGTTTCCGGCTGGCACACCCGTTGGTGGCCCCGGCTACTGCCATTTTGGACCAACACTCATGAGGAGCACTAGCCCGGGTTGTTAATTAAGTCCTTGATGACCCACAAGTGTAGGGGATCTATCATAGTCCTTTTGATAAGTAAGAGTGTCAAACCCAACAAGGAGCAGAAGGAAATGATAGGCAGTTTTCAGTAAGGTATTTTCTACAAGCACTGAAATTATAGGTAACATATAGTTTTGTGATAAGATAATTGGTAGCAAGTGACAAAAGATAAAAGTAAATAAGGTGCAGCAAGATGGCCCAATCCTTTTTGTAGCAAAGGACAAGCCTGAATAAACTCTTATATGAAGGAAAGCGCTCCCGAGGACACATGGGAATTATCGTCAAGCTAGTTTTCGTCACGATCATCTGATTCACGTTCGGTACTTTGATAATTTGGTATGTGGGTGGACCGGTGCTTGGGTGCTGTCCTTTCTTGGACAAGCCTCCCACTTATGATTAACCTCTAATGCAAGCATCCGCAACTACAAAAGAAGTATTAAGGTAAACCTAACCATAGCATGAAACAAGTGGATCCAAATCAGCCCCTTACGAAGCAACGCATAAACTAGGGTTTAAGCTTCTGTCACTCTAGCAACCCATCATCTACTTATTACTTCCCAATGCCTTCCTCTAGGCCCAAATAATGGTGAAGTTTCATGTAGTCAATGTTCACATGACACCACTAGAGGAGAGACAACATACATCTCATCAAAATATCGAACGAATACCAAATTCACATGACTACTTATAGCAAGACTGCTCCCATGTCCTCAGGAACAAAAGTAACTACTCACAAGACATAATATTGTTCATGACCAGAGGGGTATTAATATGCATAATGGATCTGAACATATGATCTTCCAACAAATAAACCAAATAGCATCAACTACAAGGAGTAATCAACACTACTAGCAACCCACAGGTACCAATCTGAGGTTTGGGTACAAAGATTGGATACAAGAGATGAACTAGGATTTGAGAGGAGATGGTGCTGGTGAAGATGTTGATGAAGATAACCCTCCCCAAGATGGGAAAGTTGTTGCTGATGACGGCGGTGATGATTTCCCCCTCCCGGAGGGAAGTATCCCCGGCAGAACGGCTCTGCCGGAGCCCTAGATTGGTTTCCACCAAGGTTCCGCCTCGAGACGGCGATGTCTGGTCCCGAAAGCCTCCTTATGATTATTTCTAGGTCAAAACACCTCATATAGGAGAAGATGGGCAACAGGGGGCCATCGGGGGCCCACGAGGCAGGCCCCCCCGCCTTCGTGGACAGGTGGTGGCCCCCCTGGTGATCTTCTTTCGCCTGATATTTTTTATATTTTCTGAAACGGTGTCCTGTGAAGTTTCAGAGATTTTTGAGTTGTCCAGAATAGGTTTCCAGAGTTTGCTTCTTTTCTAGCCCAGAATTACAGCTGCCGGCATTCTCCCTCTTCATGTAAACCTTGTAAAATAAGAGAGAAAAGGCATAAGTATTGTGACATAACGTGTAATAACAACCCATAATGCAATAAATATCAACATAAAAGCATGATGCAAAATGGACGTATCAACTCCCCCAAGCTTAGACCTCGCTTGTCCTCAAGCGAAAGCCGATATTGAAAAATATGTTCACATGTTTAGAGATAGAGGTGTCGATAAAAATAAAATATGGACATGAGGGCAACATGATCATTCTCATAACATCAACATATACATATTGTCATATGATTCTTATGCTAAAGTGACAATTCATTCACCATATCGAGCATGAATCATAAACTTCATTGAAAACCAACAGACTATGATCTCGGTCATTGAAGCAATTGCAATTTATCATAACTTCAGAAAGATTCAACATAAGAGCTTTTCAGCAAGCCTACATACTCAACTATCATATAGTCTTTCACAATTGCTCACACTCACGCAATACTTATGGGTATGGAGTTTTAATCGGCCACAGAGAAAGATAGGGGCTTATGGTGTTGCCTCCCAACCTTTTACCTCAAGGGTAATGTCATCAGTAATAGACCATGAAAACTTACATCCAAGTGGGTATATATGTCAGGATCTTTCCAACACAATGTGCTTGCCAAAGGATAAAATGTAAAAAGGAAAGGTGAATTTCACCTTGACTCTTATGAGGCAAGAATAGTAGATAGGCCCTTCGCAGAGGGAAGCAGAGGTTGTCATGTGCTTTTATGGTTGGATGCACAAAGTCTTAGCGCAAAAGAACGTCACTTTATATTGCCATTTGTGATAAGGACCTTTATTATGCAGTCCGTCGCTTTTATTGCTTCCCTATCACAAGATCGTATAAAGCTTATTTCCTCCACACTAATAAATCATACATATTTTAGCGAGTTTGCAACATGACAAATTTTTGGAAGGATCTTACTCAATCCATAGGTAGGTATGGTAGACTCTCATGGCAAAAACTGGGTTTAAGGATATATGGAAGCACAAGTAGTATCTCTACTTGGTGCGAGGAGTTTTGGCTAGCATGAGGGGGAAAGGCCAGCTCAACATGTTGGATGATCCATGACAATATACTTTATTTTAGATATAAGAAAATATAACCCATTATGTTGTCTTCCTTGTCCAACATCAACTCTTTAGCATGTCATATTTTAATGAGTGCTCACAATCATAAAAGATGTCCAAGATAGTATATTTGTATGTGAAGCCTCTCTTTCTTTATTACTTCCTATTAATTGCAATGATGACCAAAACTATGTTTGTCAACTCCCAACAACTTTTATTCATCATACTCTTTCTATGTGACGTCATTACTTCCATAAGATCAATATGATCTCTTTGATACTTTTTATATTTTCTTTTATTCTATCATGACCAAGGTGAGGAAACCAAGCCCTTGACTCAACACTAATCTTTATTATATAGCTCACGGACTCGATTACAAAGGGTAAAGATCATAAAGCAAAAGCTCACAACTAGATCATGCTAACTTTATTCTACTAGATCAAGATACTACCAAAAGGACCGAACTAAGAAAAACGGTAAAGATAGAAGTGATGGTGATACGATACCAGGGTCACTCCCCCAAGCTTGGCAGTTGCCAAGGGGAGTGCCCATACCCATATGATTATGTCTCCTTCTTCGAAAGTGGTGATGATGGAGTTGTTGATGTAGGCTTGCCATCCATCTTCCAAGGCATGGGCTCACCATCGTAGAAGGATGATCGAGTCTCCGGGATGCTCAAATCTGCAGCCAAACTCATCTTCTTGAATCTATATTCATACTCACAGTTTTGGTTTTGTAGGTCATAGATCTGGGCCTGGAGGTGTTCGAATTTCTCTTGGAGATTGGGAATGGCTTCCCCGAAGATCCTTGAGTCTAGCTTGAGGTTGTTGGCGAGCTCCGTTATCATCATGTGGTTGGCATTGAGTCCTCTCTCCACCATACCTTGGCACTTGAAAACTTGCTGCTCCATTGCTTCTAGCCTTGTCTCCATGCTTCCGGTCCTCCTTGGCCCCTCAACATCGTGGATATGCAACACCCCCTCATGCAACTCCATGGTTTGAGGGTGATGCAGCACCTCCGCAAGGTAGGGGTTGATGACCTTCTCGAAGAACTTGTCCTTGGGGGTGTTGGAAGACGCCATGATGATCTAGATCTGTCAAAAACAACAGCTCGAAACGAAAACAGTGAATTTTTGCGTGATACAGAGGTCAAAACCTTTGGGAGTATATATAATGAATTTTTACCGACCAAAAGGAGTAACATACAAGAAATCGGAGTCCAGGAGGCACACGAGGTGCCCACGAGGCAGGGGGCGTGCCCAGGGGAAGGGGGCGCGCCCTCCACCCTCGTGGACAGCTCGTGTCTCTTCCGGACTGCCACTTATTTTTCTATTTTTCTAAATATTCCAAAACGGAGAAAAATGCCTTTAGAAATGTTTTGGAGTCGGTTTACTTACCGTATCACATACCTCTTCCTTTTGGGGGGTTGAATCGTTCTGGAAAGTGTCCCTTATGTATTCCTCTGGGGTTACGGTTTCAATAACATTGGTTTCAACATTTATAGGATTACCCGAGATATAACGTTTGATTCTTTGACCGTTCACCACCTTCGGATTTGTGCCTTCGAAGGTGTTCATGTTTATGGCACCGGAACGATAGGCCTTCTCGACAACGTAATGTCCTTCCCACTTAGAGAGAAGTTTTCCTGCAAAAAATCTTAAACGAGAATTGTATAGCAAGACATAATCACCTACGTTAAACTCACGCTTTTGTATCCTTTTGTCATGCCATCTTTTAACGTTTTCTTTAAACAGCTTGGCATTCTCATATAAATGGGTTCTCTATTCATCAAGAGAGCTAATATCAAATAACCTCTTCTCACCGGCAAGTTTGAAATCATAGTTGAGTTCTTTAATAGCCCAATGTGCCTTATGTTCTAGCTCAAGAGGTAAGTGACAAGCCTTTCCATAAACCATTTTATATGGAGACATGCCCATAGGATTTTTGTATGCAGTTCTATATGCCCATAATGCATCATCAAGTTTCTTGGACCAATTCTTTCTAGACCTATTAACTGTCTTTTGCAAAATTAATTTCAACACTTTATTACTTAGTTCTACTTGACCACTAGTCTGTGGGTGATAAGGGGATGCAATTCTATGAATTACATCATACTTAGCAAGAATTTTACGGAAAGCACCATTAATAAAGTGTGAACCACCACCAGTCATTAAGTATCTAGGGACTCCAAACCTCGGAAAATAACTTCTTTAAGCATCTTAATAGAAGTGTTGTGATCAGCACTACTAGTTGGAATAGCTTCTACCCACTTAGTAACATAATCAACAGCAACTAGAATATGCGTATACCCATTAGAGGCAGGAAACGGTCCCATATAATCAAAGCCCCAAACATAAAATGGTTCAATAACAAGTGAATAATTCATAGGCATTTCTTGACGTCTACTAATATTACTAATTCTTTGACATTCATCACAAGATAAGACAAACTTACGGGCATCCTTGAAGAGAGTAGGCCAATAAAAACCGGATTGCAATACCTTATGTGCAGTTCTATCTCCAGCATGGTGTCCTCCATAAGCTTCGGAGTGGCACTTGTGTAGGATCTGTTCCTGTTCTTGCTTAGGTACACAACGTCTAATAATACCATCTACCCCTTCTTTATAAAGATGTGGGTCATCCCAGAAGTAATGTCTCAAATCATAGAAGAACTTTTTCTTTTCTTGGTATGTGAAGCTAGGAGGTATAAACTTAGCAACAATGTAATTAGCATAATCAGCATACCATGGAGCAGTACGAGAAGTATTTATGACAGCTAATTGTTCATCAGAAAAGCTATCATCAAAAGGTTGTGGGTCATCAAGTATATTTTCTAGCCTAGACAAGTTATCTATAACGGGGTTCTCAACTCCCTTTCTATCAATAATATGCAAATCAAACTCTTGCATCAAGAGAACCCATCTAATAAGTCTAGGTTTAGCATCTTTCTTTTCCATAAGGTATTTGATAGCAGCATGATCAGTGTGAATAGTTACTTTAGAATCAACAATATAAGGTCTAAACTTATCACAAGCAAATACAACTGCTAAAAATTCTTTCTCAGTAGTAGCATAATTTCTCTCGGCACTGTCTAGAGTTTTACTAGCATATTGGATAACATTCAATTTCTTATCAACTCTTTGCCCTAGAACATCACCTACAGCGTTATCATGAGCATCGCACATAATCTCAAAAGGTAGATTCCAGTCAGGAGGCTGGACAATAGGTCCAGAGATCAATGCTTTCTTAAGTATTTCAAACGCCTCTAGTCAATCATCATCAAAGACAAAAGGAATATCTTTTTGTAAGATATTAGTCAAAGGCCTGGAGATTTCGGAGAAGTCCTTAATGAACCTCCTATGAAACCCGGCATGACCAAGGAAACTTCGTATACCTTTGATGTCCTTGGGGCATGGCATCTTTTCAATAGCATCAACTTTAACCTTGTCAACTTCAATACCTCTTTCAGAAATTTTATGTCCCAAGACAATGCTTTCATTAACCATAAATTGGCACTTCTCCCAATTCAAGACAAGATTAGTGTCTTCACATCTCTGCAAAACTCGATCAAGGTTGCTTAAGTAATCATCAAAAGAAGTTCCGTAAACGGAGAAATCATCCATGAAAACCTCAACAATCTTTTCACAAAAATCAGAGAATATAGCCATCATGCATCTTTGAAAGGTAGCAGGTGCATTGCATAACCAAAAGGCATATGTCTATAAGCAAAGGTACCGAAAGGACAAGTAAAAGTGGTCTTTTCTTGATCCCCTTTTGACACATGTATTTGAGAGAAACCAGAATTACCATCTAGAAAACAAAAGTGAGTATGTTTGGATAACCTTTCTAGAATTTGATCAATAAAAGGCAAGGGTTAATGATCTTTCTTAGTAGCTTTATTTAATTTGCGGAAATCAATTACCATCCTATAACCTGTAATAATTCTTTGTGAGATCAATTCATCTTTATCATTAGGAACTACAGTCATACCTCCTTTCTTACGGACACAACACCCACTGGCTATCAGCAACTGGATAGATAATACCTGCCTCTAGAAGCTTTAGTGTTTTCTTCCTTACCACTTCTTTCATCTTAGGATTTAACCGTCGTTAATGATCAATAACCGGTTTAGTGTTTTCTTCCAATTTTATCTTGTGTTGGCATAAAGTGGGACTGATGCCCTTAAGATCATCCAGAGTATATCCAATAGCAGCATGGTGCTTCTTCAGAGTTTTCAATAATTTTTCGTCTTCCTGCTCTGAAAGGTTAGCACTAATAATAACAGGATACATCTTCTTTTCATCAAGATAAACATACTTAAGATTATCAGGTAAAGGTCTAAGTTCAAACACGGGATCACCCTTGGGTGGAGGAGGATCCCCTAGGATTTCAACATGCAAGTTGTATTTCAATACGGGTCCCAGGTTAAAGAATATTTCATCTATTTCTCTTCTCTCATTCATATGCATATCATTTTCATGGTCTAGCAAATATTGTTCTAAAGGGTGATTAGGAGGCACAATAATAGAAGCAAGACCAATAATTTCATCCTTACTAGGTAATTCTTTATCAAGGGGTTGTCTACGAAATTTAGCAAAGTTAAAATCATGAGATATATCCCCTAAACCAACAGTAACAATATCTTTCACACAGTCTATTTTAGCATTAACAGTATTCAAGAAGGGTCTACCAAATATAATGGGAAAAAATTCATCTTGTGGGGAACTAAGAATAAGAAAATCAGCAGGGTATTTAACTTTCCCACACAAAACTTCAACATCTCTAACAATCCCAACTGGTGAAATAGTGTCTCTATTACCAAGCTTAATAGTAACATCAATGCCTTCTAACTCAACAGGTGCAATGTCATGCATAATTTCTTGATATAAGGTATAAGGGATTATACTTGCACTAGCACCTACATCACATAAACCATGATAGCAATGATCTCCTATTTTAACAAAGATAATAGGCAAGCCTACAACCGGTCTATGTTTATTCCTAGCATCGGGTTTGGCTATTCTAGCAGATTCCTCTTAGAGGGAAATAACATGTCCATCTAAATCTTCTACCAAGAGATCTTTAACCATAGGAACATTAGGTTCAACTTTAATTTGCTCAGAGGGTGTAGGTGTTCTAGTATTACTCTTACGAACTACAGTTGACGCTTTAGCATGATCCTTTATCCTAACTGGGAAAGGTGGTTTCTCAATATAAGCAATAGGAACAATAGGATCAACATTATAAGTGATAGTCTTTTCTTCAACTTTAACAGGTTCAACTACTTTTACTTCAATGGGAGGATGGTATTTAAACCACTTCTCCTTGGGAAGATCAACATGAGTAGCAACTGATTCACAGAAAGAAGCTACTATCTCAGAGTCAAGTCTGTATTTAGTGCTAAACTCACGGAAAACATCGGTATCCATAAAAGCTTTAACACAATCAAACTTAGGGGTCATACCTGACTCCTTACCTTCGTTGAGACCCCAATCTTCAGAGTTGTGTTTAATTCTTTCCAATAAATCCCATTTGAATTCAACAGTCTTCACCATAAAAGAACCAGAACAAGAAGTATCGAGCATGGAGCGATTATTGAGAGAAAGCTGAGCATAAATTTTTTGAATGATCATTTATCTTGAGAGCTCATGATTGGGGCATGAATATAACATTGACTTAAGCTTCCCCCAATCTTGAGCGATGCTTTCTCCTTCGCGGGGCCAAAAATTATAGATATAATTACGATCACGATGAACCTGGTGCATAGGGTAGAACTTCTGATGAAATTCCAACTTCAGACGATTATAGTTCCATGATCCAATATCATCACATAGCCTAAACCATGTCAATGCATATCCCTTAAAAGATAAAGGGAAGACATTCTTCTTGATAACATCCTCGGGCATACCTGCAAGCTTAAATAATCCACAAACTTCATCCACATAGATTAGGTGTAAATCAGGATGCAGTGTTTCGTCTCCTGTAAAGGGATTATCTAGCAGTTTCCCTATCATACCTGAAGGAATTTCAAAGCAAACATTTTCAGTAGGTGCAGTAGGTTGAGGAGCAAATCTTTGCTCTTCTGTTCAGGGTGAAGATACCCCGAACAAGCCCCTCAAAGGATTATGAGCCATAGTAACAAGTGACAGTAAATTTTAGCACACTATATAAATTTTTCCTTACCAAATTCCACTTACCAAAGGCGATTCACTTCCCCGGCAACGGCGCCAGAAAATAGTCTTGATGACCCACAAGTGTAGGGGATCTATCGTAGTCCTTGCAATAAGTAAGAGTGTCAAACCCAACGAGGAGCACAAGGAAATGATAGGCAGTTTTCAGCAAGGTATTTTCTCCAAGCACTGAAATTATAGGTAACATATAGTTTTGTGATAAGATAATTGGTTGCAAGTGACAAAAGGTAAAAGTAAATAAGGTGCAGCAAGATGGCCCAATCCTTTTTGTAGCAAAGGACAAGCCTGAATAAACTCTTATATGAAGGAAAGTGCTCCCGAGGACACATGGGAATTATCGTCATGCTAGTTTTCGTCAGGATCAGCTGATTCGCGTTTGGTACTTTGATAATTTGGTATGTGGGTGGACCGGTGATTGGGTGATGTCCTTACTTGGACAAGCCTCCCACTTATGATTAACCTCTAATGCAAGCATCCGCAACTACAAAAGAAGTATTAAGGTAAACCTAACCATAGCATGAAACAAGTGGATCCAAATCAGCCCCTTACGAAGCAACGCATAAACTAGGGTTTAAGCTTCTGTCACTCTAGCAACCCATCATCTACTTATTACTTCCGAATGCCTTCCTCTAGGCCCAAATAATGGTGAAGTGTCATGTAGTCGATGTTCACATGACACCACTAGAGGAGAGACAACATACATCTCATCAAAATATCGAACGAATACCAAATTCACATGACTACTTATAGCAAGACTTCTCCCGTGTCCTCAGGAACAAAAGTAACTACTCACAAGACATAATATTGTTCATGATCAGAGGGGTATTAATATGCATAATGTATCTGACCATATGATCTTCCACCAAATGAACCAACTAGCTTCAACTACAAGGAGTAATCAACACTACTAGCAACCCACAGGTACCAATCTGAGGTTTGGGTACAAAGATTGGATACAAGAGATGAACTAGGGTTTGAGAGGAGATGGTGCTAGTGAAGATGTTGATGAAGATAGCCCTCCCCAAGATGGGAGAGTTGTTGGTGATGACGGCGGTGACGATTTCCCCCTCCCGGAGGGAAGTATCCCCGGCAGAACGGCTCTGCTGGAGCCCTAGATTGGTTTCCACCAAGGTTCCGCCTCAAGACGGCGGCGTCTGGTCCCGAAAGCCTCCTTATGATTTTTTTCCAGGTCAAAACACCTCATATAGGAGAAGATGGGCATCGGGGGGCCATCCGGGGGCCCACGAGGCAGGGGGCGCGCCTAGAGAGGGGGGCGGGGCGCCCCCACCCTCATGGACAGGTGGTGGCCCCCCTGGTGATCTTCTTTCGCCAGATATTTTTTATATTTTCTAAAACGGTGTCCTGTGAATTTTTGGAGCTTTTTGAGTTGTCCAGAACAGGTTTCCAGAGTTTGCTTCTTTTCCAGCCCAGAATTCCAGCTGCCGGCATTCTCACTCTTCATGTAAACCTTGTAAAATAAGAGAGAAAATGCATAAGTATTGTGACGTAACGTGTAATAACAGCCCATAACGCAATAAATAATCAACATAAAAGCATGATGCAAAATGGACGTATCAGTCCTTGGGTGCTAGCCGGTCCCTATGCAAGTTTTTAGTTATTAGGCAAATGGTAAAACCAAATTTGGGCCTTGCTGGAGGAGTTTTATTCAAAGCAAACTATCAAGGGGTCCCCATATACCCAATCGCGTTAGGAACGCAAAATCAAGGAACATAACATCGGTTTATCGGTTCTTAAGGCGGCATGAGTGGAACAAAACACCGAGCAAAAGGCCAAGCCTTCCACCCATTGCCATGTATATAGGTGCATTAATGTAAATATTAGATATTGTTTTATTCCCAAAAAACCCAATCCACATGGAGCAAACTTCATCTTCACCTGCAACTAGCAACGCTATAAGAGGGGGGGCTTGAGCAAGAGCGTAACTTTGCCAAACAACAGTTTGCTAGGGGGTAGTTAGAGGTTTCATGGCAAAGTGGGGGCTGACAAGGAAAAGGATAGGTATCACAACAAAGCAATAGAGCGAGGCATCTAGCATAGCAACAATAGAGGTGATATCAAGGAATGGTCATCTTGCCTGGGATCCCACAAGGAAGAAGAATGAGTCCATGAAGAAGACAAGTGGACGTATTCGAATAAATCCTCACAACTCCGGAACGAAACCGAAGCTAACGAGAGAAGCAAACCGGAAAGAAGCAAACAACATTGTAAACACACAAGCATAAACATGGCATAATGCATAATCAAGTATGATGCATGTCCGGTTTAAATATGCATGGAAAAGTGCACAAACAATACTACAATTTAAGTGGTGCTCAATATGCAACGGGTTGCATATTGACAAAACACCACATTTTATTTATTTAGTTGACTCTCGTTTATGAACCCAACAAGTTTAAATGTTGATTAACATGGCAAGAGGTGAAGCATGATAAAACTACACTATCTAAGCAATTTAAATGGGGCCCGAAACAAAAAAACAACAATTCCAGAAAATTCCCATGTGCATATTATGAATTTGGTACTGTTCTGCATATTACCATATTTTAATGTTGTTAAACAGCAAATCAAAGTGCACCATGTTATTCTACACATTTTCCCACCCCATTTACATACCAAGTTTATTAAATTTGGAGCTATGGTTATTAAGTTATGGAATAAATCATTTTAACAAATTATTTAAGCAAATTAATGCAAACAGTAGTTTAAACATATTAAACATGCATGAAAGTTAGTTATTATGATTCTATTCAAAATTCTAAGCATTTTACATATATGACTTGTTACATTTGGATGCATGGTTATTTAATTATGAGCAATTTAAAATCATGGCATTTTCTGTAATTATTAATGCACTCGTTTAATTCCCAAAAATCGTCCAGGAAAAAAACCAGAAGATGGGCTGTATCTGGATTTGGCCCAACAGAAGCAATGGCGCTCGAGGCTCACCCAATGGGCCTGGCCCGGCTCGGTGGGGAGGAGGCTGGGCCGCGGACGGGGCAAGACTAGCCCACGCGCTGACCCACGGTCAACACGACCACGAGCAGGCGAGCGGGAGGCTTGGCGTTGTGTGTGGTTTCAGGAAGAAGAGCAGGGTGGCGGCGCTGGTGCACGCGAGATGGAGACGGCGGCGATCGGTCAGTGAAGAGGAGATGCTCGACGCGGGGCTGCCGGATCTTGGCGGATCCGAGGCCGGACGACGTGCGGCGGAGGAACTTGGGTGCGACGCGAGCAGGTCCAGGAGGTGGAGTCGAGCAGGGGCGACGGCGGCAAGATTGCTCGGCTGACAGTGTCGAGGTTGTCGGATCCGGGGGCGGTGGTGTGGATCCAGGCGCAGGGGGGGTTCTGTTCCCGGCGCCGGAATGGAGGCGGGATGCACCGGCGGCGGAGCTTCAAGGCCTTGGTGGTTCGGGTGTCCATGGGGTCTCCTGGTACAGAGAAGAGATGGAGAGGGCACTGAGTGAGAGAGAGAGAGATGCACGGGGGCGAAGGGAGAAATGGGGAGAGGAGGGCGGCGGTCCTGGTGGTAGACGGGGCGTGGATCTCCGACGGCGGCATGCGAGGTGCTCGTCCTGCTCCGGGACGATCTCGACAGGGGGATGCAACGGGGCTGGCCTAGCGACGTCTCTGCTACTGCTGCTCACCGGTGGCTTGTCGGAGATGTGGCGGGCTCGGCTGCTGTTCGCTGCTGCACAGGGACGGGAGCACAGGTGTCATGGGAGGAGCATGGGAGGAGAGGTGGAGGCCCGGCGAGCATTGGATCGGGGCGCTGAATCTGGATCGAGGATTAGCAGAGGAGAGCCTGGTTGGTGGGTTTGGATGGGGTAGGATCCCGAGGAAGAAGGTGGAGTGGCGGCGGTGACGAGGAGGGATGGGACAAGATGCCTAGATTCTAGGGTTCGGTCTGTATATAAAGCATAAGGATTTTTTTCTAGGGCTAATCTAGTCCCCCGATAATAAATAGAAAGTCCGAGAAAAATAGGATATGAGAGTCTAACAAAGAACCGAAGATATTTTAGGGATGTTTGGGAATGATCCGGACCCATCGGTCACGACTGAGCGGTTCGGGTCTGGGGGTAGTTTTGGACAAGGTTGCGAGGGTGTCTGTGCACTAGAGAGACTTCGATTTAGTCAAGAGGGAAAACAAAGAACGAGGTCGCAAGTGGTCTGAGAAAGGTCAACAGGGACAAATGGTAAGCGACACTACCAACGACTACGAGTTTTGTGAAAACATGCAAATGCAATGCACATGATGCAATGACATGATGCAATGCAAAAATAAATAAAGCAAGCAAAAGAAACACACGGCAAAACCCGGAATAGCTGGAAGTCTTCTGGAGCATCGGTCTTGGGGTGTCACATGAGGGCATATTTGTTGGTTATGCTACAAACTCTCATGCTTATTGGGTTCTCAACAAGTCCACCGGACTAATTGAGGAGACGTTTAACGTGGAGTTTGATGAGAATAACGGCTCCCAAGTGGAGCAAAGTGGTACTTGTGATGTAGGTGATGAAATTTCTCCTCAAGCCATAAGAAGAATGGGAGTTGGTCATATCCTACCCATTGAGGAACCCCTTGTGGCCGAAGGAGAAGGACAATGTTCCACTCAAGTGGAACCATCACCAACCCAAGACCCACACGCTTCCGAAGAACAAAGTGAAGGCCCTCCACCCAACGAGCAAGGCCAAGTGCAAGATCAACCACAAGATGGTGTTGATCCACCAAGTGATGCACAGGGCCAATTTCCTTCTCCCGAGCAAGTTCAAGATCAATAACAAGCTCAAGATGACGCTCATGATGATCAAGTTATCGCACCTCAACTCTCTCTTGAGGAGCAATTGGAGTGTCGTGCCGCCAAATTTGCTTCCAGGCTCGCTTCTAGAGAGCATCACATGGAGAATATCCTTGGAAGCATTACAAAGGGGGTAAGCACTCGTAGACAATTAGCAAATTATAGTGCTCATCATGCGTTTGTCTCTTGTGTTGAACCCCAAAAGGTCTATGAGGCGCTCGAAGACCCGGATTGGCTCAATGCCATTCATGAAGAACTCCATAACTTCGAGCGCCACAAGGTGTGGCGGTTGGTGCCAAGGCTGAAGCAGAACCATAATGTCATTGGAACAAAATTGATCTTTAAGAACAAGCAAGATGCTCATAGGATAGTTATTCACAACAAGGCTTGCTTGGTGTCACAAGGCTACTCCCAAGTCGAGGGTATCGACTATGGTGAAGCCTTTGCTCTCGTTGCTTGTCTTGAATCTATTCGTTTGTTGCTTGCCTATGCCTCTCATCATAACTTTAAGTTGCAATAAATGGATGTGAAAAGTGCGCTTCTTAATGGTCCTCTTAATGAGTTGGTATATGTCAAACAACCCCCGGGGTTTGAGGATCCTAAGTTCCCCACTCACGTGTATCAACTCGATAAGGCACTCTATGGCATTTAACAAGCCCCACGTCCATGGCATGAGCATCTTACCGAGTTGTTACAAGATCGTGGGTTTGAAATTAGGAAAATCGACCCCACTCTTCTTACCAAGAAGGTCAAAGAGGAGTTGTTTGTATGCCAACTATATGTTTATGATATTATTTTTGGTTCACCTAACAAAGCTTTCAATGATGAGTTTGCCGCACTCTTGACCGCGAAGTTTGAGATGTCCATGATGGGAGAGTTGAAGTTCTTCCTCGGGTTCAAAGTCAAACAACGACGAGAAGGAATCTTCATCAAACAAGCCAAATATACTCAAGACATGCTCAAGAGATTCAATTTAAGTGATGTCAAGCCGGCTACTCCTCCTATGCCTACGAAGTGCCAACTTGACATTGATCCCAATGGTAAAGCGGTGGATCAAAAGGTATATCGTTCTATGATTGGATCCTTGCTTTACCTTTGTGCATCTAGACCGGATATCATGTTGAGTGTGGGAATTTGTCCATGGTTTCAAGCCTCACCTAAGGAAAGTCACTTTGTGGCGGTCAAGCGAATCTTTCGATATTTGGCTCATACCCCAAACTTTGGCTTATGGTACCCAAGAGGAGCAAACTTCAATCTTGTAGGTTTCTCGAATTTGTATTGGGCGGGAAACAAAATGGATAGGAAGTCAACTTCCGGAGGGTACCAATTTCTTGGTTGCTCTTTGGTGCGTTGGTCTTCCAAGAAGCAAAGTTGTGTATCTCTCTCCTCCACCGAAGCCGAGTATGTGGCGGCCAGCAGTTGTTGTGCTCAACTTTTATGGATGAGGCAAACTTTAAAGGATTATGGTGTCATTTGTGACAAAGTGCCTCTTTGGTGTGACAATGAAAGTGCCATCAAGATTTCTCTCAACCCGGGGCAACACTTCAAGACGAAGCATATTGAGATTAGGTATCACTTCATCCGGGAGCATATTCGGCGAGGGGAGATTGGTCTTCATTATTTTAACACTCATGATAACCTTCCAAATATTTTCATGAAGCCTTCGGATGAAGCAAGATTTCGTGAGTTAAGGCATGAGCTAAATATCGTCGATTTGAGCAATGTGGATTGAAACCTTGCACACCCCACCTCACTCATCATGTTGTCTTATCTAGATGTGGACATGAACATAGGGGGAGTGATGTTCTCTCAATGAACTCTCCCTCCCCCATTATGCATAAATTGATCAACTCTTTCACATTAGCCATTTTTATGGTACTTGTGCTTCAAAGACGAGTTTTGGTCATGGGCCCAAGGATAATTCTTCATGGTGCCATACCAAGTGACTCAAACATAGGTGGCTCCAACCACCACCCTCTCTATGGGGAGGTTGAGTTGTGCCTTTGTTCTTTATTGTTATTTGCTTTCTCTTTGAACCGCTTTTGTGTTTGAGTTGCCTCAAGTGTGTGCTCTTTTGTGTGTTCTTGTGTTTGAAGGATGTATTGCAAATGCCTCGATCTTTTTTTGTGAAACTTGCACTTTTCTTGGGTTATGGTACTATCATTGCATGCCACGGTACTACTGCAGGAGTTGAGCACGGTACTACCGCGCCCATCATGATAGTAAATTTTTACTACCGCTAGACGAGCGGTACTACCACCCTGCGTGCGGTAATTCTGCCCGGGCGGTACTACCGCGATGACCCGCGGTACTACCGCGCCATCACGAGTGAGTGGGGGTTAAGAGCGGGCAGGGGGAGTTTCAACTCCCCCATACCCATTCAACTCTTATTCCCCATCTCATCTCTCTCTCGCTCTCATGCCCAAGAACGGCGCCGGAGGACCTCGTCGGATCTCCGTCTCCGGCCGCTCTCCTCACATTCCAATCGGTGGGATCGTTCCCCATCTCGCCCTCTTGCCATGGACCCCGGTATCTCCCCTAGTTCCTCTTTCTTTTTGCCTTGTTTTGTGCTTCTAGGTCTTGGGGTGATGCATATGTAGTTCATGTGATTTTCAGCTAAATCTATGCAAGAGAAGAGTGTAGGAGAGTACTAGTGCAGTAGAAATGCTATTTGGTATGATGCGTATTATGATGTGTATTACCGAGAGGGCGCAGAGATACCTCTCCGACACTCGGAGTGACAAATCCTATTCTTGGTCTATGCCAACACCAAAAACAACTTCGGAGACACCTGCAGAGCATCTTCATAATCACCCAGTTATGTTGTGATGTTTGATAGCACACAAGGTGTTCCTCTGGTATTTGGGAGTTGCATAATCTCATAGTCATAGGAACATGTATAAGTCATGAAGAAAGCAATAGCAGTAAAACTAAACGATCAACTTGCTAAGCTAACGGATGGGTCTTGTCCATCACATCATTCTCCTAATGATGTGATCCCGTTGATCAAATGACAACTCATGTCTATGGTTAGGAAACATAACCATCTTTGATTAATGAGCTAGTCTAGTAGAGGCATACTAGGGACACTCTGTTTCGTCTATGTATTCACACATGTATCAAGTTTCCGGTTAATACAATTCTAGCATGAATAAAAGACATTCATCATGATATATAAGGAAATATAAATAACAACTTCATTATTGCCTCTATGGCATATTTCCTTCAGAATCCCACTTACACTAGAGTCAATAATCTAGATTACACATTAATGATTATAACACCCATGTAGTCTTGGTGCTGATCATGTTTTGCTCGTGGTAGAGGCTTAGTCAATGGGTCTGCGACATTCAGATCCATATGTATCTTGCAAATTTCTGTGTCTCCCTCCTTTACTTGATCGCGGATGGAATTGAAGCGTCTCCTGATGTGCTTGGTTCTCTTGTGAAACCTGGATTCCTTCGCCAAGGCTATTGCTCCAGTATTGTCACAAAATATTTTCATTGGACGTGATGCACTAGGTATTACACCTAGATCAGATATGAACTCCTCCATCTAGAATCCTTCATTTGCTGCTTCCGAAGCAGCTATGTACTCCGCTTCGCACGTAGTTCCCGCCACGACGCTCTGCTTGGAACTGCACCAACTGACAGCTCCACCGTTCAACAAAAATACATATTCAGTTTGTGACTTAGAGTCATCCGAATCAGTGTCAAAGCTTGAATCGACGTAACCATTTACGACGAGCTCTTTGTCACCTCCATAAACGAGAAACATATACTTTGTCCTCTTTAGGTACTTCAGGATGTTCTTGACCGCTATCCAGTGATCCACTCCTGGATTACTTTGGTACCTCCATGCTAAACTTATAGCAAGGCACACATAAGGTCTGGTACACAGCATTGCATACATGATAGATCCTATGGCCGAGGCACAGGGAATGACTTTCATTTTCTCTCTATCTTCTACAGTAGTCGGGCATTGAGTCTTACTCAACTTCACACCTTGTAACACAGGCAAGAACCCTTTCTTTGACTCATCCATTTTGAACTTCTTCAAAACTTTGTCAAGGTATGTGCTTTGTGAAAGTCCAATTAAACGTCTTGATCTATCTCTATAGATATTGATGCCTAATATATAAGCAGCTTCACCGAGGTTTTTAATTGAAAAATTATTATTCAAGTATCCCTTTATGACATCCAGAAATTCTATATCATTTTTAATCAACAATATGTCATGCACATATAATATCAGAAATGCTACAGAGCTCCCACTCACTTTCTTGTAAATACAGGCTTCTCCAAAAGTCCGTATAAAACCATATGCTTTGATCACCTCATCAAAGTGTATATTCCAACTCCGAGATGCTTGCACCAGTCCATAGATGGATCGTTGGAGTTTGCACACTTTGTTAGCACCTTTAGGATCGACAAAACCTTCTGGTTGCATCATATACAACTACTCTTTGAGGTATCCATTAAGGAATGCAGTTTTGACATCCATTTGCCAGATTTCATAATCATAAATGCGGCAATTGCTAACATTATTCGGACAGACTTAAGCATCACTACGGGTGAGAAAGTCTTATCGTAGTCAACTCCTTGAACTTGCCGAAAACCTTTCGCAACAAGTCGAGCTTTGTAAACAGTAACATTACCATCGGCGTCGGTCTTCCTCTTAAAGATCCATTTATTTTCAATGGCTTGCCGATCATCGGGCAAGTCAACCAAAGTCCACACTTTGTTCTCATACATGGATCCCATCTCAGATTTCATGGCCTCAAGCCATTTTGCGGAATCTGGGCTCATCATCGCTTCCTCATAGTTCGTAGGTTCATCATGGTCTAGTAACATGACTTCCAGAACCGGGTTACCGTACCACTCTGGTGCGGAACGCACTCTGGTTGACCAACGAGGTTCAGTAGTAACTTGATCTGAAGTTTCATGATCATCATCATTAGCTTCCTCATTGATTGGTGCAGGAATCACTGGAACTAGTTTATGTGATGTACTACTTTCCAATTCGGGAGAAGGTACAATTACCTCATCAAGTTCCACTTTCCTCCCACTCACTTCTTTTGAGAGAAACTCCTTCTCTAGAAAGGATCCATTCTTAGCAACGAATATCTTGCCTTCGGATCTATGATAGAAGGTGTACCCACCAGTTTCCTTTGGGTATCCTATGAAGACACATTTCTCCGACTTGGGTTCGAGCTTATCAGGTTGAAGCTTTTTCACATAAGCATCGCCGCTCCAAACTTAAGAAACGACAACTTTGGTTTCTTGCCAAACCACAGTTCATAAGGTGTCATCTCAACGGATTTAGATGGTGCCCTATTTAACATGAATGCAGCTGTCTCTAAAGCATAACTGCAAAATGATAGTGGTAAATCGGTTAGATGGTGCGGTTACGACGTTCGGACACACCGTTACGCTGTGGTGTTCCGGGTGGCATGAGCTGTGAAACTATTCCACATTGTTTCAAATGAAGACCAAACTCGTAACTCAAATATTCGCCTCCACGATCAGATCGTAGAAACTTTATTTTCTTGTTATGATGATTCTCTACTTCACTCTGAAATTCCTTGAACTTTTCAAATGTTTCAGACTTGTGCTTCATTAAGTAGATATACCCATATATGCTCAAATCATCAGTGAAGGTCAGAAAATAACGATACCCATCGCGAGCCTCAACACTCATCGGTCCACATACATTAGTATGTATGATTTCCAACAAATCTGTTGCTCGCTCCATTGTTCCAGAGAATGGAGTTTTAGTCATCTTGCCCATGAGGCATGGTTCGCAAACACCAAGTGATTCATAATCAAGGGATTCCAAAAGTCCATCAGCATGGAGTTTCTTCATGTGCTTTACACCAATATGACCTAAACGGCAGTGCCACAAATAAGTCGCACTATGATTATCAACCTTGCATCTTTTGGCTTCAATATTATGAATATGTGTATCACTACGATCGAGATCTAACAATAATAGACCACTCCTCAAGGGTGCATGACCATAAAAGATATTACTCATATAAATAGAACAACATTATTCTCTGATTTAAATGAATATCTGTCTCGCAAGAAACAAGATCCAGATATAATGTTCATGCTCAATGTTGGCACCAAATAACAATTATTTAGGTCTAAAACTAATCCCGATGGTAGATATAGAGGTAGCATGTCGACGGCGATCACATCGACTTTGGAACTATTTCCCACGCGCATTGTCACCTCGTCCTTAGCTAATCTTCATTTAATCCATAGCCCCTGTTTCGAGTTACAAATATTAGCAACCAAACCAGTATCAAATACCCAGATGCTACTACGAGCATTAGTAAGGTACACATCAATAACATGTATATCAAATATACCTTTTTCACTTTGCCATCCTTCTTATCTGCCAAATACATGGGGCAGTTCGCTTCCAGTGTCCAGTCCCTTTGCAGTAGAACCACTCAGTTTCAGGCTTGGCTCTAGACTTGGGTTTCTTCGTGGGAGTAGAAACTGGCTTGCTATTCTTCTTGAAGTTCCCGTTCTTTCCCTTGCCCTTTTTCTTGAAACTAGTGGTCTTGTTACCCATCAACACTTGATGCTCCTTTTTGATTTCTACCTCTGCAGCTTTGAGCATTGCGAAGAGCTCGGCAATTGTCTTCTGCATCCCTTGCATATTATAGTTCCTCACGAAGCCTTTATAGCTTGGTGGCAGTGATTGAAGAACTCTATCAATAACACTATCTTCGTCAACTTTGCAACCAAGTTTAGTCATATGATTGTAGTACCCAAACATTCTGAGCAAGTGTTCACTGATAGAACTGTTCTCCTCCATCTTGCAACTATAGAACTCATTGGAGACTTCATATCTCTCTATTCGGGCATTTCCTTGAAATATTAACTTCAACTCTTGGAACATCTCATATGCTCCATGACGTTCAAAACGTCTTTGAAGTCCCGATTCTAAGCCATGAAGCATGGCACACTGAACTATCGAGTAGTCATCAGAACGAGCTTGCCAGACGTTCATAACATCCCGAGTTGCTCCTGCAGCAGGACTGTCACCTAGCGGTGCTTCCAGGACATAATTCTTCTGTGCAGCAATGAGGATAATCCTCAAGTTACGGACCCAGTCTGTGTAGTTGCTACCATCATCTTTCAACTTAGATTTCTCTAGGAATGCATTCAAATTCAAGGGAAAGTTAGCACAGGCCATTGATCTACAACAACATAGATATGCAAAAACTATCAGGACTAAGTTCATGATAAATTAAAGTTCAATTAATCATATTACTAAAAAACTCCCACTTAGATAGACATCCCTCTAGTCATCTAAATGATCACGTGATCCAAATCAACTAAACCATGTCCGATCATCACGTGAGATGGATTAGTTTTCAATGCTGAACATCTTATGTTGATCATATCTACTATATGATTCACGCTCGACCTTTTGGTCTCCAGCATTGCGAGGCCATGTATGTACATGCTAGGCTCGTCAAGTTTAACCCTAGTATTCTGCATGTGCAAAACTGTCTTACACACGTTGTATTTGAACGTAGAGCTTATCACACCCGATCATCACGTGGTATCTCGGCACAACGAACTCTCGCAACGGTGCATACTCAGGGAGAACACTTGTACCTTGAAATTTGTAAGGGATCATCTTATAATGCTACCGCCATACTAAGCAAAATAAGAAGCATAATAAGATAAACATCACATGAAATCAAATTATGTGACATGATATGGCCATCATCATCTTGTGCTTTTGATATCCATCTACAAAGCATCGTCATGATCTCCATCGTCACCGGCTAGACACCATGATCTTCATCGTAGCGTCGTGGTCGTCTCGCCAACTATTGCTACTACTACTATCGCTAACTCATAGTGATAAAATAAAGCAATTACATGCATTTGCAATTCATACAATAAAGAGACAACCATAAGGCTCCTGTCGGTTGCCGATAATTTACAAAACATAATCATCTCATACAATAACGTATAACTCATCACGTCTTGACCATATAACATCACAACATGCCCTGGAAAAACAAGTTAGATATCCTCTACTTTGTTGTTGCAAGTTTCACGTGGCTGCTACGGGCTTAGCAAGAACCGTTCTTACCTACGCATACAAAACCACAATGATTTTCCATCAAGTGTGTTGTTTTAACCTTCACAAGGACCGGGCGTAGCCACACTCGATTCAACTAAAGTGAGAGATCCAAATACCCGCCGGTCACCTTTAAGCAACGAGTGATCGTAACGGTGAAACCAGTCTCACATAAGCTTACACGTAATGTTGGTCCGGGCCGCTTCATCTCACAATACTGCCGAATCAAAGTATGACATGCTGGTAACCAGTATGACTATTATCGCCCACAACTCATTGTGTTCTACTCGTGCATATCATCTACGCATAGACCTAGCTCTGATACCACTGTTAGGGAACATAGTATTTCAAATAAATCATACGATCATGCAAGATCTATCTAGGAGAAGCATAGCAACGAGTGGGAAGAGTGTGTCTACGTAGCCTCGTAGACCTAAAGCGGAAGCGTCTAGTGACGCTATTGATGTAGTCGAACGTCTTCGCGATCCAACCGATCCAAGCACCGAACATACGGCACCTCCGCGTTCAGCACACGTTCAGCTCGATGACGTCCCACGACCTCTTGATCCAGTTGAGCGTCACGGGAGAGTTTCGTCAGCACGACGGTGCGGTGACCGTGATGATGAAGTTACCGGCGCAGAGCTTGGCCTAAGCACTGCAACGATATGATCGAGGTGTGTAACTGTGGGGAGGGGCACCGCACACGGCTTACAAATCAACTTGTGTGTATATGGGGTGCCCCCTCCCCACGTATATAAGGCCAACTCCATCGTGTGACCCCAAACGGACGTCCGGTTTGGCCGGATTTTGTCCCTTTGGGGCGCCGACGGGTTCGCCCATGTCCGCGTTTGTCCGATGGGTCGTGGGTGCGCCCAACGCGCGACCGCACCCCAAACCCTGTCCAGGGTGGACGTGAATTAAAAAATGTAAAAACTTAAATGAAATGACTAAAAAAGTAAAAAATAAATAAAACATATATATAGGGGTTACAGTCACAAAACGGCCCAGTTTATCAGTCCACTTAAACGGCCCAGTTCGTAATTAACATAAAACAATAAAAAAACGCCTCCCGCGTGCTCCGGCCGCGCCCGTCGATGCCGTGGCCGACGCCGTCTTCACTGGCCGCCGGTGTCGTCGTCGTCGCTGACCAGGTCGACGTAGGCCGGCGGCGTCCAGAGGTGGGCCGGTGGTGCGTGGTAGACGGGGGTGGGCTGGACGACGGGAGGTGCCTGCACGACCTCCTCCCATGGCGACGCCTCCCGCTCCGGTGACCGCGGTGTCGTCGGGCGCCAGTTCACGCCCACGGCTCCGGCCATCTCGTCTGCCGTGCACGACCAGCCCCACCCCTGGCCCACCACCACCTCCTCCTTCGCCACCATCTCGAGCTCGGGGATGGCGACCTCGCCGGCGGCGGAGCGGGCCATCATCTCCTCGAGGCCCTCCCACTGGCGCTCATCGTGCGAGAACATGGAGTCATCCATGACACGCGCGACGAGACGGGCCTCCTCCTCCTCCGTCATGCGAGGAGGTGGTGGTGGCGATGGAGATGGCAAAGGCAACGGCGTGGGCGTGACGCCGCGCACCCGCCTACTCCCGCGCTCCTGTCGTGGCTGCCGTGGCCCCGTCGAGGTGCCGGCGAAGAACGACATGCGCCTGGTGTCGTGCTCGTCACGAAACCAGGTGTCCCAGAGCCCAGAATCGGGGGTGTACCTGGGGTCGTAGAAGAGGTTTTCGGGGAGGAGGCGGCGGCAGCGCTCGATCTCCTCGTCGCGCGCACGGCCGCTCGTCGGTACCGGCGGGATCGGGACCCGGTCGGCGGAGAGATGCCAGTTATTGGTGAGATGGACGTTGCTCGCCGCTCGATCTCCTCGTCACGCGCATGGCCGCTCGTCGGGACCGGCGGGATCGGGACCCGGTCGGCGGAGAGATGCCAATTATTGGGGAGATGGATGTCGCTCCAAGGGAGCAGCGTCCTCGTCTCCCAATAACGGCGGCACACCGACGCGCGGATGTAATGCCGGTCGCGCTCGTCGACGGACATGGGCGCGATGGAGAAGGCGGGCGGCGCGGGGGCCCGGCGTGGTGGCGATGGCGACGCGGGCTCCTCTTTCTTCACCGAGCCGCGGCGGCGCCCCAAGGAGGAGCCGGCCTCATGGTCATGCTTCCCCTTGCGGTTCCAGAAGCCCATGGCTGGCCGGCCGGCGAGCTCGAGGACAAGGGAGGGCTAGGGTTTGGCCTGTCGGGTTTCGAGGAGGCCGCGGGGTGGCGTGGGGCAGTGTGGACGACGACCCGTCCACGCTTCCCACTTAAAGAAGGACGGCAACCGTTCGACGTGCGGATGACAGGTGGGGCCGCCCGCTCATGCGCATTGATGTGGGCGGGTGGGAGGTAGGTGGCCGCCTGCCACGCGGCCCCGACGCAGACGAGGCGCGCATCCGTTTCGTGTCCGTCGCGACCCTGACCCGACGCAAGTTTGCACTCGAAATGGGTCGGCCCGGACACAAAACGGACAAGATGGGTCCGGGCCGTCGCGCGTTGGGCCGCCTCCTTTGTCCATTTTACCCCAAGAGGATGGGGACGGACAGGATAGGGTCGCGCGGTGGAGTTGGCCTAAAGGAGTGGAGGAGGGAAGGGGTCGGTCCTCTCTATAGCGCGCCCTAGGGGAGTCCTACTTCCACCGAGAGTAGGATTCCCCTCCCTTCCCTAGTTGGAGTAGGAGAGAAAGGAAGGATGAGAGAGGGAAGAAGGAAGGGGGGCCGACCCCCACCCATTTCGGATTGGGCTTGGGAGGGTGGGACCCTCACCATGGCCGCCTCCTCCTCTATCCCTCTAAGGCCCAATAAGGCCCATACACTCTCCGGGGGGTTTCGGTAAACCCCCGTTACTCCGGTAAATGCCCGAACTTACCCGGAACCATTCCGATGTCCAAACATAGGCTTCCAATATATCGATCTTTATGTCTCGACCATTTCGAGAATCCTCGTCATGTCCATGATCACATATGATACGTCCATTTTGCATTATGCTTACAAGTTGATATTTATTGCATTATGGGCTGTTCATACATGTTTTGTCACAATACTTATGCCTTTTCCCTCTTATTTTGCAAGGTTTACATGAAGAAGGGGGAATGCTGGCAGCTGGAATTCTAGGCTCGAAAAGGAGCAAACTCTGGAAACCTATTCTGCACAACTCCAAAAGCCCCGAAACTCCACAGAACATTTTTTCGGAAAATATAAAAAATATCTGGCGGAAGAAATCCACGAGAGGGGCCACTAGCTGGCCTCGAGGGTGGGGGGCGCGCCCCCCTGCCTCGAGAGCCAGCCGGTGGGCCCCCGGTGCCCATCTTCTCCTATATGAAGTGTTTTGACCTGGAAAAAATCAGAAGGAGGCTTTCGGGACCACACGCCACCGTCTCGAGGCGGAACCGAGGCGGAAACCAATCTAGGGCTCCGGCAGAGCTGTTCTGCCGGGGATACTTCCCTCCTGGAGGGGGAATTCTTCACCGCCGTCATCACCAACAACTCTCCCATCTTGGGGAGGGCTATCTTCATCAACATCTTCACCAGCACCATCTCCTCTCAAACCCTAGTTCATCTCTTGTATCCAATCTTTGTACCCAAACCTCAGATTGGTACCTGTGGGTTACTAGTAGTGTTCATTACTCCTTGTAGTTGATGCTAGTTGGTTTATTTGGTGGAAGATCATATGTTCAGATCCATTACGCATATTAATACCCCTCTGATCATGAGCAATATTATGTCTTGTGAGTAGTTTCTTTTGTTCCCGAGGACATGGGAAAAGTCTTGCTATTAGTAGTCATGTGAATTTGGTCTTCGTTCGATATTTTGATGAGATGTATGTTGTCTCTCCTCTAGTGGTGTCATGTGAACGTCGACTACATGACACTTCACCATTATTTGAGCCTAGAGGAAGGCATTGGGAAGTAATAAGTAGATGATGGGTTGCTAGAGTGACAGAAGCTTAAACCCTAGTTTATGCATTGCTTCGTAAGGGGCTGATTTGGATCCATATGTTTCAGGCTATGGTTAGGTTTACCTTAATACTTCTTTTGTAGTTGCGGATGCTTGCATTAGAAGTTAATCATAAGTGGGAGGCTTGTCCAAGTAAGGGCAGCACCCAAGCACCAGTCCACCCACATACCAAATTATCAAAGTACTTAACACGAATGAGATGATCGTGATGAAAACTAGCTCGACTATAATTCCCATATGTCCTCGGGAGCACTGTACCTTGCATAAGAGTTTGTCCAGGCTTGTCCTTTGCTAAAAAAAAGGATTGGGACACCTTGCTGCACCTTATTTACTTTTACCGTTTGTCACTTGCTACAAATTATCTTATCACAAAACTATCTGTTACCTATAATTTCAGTGCTTGCAGAAAATACCTTATTGAAAACTGCATATCATTTCCTTCTGCTCCTCGTTGGGTTCGACAATCTTACTTATCGAAAGGACTACGATAGATCCCCTACACTTGTGGGTCATCAAGACTCTTTTCTAGCGTCGTTGCCGGGGAGTGAAGCGCCTTTGGTAAGTGGAATTTGGTAAGGAAAAATTTATATAGTGTGCTGAAATTTATTGTCACTTGTTACTATGGCTCAAAATCCTTTGAGGGGCTTGTTCGGGGTATCTTCACCCTGAGCAGAAGATCAAAGAGTTGCTTCTCAACCTACTGTACCTATTGAAAATGTTTGCTTTGAGATTCCTTCGGGTATGATAGAGAAACTGCTTGAAAATCCCTATACATGAGATGGAACACTTCACCCCGATTTACATCTAATCTATGTGGATGAAGTTTGTGGATTGTTTAAGCTTGCAGGTATGCCCGAGGATGTTATCAAGAAGAAGGTCTTCCCTTTATCTTTGAAGGGAGATGCATTGACATAGTTTAGGCTATGCGATGATATGGGATCATGGAACTATAATCGTCTGAAGTTGGAATTTCATCAGAAGTTCTACCCTATGCACCAGGTTCATCGTGATCATAATTATATATATAATTTCTGGCCTCGCGAAGGAGAAAGCATCGCTCCAGCTTGGGGGAGGCTTAAGTCAATGTTATATTCATGCCCCAACCATGAGCTCTCAAGAGAAATGATTACCCAAAAAAATTATGCTCGGCTTTCTCATAATAATCGCACCATGCTCGATACTTCTTGTTCTGGCTCTTATATGATGAAGACTATTGACTTTAAATGGGATTTATTGGAAAGAATTAAACGGAACTCTGAAGATTGGGATCTCGACGAAGGTAAGGTGTCAGGTATGACCCCTAAGTTTGATTGTGTTAAAGCTTTTATGGATACCGATGTTTTCTATGAGTTTAGCACTAAAAATGGACTTGACTCTGAGATAGTAGCTTCTTTGTGTCAATCTTTTGCTACTCATGTTGATCTCCCCAAGGAGAAGTGGTTTAAATATCATCCCCCTATTGAAGTAGAAGTAGTTGAACCTATTAAAGTTTAAGAAAATACTATCACTTATAATGTTGATCCCGTTATTCCTATCGCTTATATCGAGAAACCACCTTTCCCTATTAGGATAAAGGATCATGCTCAAGCTTCAACTGTAGTTCATAAGAGTAATACTAGAACACCTACACCCTCTGAGCAAATTAAAGTTGAACCCAGTGTTGCCATGGTTAAAGATCTCTTGGTAGAAGATTTAGATGGACATGTTATTTATCTCCAAGAAGAGTCTGCTAGGATAGCGAAACCCAATGCTAGGAATAAACATAAACCTATCATAGGCTTGCCCGTTATCTCTGTTAAGATAGGAGATCATTGCTATCATGGTTTATGCGACGTAGGTGCTAGTGTGAGCATTATAGCTTTTGATTTGTATAACGAAATTATGCATGATATTGCACCTGTTGAGTTAGAAGGGATTGATGTTACTATTAAGCTTGCTAATAGAGAAACTATTTCACCAGTTGGGATTGTTAGAGATATTGAAGTCTTGTGTGGGAAGGTTAAATACCCTGCTGATTTTCATGTTCTTAGTTCCCCACAAGATGCTTTCTGTCCCATTATAGTTGGTAGACCCTTCTTGAATATTGTTAATGCCAAGATAGACTGTGTGAAAGATATTGTCACTGTCGAATTAGGGGACACGTCTCGTGATTTTAACTTTGCTAAATTCCGTAGACAACCCCTTGAAAAGGCACCACCCAGTAAGGATGAACTTATTGGTCTTGCTTCTATTGTCGTGCCACCTAATGATCCTTTAGAACAATACTTGCTAGACCATGAAAATGATATGCATATGAATGACAGAAGGGAGATAGATGAAATATTCCTTACACAGGGACCCGTATTGAAAAATAACTTGCCTGTTAAAATCCTAGGGGATCCTCCTCCACCCAAGGGTGATCCCGTGTTTGAACTTAAACCTTTGCCTGATGATCTTAAGTATGTTTATCTTGATGAAAAGAAGATATATCATGTTATTATTAGTGCTAACCTTTCAGAGCACGAAGAAGAAAGATTGTTGAAAACTCTGAAGAAGCACCGAGCTGCTATTGGATATACTCTGGATGATCTTAAGGGCATTAGTCCCACTATATGTCAACACAAGATAAAATTGGAAGAAAATGCTAAACCAGTTATTCATCATCAACGACGGTTAAACCCTAAGATGAAAGAAGTGGTAAGGAAGGAAATTTTAAAGCTTCTAGAGGCAGGTATTATCTATCCCATTGCTGATAGCCAGTGAGTTAGTCCTGTCCATTGTGTTACTAAGAAAGGAGGTATGACTGTTGTCCCTAATGATAAAGATGAATTGATCCCGCAAAGAATAGTTACAGGTTATAGGATGGTAATTGATTTTCGTAAGTTAAATAAAGCTACTAAGAAAGATAATTACCCCTTGCCATTTATTGATCAAATGCTAGAAAGGTTATCCAAACATACTCATTTCTGCTTTCTAGATGGTTATTCTGGTTTCTCTCAAATACCTGTGTCAAAGGGGGGTCAAGAAAAGATCACCTTTACTTGTCCTTTCGATACCTTTGCTTATATACGTATGCCTTTTGGTTTATGTAATGCACCCGCTACCTTTTAAAGATGCATGATGGCTATATTCTCTGATTTTTGTGAAAAGATTGTTGAGGTACTCATGGATGATTTCTCCGTTTATGGAACTTCTTTTGATGATTGCTTAAGCAACATTGATCGAGTTTTGCAGAGATGTGAAGATACTAACCTTGTCTTGAATTGGGAGAAGTGCCACTTTATGGTCAATGAAGGCATTGTCTTGGGACATAAAATTTCTGAAAGAGATATTGAAGTTGACAAAGCTAAAGTTTATGCTATTGAAAAGATGCATGCCCCAAGGATATCAAAGGTATACGAAGTTTCCTTGGTCATGTCGGGTTTTATAGGAGGTTCATTAAGGACTTCTCCAAAATCTCCAGGCCTCTAACTATTCTTTTACAGAAAGATATTCCTTTTGTCTTTGATGATGATTGTCTAGAAGCATTTTAAATACTTAAGAAAGCATTGATCGCTGCACCTATTGTCCACCCTCCTCACTGGAATTTACCCTTTGAGATTATGTGCGATGCTAGTAATTATGTTGTAGGAGCTGTTTTAGGGCAAAGAGTTGATAAGAAATTGAATGTTATCTAGTATGCTAGTAAAACTCTGGATAGTGCCCAAAGAAATTATGCTACCACTGAGAAAGAATTTCTAGCAGTTGTGTTTGCTTGTGATAAGTTTAGACCGTACATCGTTGATTCTAAAGTAACTATTCACACTGATCATGCTGCTATCAAATACCTTATGGAAAAGAAAGATACTAAACCTAGACTTATTAGATGGGTCCTCTTGCTGCAAGAATTTGACTTGCATATTATTGATAAAAAGGGAGCTAAGAACCCCGTAGCAGATAACTTGTCTAGGTTAGAGAATATACTTGATGACCCACAACCTATTGATGATAGCTTTCCTGATGAACAACTAGCTATCATAAGTACTTCTCGTACTGCCCCCTAGTATGCTGATTATGCTAATTACATTGTTGCTAAGTTCATACCACCTAGCTTTACATACCAGCCAAAGAAAAGGTTCTTCTATGATTTGAGACATTACTTTTGGGATGACCCACATATTTATAAAGGAGTAGATGGTATTATTAGACGTTGTGTACCTGAGCATGAACAGGAACAGATCTTACGCAAGTGCCACTCCGAAGCTTATGGAGGACACCATGCGGGAGACAGAACTGCACACAAGGTATTGCAATCCGGTTTTTATTGGCCTACTCTCTTCAAGGATGCCCGTAAGTTTGTCTTATCATGTGATGAATGTCAAAGAATCGGTAATATTAGTAGACATCAAGAAATGCCTATGAATTATTCACTTGTTATTGAACCATTTGATGTTTGGGGCTTTGATTATATGGGACCTTTTCCTGCCTCTAATGGGTACACACATATCCTAGTTGTTGTTGATTACGTTACTAAGTGGGTAGAAACTATTCCAACTAGTAGTGCTGATCATAACACCTCTATTAAGATGCTTAAAGAAGTTATATTTCGAGGGTTTGGAGTCCCTAGATATCTAATGACTGATGGTGGTTCACACTTTATTCATGGTGCTTTCCGTAATATGCTTGCTAAGTATGATGTCAACCATAGAATTGCATCACCATATCACCCTCAGACTAGTGGTCAGGTAGAACTAAGTAATAGGGAGTAGAAATTAATCTTGCAAAAGACAGTTAGTAGTTCTAGAAAGAATTGGTCCAAAAAACTAGATGATTCATTATGGGCTTATAGAACTGCATACAAAAATCCTATGGGTATGTCTCCATATAAGATGGTATATGGAAAAGCTTGTCACTTACCTCTTGAGATAGAACATAAGGCATATTGGGCTATCAAAGAGCTCAATTATGATTTCAAACTTGCCGGTGAAAAGAGGTTATTTGACATTAGCTGTCTCGATGAATGGAGAACCCAGACCTACGAGAATGCCAAGTTATTTAAAGAAAAAGTTAAAAGATGGCATGACAAAAGGATACAAAAGTGCGAGTTTAACGTAGGTGATTATGTTTTGCTATTCAACTCTCGTTTAAGATTTTCTGCAGGAAAACTTCTCTCCAAGTGGGAGGGACCTTACATTATTGAGGAGGTCTATCGTTCCAGTGCCATAAAAATCAACAAATTCGAAGGCACAAATCCGAAAGTGGTGAATGGTCAAAGGATCAAACATTATATCTCAGGTAATCCTATAAATGTTCAAACTAATATTATTGAAACCATAACCTCGGAGGAATACATAAGGGACACTTTCCAGAACGATTCAGCCTCCGAAAAGGAAGAGGTACATGATACGGGAAGTAAACCGACTCCAAAACAGTTCTAAAGGCAATTTTCTCCGTTTTGGATTATTTAGAAAAATAGAAAAATAAACCGCAGTCCAGAGGAGACATGGGGCCTCCTCGAGGGTAGGGGGTGCGCCCCCCTTCCCAGGGCGTGCCCCCTGCCTCGAGGGCACCCCGTGTGTCCCCTGGACTCCGTTTTCTTGTGGGTTACTCTTGTTCGAGAAAAATTCATTATATATACTCCCGAAGGTTTTGACCTCTGTATCACGCAGAATTCCTCTATTTTTGTTTCGAGCTGTTTTCTGTTAAGGTTTGCGAATCCAGGCATCATGTTGTCTCCCTCCTCCAACAACGAAGGCGACGATGCTTGGTTAATGAAGATAGATCTGAAGAGGGAAGGACCCGAGGAGATCCACAAGGAGAAGAAGATCAAGATGGAGGTGGAAGATCCGGCTCCGGCAGCAGGAGAAGAAGACATCTCCAAATACCTTCCTAATCTCTTTACCTCAACTGAGCTAGAAGCTTTCAGGATTCTTGAGTTAGCTCAGATCTGCAATAAGCATCTCACAAGTGAAAATCTTTTGTTGAAGGATTACATAGCTGCTCTCAAAGGTATTATCCGACAGCTGGAAGATCTCCTACGCTCGATATATGAGGATCCCCTGGTACTACTTGCAACTCCATCATCACCAACCCCGAAGAAGGAGACATAATCATATGGGTATGGGCACTCCCCTTGGCAACTGCCAAGCTTGGGGGAGTGACCCCGGTATCGTATCACCATCACTCCTATCTTTACCGTTTTACTTATTTCGATCCTTTTGGTAGTTTCTTGATCTATTAGAATAAAGTTAGCATGTTCTAGTTGTGAGTTTTTGCTTTGTGATCTTTATCCTTTGTAATCGAGTTCGTGAGCTATATAATAAAGATTAGTGTTGAGTCAAGGGCTTGATTTCCTCACTTGGGTCATGATAAAAAGAAAGAAAACAAAAATAGTATCAAAGAGATCATATCAATCTTATGGGAAGTAATGACCTCACATACAAGAGTATGATAAATAAAAGTTGTTGGGAGGTGACAAACTTAGTTTCGGTCATCGTTGCAATGAATAGGAAGTAATAAA
Source organism: Secale cereale (assembly GCA_902687465.1). NCBI lineage: Eukaryota > Viridiplantae > Streptophyta > Magnoliopsida > Poales > Poaceae > Secale > Secale cereale. The sequence goes on from LR738711.1 coordinate 801,483,686, forward strand.
AGAAGAGAGGCTTCACATACAAATATTCTATCTTGGACATCTTTTATGATTGTGAGCACTCATTAAAGTATGACATGCTAAAGAGTTGATGTTGGACAAGGAAGACAACATAATGGGTTATGTCTTCTTATATCCAAAATAAAGTATATTGTCACGGATCTTCCAACATGTTGAGCTTGCCTCTCTTCCTCATGCTAGCCAAAACTCCTTGCACTAAGTAGAGATACTACTTGTGCTTCCATATAACTTTAAACCCAGTTTTGCCATGAGAGTCCACCATACCTACCTATGGATCGAGAAAGATCCTTCCAAGTAAGTTGTCATGTTGTAAACTCGCTAAAATATGTATGATTTATTAGTGTGGGAGAAATTAGCTTTATACGAGCTTGTGATATGGAAGTAATAAAAGCGACGGACTGCATAATAAAGGTCCTTATCACAAGTGGCAATATAAAAAGCGAAGTTCTTCTATGCTAAGACTTTGTGCATCCAACCATAAAAACACATGACAACCTCTGCTTCCTTCAGCGAAAGGCCTATCTTTTATTCTTGTCTTATAAGTGTCAAGGTGAGATCCACCTTTCCTTTTTCATTTTATCCTTTGGCAAGCACATTGTGTTGGAAAGATCCCGATATATATACCCACTTGGATGTAAGTTTTCATGATCTATTACTGTTGGCATTACCCTTGAGGTAAAAGGTTGGGTGGCAACACCATAAGCCCCTATGTTTCTCTGTGTCTGATTAAAACTCCATAAACATAAGTATTGCGTGAGTGTGAGCAATTGTGAAAGACTATATGATAGTTGAGTATGTAGGCTTGCTCAAAAGCTCTTATATTGACTCTTTCCAATATTACGATAAATTAAAATTGCTTCAATGACCGAGATCAAAGTTTGTTAGTTTCCAATGAAGTTTATAATGCATACTTAATATTGTGAGTGAATTGTTACTTTAGCATAATGATCATATGACTATATTTATATAAGTTGCTATTATGAGAATGATCATGATGCCCTCATGTCCGTATTCTGTTTTTATCGACACCTCTATCTCTAAACATGTGGACATATTTCTCGATATCGGCTTTCGCTTGAGGACAACCGAGGTCTAAGCTTGGGGGAGTTGATACGTGCATTTTGCATCATGCTTACAAGTTGATATTTATTGCATTATGGGTTGTTCATACATGTTTTGTCACAATACTTATGCCTTTTCCCTCTTATTTTGCAAGGTTTACATGAAGAAGGGGGAATGCCGGTAGCTGGAATTCTGGGCTGGAATAGGAGCAAACTCTGGAAACCTATTCTGCACAACTCCAAAAGCCCCGAATGTCCACAGAACATTTTTTCAGAAAATATAAAAAATATCTGGTGGAAGAAATCCACGAGAGGGGCCACTGGCTAGCCTCGAGGGTGGGGGGCGCGCCCCCTGCCTCGAAGGCCAGCCGGTGGGCCCCAGTGCCCATCTTCTCCTATATGAAGTGTTTTGACCTGGAAAAAATCAGAAGGAGGCTTTCGGGACCAGACGCCGCCGTCTCGAGGCGGAAACCAATCTAGGGCTCCGGCAGAGTTGTTCTGCCGGGGATACTTCCGTCCGGGAGGGGGAAATCGTCACCGCCGTCATCACCAACAACTCTCCCATCTTGGGGAGGGCTATCTTCATCAACATCTTCACCAGCACCATCTCCTCTCAAACCCTAGTTCATCTCTTGTATCCAATCTTTGTACTCAAACCTCAGATTGGTACCTGTGGGTTGCTAGTAATGTTGATTACTCCTTGTAGTTGATGCTAGTTGGTTTATTTGGTGGAAGATCATATGTTCAGATCCATTATGAATATTAATACCCCTCTGATCATGAACAATATTATGTCTTGTGAGTAGTTGCTTTTGTTCCTGAGGACATGGGAAAAGTCTTGCTATTAGTAGTCATGTGAATTTGGTCTTCGTTCGATATTTTGATGAGATGTATGTTGTCTCTCCTCTAGTGGTGTCATGTGAACGTCGACTACATGACACTTCACCATTATTTGGTCCTAGAGGAAGGCATTGGGAAGTAATAAGTAGATGATGGGTTGCTAGAGTGACAGAAGCTTAAACCCTAGTTTATGCGTTGCTTCGTAAGGGGCTGATTTGGATCCATATGTTTCAGGCTATGGTTAGGTTTACCTTAATACTTATTTTGTAGTTGCGGATGCTTGCATTAGAGGTTAATGATAAGTGGGAGGCTTGTCCAAGTAAGGGCAGCACCCAAGCACCGGTCCACCCACATACCAAATTATCAAAGTACCGAACGCAAATCAGATGATCGTGATGAAAACTAGCTCGATGATAATTCCCATATGTCCTCGGAAGAACTTTACCTTGCATAAGAGTTTGTCCAGGCTTGTCCTTTGCTACAAAAAGGATTGGGCCACCTTGCTGCACCTTATTTACTTTTACCGTTTGTCACTTGCTACAAATTATGTTATCACAAAACTATCTGTTACCTATAATTTTAGTACTTGCAGAAAATACCTTACTGAAAACTGCCTATCATTTCCTTCTGCTCCTCGTTGGGTTCGACACTCTTACTTATCGAAAGGACTATGATAGATCCCCTATACTTGTGGGTCATCAACATCCGGGACTCCGAACAACCTTCGGTACATCAAAACACATAAACTCATAATACAAATCGTCATCGAACGTTAAGCGTGCGGACCCTACGGGTTCGAGAACTATGTAGACATGACCGAGACTCATCTCCAAACAATAACCAATAGTGGAACCTGTATGCTCATATTGGTTCCTACATATTCTACGAAGATCTTTATCGGTCAAACCGCATAACAACATACGTTATTCCCTTTATCATCGATATGTTACTTGCCCGAGATTCGACTGTCGGTATCATCATACCTAGTTCAATCTCGTCACCGGCAAGTCTCTTTACTCGTTTTGTAATACATCATCTCGTGACTAACTCATTAGTCGTTTGCTTGCAAGGCTTATTACGATGTGTATTACCGAGAGGGCGCAGAGATACCTCTCCGACACTCGGAGTGACAAATCCTATTCTCGATCTATGCCAACACCACAAACACCTTCGGAGACACCTGTAGAGCATCTTTATGATCATCCAGTTACGTTGTGACGTTTGATAGCACACAAAGGTGTTCCTCCAGTATTTGGGAGTTGCATAATCTCATAGTCATAGGAACATGTATAAGTCATGAAGAAAGCAATAGCAGTAAAAGTAAACGATCAAGTTGCTAAGCTAACATATGGGTCTTGTCCATCACATCATTCTCCTAAAGATGTGATCATGTTGATCAAATGACAACTCATGTCTATGGTTAGGAAACCTAACCATCTTTGATTAACAAGCTAGTCTAGTAGAGGCATACTAGGGACACTCTGTTTCGTCTATGTATTCACACATGTATCAATTTTCCGGTTAATACAATTCTAGCATGAATAAAAGATATTTATCATGATATATAAGGAAATATAAATAACAACTTCATTATTGTCTCTAGGGCACATTTACTTCACAAGGATATTGATGCTGATGCCCCCATCCATGAGTACTTTAGTGAACTTATATCCTCCAACCTGAGGCGCCACCACCCGAGCCAATTGACTCGGATTATCAACCCGAGGCGGTTGATCCTCATGACTCCACACAATGGGCTGTTCAGACCATCGCAAGTAACGGGGAACCGCCAGCTCAACGGCGTTCACAGCCCTTTTATAAAGCTTCTGATCCCTCTTGCATAAACTTGTGGTAAAAACGTGGTACTGCCCACTATTCAATTGCTTCGGGTTGCTCTGATAACCAGACTGTTGCTGTTGATTCCCCTGATTATTATGCTGGTTGTAACCACCTTGATTGCCTTGGCCGTGAAACCCGGAATTTGAGCTGACACCTCCATGACCCGGACCATGAGGGTCGGACCCTGAACTGCCGTTTGGACCATGGTTGTTTTGGACAGACTCCCTGAAATGTCTCATAATGTTGCAATCCTTCGACGGATGGGTAGACGGCCTCTCCTCTGTTCCGTGCTCTGGACATGGCTGATTCATTACTGTTTCAAGGTCAAATTTTGCCCCTTGAGCCGGCCTCCCCTTACGACGCTGGTTATCATTCCGTGTAGCGGTGTTAGCTACAAAATCATCAGCTTTGCGCTTACCGCTACCGTACTAATTGGCCGGGTTATGCTGCTATTCCCTCATACCACTACTCTTCTGTCCCTTTCCCGATCTTTCATCCTCAGAGTCGGGGTCCTTGGTACTATGAGAGTCGGCATATTTGATGAGAGCCGCCATGAGCTCCCCCATATCATTGCAATGACGTGTAAGCCGTCCAAGCTTCTGCTTGAGTGGAAGGAAACAACAATTTTTCTCCAACATTAGAACCGCCGAGCCGGCGTTGATATTATCTAAAGAATATATGATAGTTGAGACCCGGCGCACCCTGCTGGTCATCGACTCGCCCTCGGCTTGAACACAAAAAACCAAATCCACAATTGACATAGGCTGCTTGCACGTATCTTTGAAATTTTGGATAAACCAGGCCTTCAGCTCTGCCCACGACCCGATGGAGTTGGCAGGTAGCCCTTTCAACCAAGTACAAGCCGTCCCTTCCAGCATCATGGTGAAATACTTAGCATACGTAGTCTCACTAACATCCAGCATCTCCATAGCCATCTCATAACTCTCCACCCAAGTCTCAGGTGGCTGATCTGCTGTGTAATTAGGCACCTTACGGGGGCCCTTGAAGTCCTTGGGCAAACGCTCGTTTTGCAGAGCCGCCATTAAACACAACACACCCCAAGTTCCAGAAGTTGTCGGGTAAACCGGCGCATGCTGATAAGCCGCCGGCTGAGCCACCAGCTCGGCCTCCCGATGCGCTCTGCCCTGGTCCACCAATTATTTTGCGTTGGCACCATTGCGCGCCGGGTCATGCACACGAGGCTGGTTACGATGCTGCCCAGTACTTGAAACCGCTGGCGAGTCAATGTGCCTAATGTAGCTCCAGCTTAGATGAGTGGTTGAATGAATCCGGTCACAACTAAAAGAATAAGCATGTTGTTGTACCAGCACTGTTTGAAGAAGTTCCCTGGCCCTTTGGGTTTCGACCGCCACCGGAGTCTCGCCCTCGACTGGCAGATCCGCCAATCGTGTAGCTGCAGCAATCATATTGTCTAAGGGGTTGAAATAGTGACCCGGGGGCATTACCACATGCTGAGGCGGGGTGTTATTCACATACGGGGAACCTGTCACGCGTGGCTGAACTGGCGCTCCACCCCCTGGTGTTTCAGTCGTTTGGTTTATCACAGGCGGGTTACTGGTCCCTGCTCCAGTTGTATTGAAAAGATTCCTCGGCTCATAAACAAAAGGCAGACGACTCCGGTGCTTTCTCCTCAAGACTTCATTTGAAGCGCTCCGATCCACCGTGAGCCGGTATGTATCTAATGTGCTTGAGCGTTCAAAACGGCCTGCTCTGCGGTCATCCAAGCGTTCTCCGCCGCTAGCTCTTCCTTGGCTTGTGCTATCTTGTCATACAGCTTAGCCACATCCACCTTATGTTGTTCCTGGTTGTCCGGGGTTACGTCAACTCCCACCAGAGTTGCCAAAGCCTCCAATAAGTCTGTTAAAACTTGAGCCGGCAGGCGTGCTGATCCGCCAGCACCTGCTGCCGTTATCGCCGCTGCGCCAGAAGTCATAGCCTTGATGGTTGTCGAACCAAGAACCGTCTGGGTGCCAACCATGAAGATTGCCACCATGTTCGGCGGCTCACGGGGGTCCAAAATACTATTACCATCGGAACAGCCCCCAAGCCGTCCGTTTTGTAGTTGATACATTGAGTTGGTCTCGCCCGTGGAGGATTCACCATCATAGTAGATGGCCATCTCATCACAAGATACAGAGCCTTCCAATTTAGCCCCATTGATAAACCTAACAAAGGCACGCTTCACGGCGGGTTGAACTTGGGCGGGTCACGCACACTGAGCCATCTAGATGACGTCGGTGCAGATGTCCGGCTCAGGGCCCGGTTCGCCGATCTTGCCGATGAAGACGTGGATTCCGCCGAAGGGGACCCGATACCCGTACTCAATTGAGCCGGCCTCGGGGGCCCAGCCTACATCGTCGATGTGGAGCTTGTCGCGATGACTCTCGGTCATCCGGCCCATAGTGTATCCCTTGATCCCTTCGAAGCTGCCCGTCAAGAACTTGAAACCACCATGCGCAGGCCCCACAGTGGGCGCCAACTGTCATGGAATTGTCACGACAGATGTCCTAGGGGAAGGACTTAATTGTGGGGCCATTACGATGTAGTTAACTTAAAGGGGTTAAAGCGGGACAAAGGACGTGAGGAGTTTATACTGGTTCGGCCCCTTGCGGTGAAGGTAAAAGCCTAATCTAGTTTGAGGTGGTATTGCTAGGGTTTCGATTACCAGGGAGCCGAGACGCTTAGCCCAGCTTCCCGGCCGGCTCATACAAATGTGTCTGGCCCGATGACTTATCTTACATGCCTTACGGTACAAGTCACATATACATGGCGGTTTACACTTACGGGCTTTAAGACGCTTTTGGGTTTTGGGCCCTTTAACAAGCCTACTGCATGAACCACCATCTTCAACATACTTATGGGCTTTGGTACATGAACCGCCATTGGGATAACCCGGCTCCTCCTAGGCGGGTCATATCCAATAGTCATATCCCCAACACCGCACGTCGCTGCAGTAGTACCGCACATTGCAGTAGTACAGCGCCTCGCTCGCGGTAGTACCGTGGACTCTGGACCAGGGCCGTGGCTGGCGCGCAAGTAGGAGCGGAAGTAATTTTTTACTTCCGCACCCTATGCGGCAGTACCTCTCCATGTGAGCAGTAGTACCATACTGGGTTTTTGCATCGATTGAAACTCAACGGAAGTAGCCACGGATGTGATTTTATTAGCTCGTGCCTTTCCCAGCCCAGATTGTGTTGGAGATATGCCCTAGAGGCAATAATAAAAGCATTATTATTATATCTCCTTGTTCATGATAATTGTCTGTTATTCATGCTTGAATTGTATTGTACGGAAACAGCGATACATGTGTGAATACACAGACCACAATAAGTCCCTGGTAGGCCTCTAGTAACCAGCTCGTTGATCAACAGATGGTCACGGTTTCCTGACCATGGACATGAGATGTCGGTGATAACGGGATCACATCATTAGGAGAATGATGTGATGGACAAGACCCAAACTTGAGCATAACACGAGATCGTATAGTTCGTAATGCATAAGCTTTTCGGTGTCAAGTATTTATTCCTTAGACCATGAGGTTGTACAACTCCCGGATGCCGTAGGAGTGCTTTGGGTGTGCCAACCGTCACAACGTAACTGGGTGGCTATAAAGGTACGCATCGGGTATCTCCGAAAGTGTCTGTTGAGTTGGTACGAACCGAGACTGGGATATTGTCACTCCGTATGATGGAGAGGTACCTCTGGGCCCACTCAGTAATACATCATCATAATGAGCTCAATGTGACTAAGTGGTTAGTCACGGGATGATGGATTACGGATCGAGTAAAGAGACTTGCCATAACGAGATTGAACAAGGTGTTGGGAATACCGACGATCGAATCTCGGGCAAGTACCGTACCGATGGACAAAGGGAATAACATACGGGATTGAGTGAATCCTTGACACGGTGGTTCATCCGATGAAGATCATCGAGGAACACGTGGGAACCAACATGGGTATCCAGATCCCGCTGTTGGTTATTGACCGGAGAGTGGTCTCGGTCATGTCTACGTGTCTCCCGAACCCGTAGGGTCTACACACTTAAGGTTCGGTAACGCTAGGGTCGTAGAGATTAATGCACGTGGAAACCCGAAAGTTGTTCGGAGTCCCGGATGAGATCCCGGACGTCACGAGGAGTTCCGGAATGGTCCGGAGGTAAAGATTGATATATGGGAAGTCCAGTTTCGGCCAACGGGTGATCTCCGGGGGTCACCGGGAGCGTCCCGGGACCACCGGAGGGGCCCCGGGGGTCCAACGGGTGGGGCCACCCCTCCCGGTGGGGCCCCTAGGCCGCAAGGGGATGCGTGCAGCCCCCTGGGCTGGCGCACCACCAAGGGAGGCCCACCTCCCCTGCGCCTAGGGATAAACCCTAAGGGGAGGGGGGGCCACCACTTGCCTTGGGGGAGGGGGACTCCTCCCTGGCCGCCGCCCCCCTTGCAGATTGGATCTGCAAGGGGCTGGCGCCCCCCTGGCCCCCTATATATATGTGGGGGGGGGGAGGGCAGCCGCACCTCAGCCCTGGCGCCTCTCCCCCTCCCGTCACACCTCCCAACTCCTTTGCAGGGCAGCCCGGCGAAGCCCTGCTGCGATCTCCACTGCATCCGTCATCACGCCGTCGTGCTGCCGGATCTCTGACGACTTCTCCTCCCCCCTTGCTGGATCAAGAAGGAGGTGACGTTGCTGCACCGTACGTGTGTTGAACGCGGAGGTGCCGTCCGTTCGGCGCTAGATCATCGGTGACGAAGAACGTGAAGAGTACGACTACTTCATCCTTGCTTCGTTGAAAGCTTCCGCACGCAATCTTCATAACGGTATGTAGATGCACTCTTAGTTACTCGTTGCTAGATGTCTCCATAGTTGGATCTTGGTGAAGACGTAGAAAATTTTTGATTTATGCTACGTTCCCCAACAGTGGCATCTGAGCCTAGGTTTTATGCGTAGCATCTTGGCACGAGTAGAACACAAAGCAGTTGTGGGCGTATGATCTTGTTCAACTTTCTTACCGTTACTAGTCAATCTTGATTCGGCGGTATTGTGGGATGAAGCGGCCCGGACCGACCTTACACGTACGCTTACGTGAGACTGGTTCCACCGACAGACATGCACTAGATGCATAAGGTGGCTGGCGGGTGTCTGTCTCTCCTACTTTAGTCGGATCGGATTCGATGAAAAGGGTCCTTATGAAGGGTAAATAGAAGTTGACAAATCACGTTGTGGTTTTTGGCGTAGGTAAGAAACGTTCTTGCTAGAAATCCTATAGAAGCCACATAAAACTTGCAACAACAATTAGAGGACGTCTAACTTGTTTTTGCAGCATGTGTTTTGTGACGTGGTATGGCCAAGAACGAAGATGTGATGAATGATATATGTGATGTATGAGATTGATCATGTTTTTGTAATAGGAAATCACGACTTGCATGTCGATGAACTTGACAACCGGCAGGAGCCATAGGAGTTGTCTTTATTATTGTATGACCTGCGTGTCACTGAATAACGTCATGTAATTACTTTACTTCGTTGCTAAACGTTAGCTATATTAGTAGAAGTAATAGTTGGCGTGACAACTTCCTCAAGACACGATGATGGAGATCATGATGATGAAGATCATGGTGTCGAGCCGGTGACAAAATGATCATGGTGCCCCGAAGATGGAGATCCAAGGAGCAAGATGATATTGGCCATATCATGTCACTATAATTGATTGCATGTGATGTTTATCATGTTTTTACATCTTGTTTACTTAGAACGATGGTAGTAAATAAGATGATCTCTCACTAAAATTTCAAGTAATGTGTTTCCCCTAACTGTGCACCGTTGCTAAAGCTCGTTGCTCCGAAGCACCACGTGATGATCGGGTGTGATAGGTTCTAACGTTTGCATACAACGGGTGTAAGACAGATTTACACACGCGATACACTTAGGGTTCACTTGACGAGCCTAGCATGTACAGACATGGACTCGGAACACGGAAGACCGAAAGGTCGAACACGAGTCGTATAGAAGATACGATCAACATGAAGATGTTCACCGTTGATGACTAGTCCGTCTCACGTGATGATCGGACACGGACTACTCGATTCGGATCATGTATCACTTGGATGACTTGAGAGATGTCATTCTGAGTGGGAGTTTATTATAATTTGATTAAGATGAACTTAATTATCATGAACTTAGTCTAAATTCTTTACAATATCTCTTGTAGATCAAATGGCCCACGCTCCAGTTTCCCTAAACTTCAACGCGTTCCTAGAGAAAACCAAGCTGAAAGACGATGGTAGCAACTATACGGATTGGGTCCGTAACCTGAGGATTATCCTCATAGCTGCCAAGAGAACTTATGTCCTAGAAGCACCGCTAGGTGATGCACCCGCTCTCCCAGCGACCCAAGACGTTTTGAACGCCTGGCAGTCGCGTAGTGATGATTACTCCCTGGTTCAGTGCGGCATGCTTTACAGTTTAGAATCGGGGCTCCAAAAGCGTTTTGAGCACCATGGAGCATATGAGATGTTCGAAGAGCTGAAAATGGTTTTCCAAGCTCATGCCCGAGTCGAGAGATATGATGTCTCCGACGCATTCTACAGCTGTAAGATGGAGGAGAACAGTTCTGTCAGTGAGCACATCCTCAAGATTTCAGGATCGCACAACCGCTTGTCTCAGCTGGGAATGAATCTCCCAGATGAAGCGGTCGTTGACAGAATCCTCCAGTCGCTCCCACCAAGCTTCAAGAGCTTCGTGCTGAACTTCAATATGCAGGGGATGGAGAAGTCCATTCCCGAGGTGTATTCGATGCTGAAATCAGCGGAGGTAGACATCAAGAAAGAACATCAAGTGTTGATGGTCAATAAAACCACTAAGTTCAAGAAAGGCAAGGGTAAGAAGAACTTCAAGAAGGACGGCAAGCAAGTTGCCGCGCCTGGCAAGCCTGTTGCCGGGAAGAAGCCAAAGTATGGACCCAAGCGAAACAGAGTGCTTTTATTGCAAGGGAACGGGTCACTGGAAGCGGAACTGCCCCAAATACTTAGCAGACAAGAAGGCCGGCAACGTCAAAGGTATATATGATATACATGTTATTGATGTGTACCTTACCAGCACTCGTAGTAGCTCCTGGGTATTCGATACTGGTGCAGTTGCTCACATTTGTAACTCAAAACAGGAGCTGCGGAATAAACGGAGACTGGCGAAGGATGAGGTGACGATGCGCGTCGGGAATGGTTCCAAGGTCGATGTGATCGCCGTCGGCACGCTGCCTCTACATCTACCCTCGGGATTAGTTTTGAACCTGAATAATTGTTATTTAGTACCAGCTTTGAGCATGAACATTGTTTCTGGATCTCGTCTTATGCGAGATGGATATTCTTTCAAATCGGAGAATAATGGTTGTTCTATTTATTTGAGAGATATGTTTTATGGTCATGCCCCGCTGGTCAATGGTTTATTTTTGATGAATCTCGAACGTAGTGATATACATATTCATAGTGTAGATGCCAAAAGATGTAAAGTTGATAATGATAGTCCCACATACTTGTGGCATTGCCGCCTTGGTCATATTGGTGTCAAACGTATGAATAAGCTCCATTCGGATGGACTTCTAGAGTCTCTTGATTATGAATCATTTGACACGTGCGAACCATGCCTCTTGGGCAAGATGACCAAGACTCCGTTCTCCGGAACAATGGAGCGAGCAACAAACTTGTTGGAAATCATACATACTGATGTGTAAGGTCCAATGAGTGTTGAGGCTCGCGGAGGCTACCGTTATGTTCTCACCCTCACGGATGACTTGAGTAGATATGGGTATATCTATTTGATGAAACACAAGTCTGAGACCTTTGAAAAGTTCAAGGAATTTCAGAATGAGGTTGAGAATCAACGTGACAGAAACATAAAGTTCTTGCGATCGGATCGTGGGGGTGAATATTTAAGTCATGAATTTGGCACACACCTTAGAAGCTGTGGAATTGTTTCACAATTGACACCGCCCGGAACACCTCAACGTAACGGTGTGTCCGAACGTCGAAATCGTACTCTGTTGGACATGGTGCGATCTATGATGTCCCTCACCGATTTACCGCTATCTTTTTGGGGTTATGCTTTAGAGACTGCCGCATTCACTTTAAATAGGGCTCCGTCAAAATCCGTTGAGACGACTCCGTATGAACTTTGGTTTGGCAAGAAACCGAAGCTGTCGTTTCTAAAAGTTTGGAGTTGCGATGCTTATGTCAAGAAACTTCAACCTGAAAAGCTCGAACCCAAATCGGATAAATGCGTCTTCATAGGATACCCAAAGGAAACTATTGGGTACACCTTCTACCACAGATCCGAAGGCAAAGTCTTTGTTGCCAAGAATGGATACTTTCTGGAGAAAGAGTTTCTCTCGAAAGAAGTGAGTGGGAGGAAAGTAGAACTTGATGAGGTGATAGTCACCACTCCTGTACCGGAAAGTAGCGCAGCGCAGGAAACTGTTCCTGAGGTGCCTGCACCGACAAGGGAGGAAGATAATGATAATGATCATGAAGATACAGATCAAGTTACTACTGAACTTCGAAGGTCCACAAGGGTACGTTCCGCACTAGAGTGGTACGGCAACCCTGTACTGGAAATCATGTTGTTAGACAACGGTGAACCTTCGAACTATGAAGAAGCGATGGCGGGCCCAGATTCCAATAAATGGCTTGGAGCCATGAAATCCGAGATAGAATCCATGTATGAAAACAAAGTATGGACTTTGGTGGACTTGCCTGATGATAGGCACGCCATAGAAAATAAATGGATATTTAAGAAGAAGACAGACGCGGATGGTAATGTGACCATCTATAAGGCTCGGCTTGTCGCTAAGGGTTATCGACAAGTTCAAGGGATTGACTACGACGAGACTTTCTCTCCCGTAGCGATGCTGAAGTCAGTCAGAATCATGTTAGCTATTGCCGCATTCTTTGATTATGAGATATGGCAAATGGACGTCAAAACAGCATTCCTTAATGGCTTCCTCAAGGAAGAGTTGTATATGATGCAACCGGAAGGTTTTGTCGATCCAGAGAACGCTGACAAGGTATGCAAGCTCCAGCGCTCGATATACGGGCTGGTGCAAGCATCTCGGAGTTGGAATATTCGCTTTGATGAGGTGATCAAAGCGTTTGGCTTTATACAGACTTATGGAGAAGCCTGTATTTACAAGAAAGTGAGTGGGAGCTCTGTAGCATTTCTCATATTATATGTGGATGACATATTGCTGATGGGAAATGATATAGAATTCTTGGAAAATGTAAAGGCCTATTTGAATAAAAGTTTTTCAATGAAGGACCTTGGAGAAGCTGCTTACATATTAGGCATCAAAATCTATAGAGATAGAACGAGACGCCTCATTGGTCTTTCACAAAGTACATACCTTGACAAAATATTGAAGAAGTTCAATATGGATCAGTCAAAGAAAGGATTCTTGCCTGTTTTGCAAGGTATGAGATTGAGTAAGACTCAGTCACCGACCACGGCAGAAGATAGAGAAAAGATGAGTGTCATTCCCTATGCCTCGGCAATAGGTTCTATCATGTATGCCATGCTGTGTACCAGACCTGATGTGAACCTTGCCATAAGTTTGGTAGGGAGGTACCAAAGTGATCCCGGTACGGAACACTGGACAACGGTCAAGAACATCCTGAAGTACCTGAAAAGGACTAAGGATATGTTTCTCGTTTATGGAGGTGACGAAGAGCTCGTCGTAAAGGGTTACGCCGATGCTAGCTTCGACATAGATCTGGATGACTCTAAGTCACAAACCGGATACGTGTATATTTTGAATAGAGGGGCAGTCAGCTGGTGCAGTTGCAAGCAAAGCGTGGTGGCAGCATCTACATGTGAAGCGGAGTACATAGCTGCTTCTGAAGCAGCACAGGAAGGAGTCTGGATGAAGGAGTTCATCACCGACCTAGGAGTCATTCCAAGCGCGTCAAGCCCGATGACTCTCTTTTGTGACAACACTGGTGCTATTGCTATTACCAAGGAGCCCAGGTTTCACAAGAAGACCAAGCACATCAAGCGCCGTTTCAACTCCATCCGGAATTATGTTCAGGATGGAGATATAGATATTTGTAAAGTGCATACGGATCTGAATGTCGCAGACCCGTTGACTAAACCTCTTTCACGAGCAAAACATGATCAACACCAGAACTCTATGGGTGTTCGATTCATCACAATGTAACTAGATTATTGACTCTAGTGCAAGTGGGAGACTGTTGGAGATATGCCCTAGAGGCAATAATAAAAGCATTATTATTATATCTCCTTGTTCATGATAATTGTCTGTTATTCATGCTTGAATTGTATTGTACGGAAACAGCGATACATGTGTGAATACACAGACCACAATAAGTCCCTGGTAGGCCTCTAGTAACCAGCTCGTTGATCAACAGATGGTCACGGTTTCCTGACCATGGACATGAGATGTCGGTGATAACGGGATCACATCATTAGGAGAATGATGTGATGGACAAGACCCAAACTTGAGCATAACACGAGATCGTATAGTTCGTAATGCATAAGCTTTTCGGTGTCAAGTATTTATTCCTTAGACCATGAGGTTGTACAACTCCCGGATGCCGTAGGAGTGCTTTGGGTGTGCCTACCGTCACAACATAACTGGGTGGCTATAAAGGTACGCATCGGGTATCTCCGAAAGTGTCTGTTGAGTTGGTACGAACCGAGACTGGGATATTGTCACTCCGTATGACGGAGAGGTACCTCTGGGCCCACTCAGTAATACATCATCATAATGAGCTCAATGTGACTAAGTGGTTAGTCACGGGATGATGGATTACGGATCGAGTAAAGAGACTTGCCATAACGAGATTGAACAAGGTGTTGGGAATACCGACGATCGAATCTCGGGCAAGTACCGTACCGATGGACAAAGGGAATAACATACGGGATTGAGTGAATCCTTGACACGGTGGTTCATCCGATGAAGATCATCGAGGAACACGTGGGAACCAACATGGGTATCCAGATCCCGCTGTTGGTTATTGACTGGAGAGTGGTCTCGGTCATGTCTACGTGTCTCCCGAACCCGTAGGGTCTACACACTTAAGGTTCGGTAACGCTAGGGTCGTAGAGATTAATGCACGTGGAAACCCGAAAGTTGTTCGGAGTCCCGGATGAGATCCCGGACGTCACGAGGAGTTCCGGAATGGTCCGGAGGTAAAGATTGATATATGGGAAGTCCAGTTTCGGCCAACGGGTGATCTCCGGGGGTCACCGGGAGCGTCCCGGGACCACCGGAGGGGCCCCGGGGGTCCACCGGGTGGGGCCACCCCTCCCGGTGGGGCCCCTAGGACGCAAGGGGATGCGTGCAGCCCCCTGGGCTGGCGCACCACCAAGGGAGGCCCACCTCCCTTGCGCCTAGGGATAAACCCTAAGGGGAGGGGGGGCCACCACTTGCCTTGGGGGAGGGGGACTCCTCCCTGGCTGCCGCCCTCCCTTGCACATTGGATCTGCAAGGGGCTGGCGCCCCCCCTGGCCCCCTATATATATGTGGGGGGGAGAGGGCAGCCGCACCTCAGCCCTGGCGCCTCTCCCCCTCCCGTCACACCTCCCAACTCCTTTGCAGGGCAGCCCGGCGAAGCCCTGCTGCGATCTCCACTGCATCCGTCATCACGTCGTCGTGCTGCCGGATCTCTGACGACTTCTCCTCCCCCCTTGCTGGATCAAGAAGGAGGTGACGTTGCTGCACCGTACGTGTGTTGAACGCGGAGGTGCCGTCCGTTCGGCGCTAGATCATCGGTGACGAAGAACGTGAAGAGTACGACTACTTCATCCTTGCTTCGTTGAAAGCTTCCGCACGCAATCTTCATAACGGTATGTAGATGCACTCTTAGTTACTCGTTGCTAGATGTCTCCATAGTTGGATCTTGGTGAAGACGTAGAAATTTTTTGATTTATGCTACGTTCCCCAACAGATTGTACCCTGCCTTGTGGTAGTACCGCAAGGGCGCGCGGTAGTACTGCTCCGGCAGTATTACCGTTCATTGCTATACGCAACAGAGCCGCATCTGGCTCCTGCCGCACGAGCGGTAGTACCGCATGGCCTTGTGATAACGCACAAGTGTAGGGGGTTAGTTGTAGCCTCTTTCGATAAGTAAGTGTGTCGAACCCAATGAGTAGCTAAAGGTAGAACAAATATTCCCTCAAGTTCTATCAACCACCAATACAACTCTACGCACGCTTGACGGTTACTTTACCTAGAACAAGTAGGAAGCTAGAAGTACTTTGTAATTTTTGTGGGATAGGTTTGCAAGAATATAAAGAGCACGTAAATATAAACTAGGGGCTGTTTAGGTAAAGAAGCAATAAAGTTAATGTAGCAAGTGTGGAAAATTGGTGGTAGGAGTTGTGAATTTGTACCTAAGCAATTGACTACGTTACTAGACCAATAGCAAGTTTTATGTGGGAGAGGCCACTTCTAGCATGTCATCCCTGACTTGGAATTCTATGCACTTATGATTGGAACTATTAGCAAGCATCCGCAACTACTAACGTTCATTAAGGTAAAACCCAACCATAGCATTAAGATATATTGGTCCCCTTTCAATCCCGTATGCATTAATTTCTACGGTAGGTTGAAGCTTCTGTCACTCTTGCCCTCCAATACGTAGTCCTATCAACATACAACTAACCCTATGATGTGATCCATGTGCGCGCTCATATGATGAGAACCAAAGGACAGCAACATAACGACAAGCAAATTAAATCAATCATAGCAATTCACCAATCATTGATAGGACAACGAAAATCTACTCAGACATCATAGGATGGCAACACATCATTGGAAAATAATATGAAGCATAAAGCATCATGTTCAAGTAGAGGGTACAACGGGTTGCGGGAGAGTGGACGCTGTAGATAGATAGGGGGAGGTGGTGAAGATGTTGGTGAAGATGACGGAGGTGTTGGTGTAGATCGTCATCACACAATGATGGCCCCGGAGGCAATCCGGCGCCACCGGAAGCGAGGGGAAGAGAGCCCCTCCTTCTTCTTCTTCCTTGACCTTCTCCCTGGATGGGAGAAGGGTTTCCCCTCTGGTCCATGGCCTCCATGGCGGAGGAGGGGCGAGAGCCCCTCTGAGATAGGATATGTCTCGCTATCTGTCTCTGTTTCTGCGTTCCCAGATTCTGCCCTTTCACCGTTTCTTCTATTCCCGGAGATCTGTAACTCCGATTGGGCTGAATTTTTGACACGATTTTTTTCCGGATATTAGCTTTCTTGCGGCGAAATAAGGGTACCGACCGCCTTACGGAGTGGCCAAAAGGGCCCAGGGCACGCCTGACCCCCTCGGGCGTGCCCCTCACCCTCGTGGGCCACTCGGGCATCGTCTCACGTTGATTCCACTTCCCAAAATTCACATATATTTCAAAAAAATCTCCTTCCGTGTTTACCCCATTTAGACTCCGTTTGATATGGATATTCCGCGAAACAAGAAACTTGTAACAAACAGGAACTGGCACTGGATCAATATGTTAGTCCCAAAAATAGTATAAAAAGTTGCCAAAAGTATATGAAAGTTTTATAATATTGGCATGGAACAATCAAAAATTATAGATACGACGGAGACGTATCAGCATCCCCAAGCTTAATTGCTGCTCGTCCTCGAGTAGGTAAATGATAAAAAAGATAATTTTTGATGTGGAATGCTACCTAGCATAATCTTGATCGTGTAATATAATCATGGCATGAATATTAAGACACGAGTGATTCAAAGCAATAGTCTATCTTTTGACATTAAGACAATAATACTTCAAGCAAACTAATAAAGCAATCATGTCTTTTCAAAATAACATGGCCAAAGAAAGTTATCCCTACAAAATCATATGGTCTGGCTATGCTCCATCTTCACCACACAAAGTATTTAAATCATGCACAACCCCGGTTTTAGCCAATCAATTGTTTCATACTTTAGTATTCTCAAACTTTTTCAACTTTCACGCAATACATGAGCATGAGCCATGGATAAAGCACTATGGGTGGAATAGAAGGTGGTGATAGACAAAAGGAGGGAGAAAGTCTCACATCAACTAGGCAAATCAATAGATTATGGAGATGTCCATCAATCGATATCAATGTGAGTGAGTAGGTATTGCCATGTAACGAATGCACTAGAGCTATAAGTGTACGAAAGCTCAAAATAAAACTAGTGGGTGTGCATTAACTTGCTTGCTCATGAAGACCTAGGGTATTTGAGGAAGCCTGTCGTTGGAATATACAAGCCAAGTTCTATAATGAAAATTCCCACTAGTATATGAAAGTGACAACATAGGAGACTCTCTATCATGATGAACATGGTGCTATGATAAAGCAGAAGTGCGGTAAAAGGATAGAAACATTGTCCCTTCTCTCTTTTTTATTTTTATTTTATTTTGGGCTCTTTGGCCTCCTTTTTTTGGTGGGCTTCTTTGGCCTCTCTTTTTATATTTGGGCTTCATTGGCCTCTTTTATTTTTTTATAACCTCACATGGGACAATGTTCTAATAATGATGATCATCACACTTTTATTTACTTACAATTCGATAGTAGAACAGAAATATTACTCTATATGAATGCCCCCGGCGGTGTACCGGGATGTGCAATGATCTAGCATAGCAATGACATAAAAAACGGACATGCCATGGAAACATTATGCTAGCTATCTTGCGATCATGCAAGGCAATATGACAATGATGGTGCATGTCATAATAAACGGAACGGTGGAGTTACATGGCAATATCTCGGAATGGCTATGGAAATCCCATTATAGGTATGTATGGTGGCTGTTTTGAGGAAGGGTATAAGGTGGTTTGATGCACCGGCGAAAATTGCGCGGTACTAGAGTGGCTAGCAAGGTGGAATGGTGAGAGTGCGTATAATCCATGGACTCAACATTAGTCATAAAGAACTCACATACTTATTGCAAAAACTTATTAGCCATCGAAACAAAGTACTACACGTATGCTCCTAGGGGAAGGGTTGGTAGGAGTTAACCATCGCGCGATCCCGAACTCCACACAAAGGATGACAATAAAAAAAATCATGCTCCGACTTCATCACATAATGGTTCACCTTACGTGCATGCTTCAGGAATCACAAACCTCAACACAAGTATTTATACAATCCACAACTACCCACTAACATGACTCTAATATCACCATCTTCATATCGCAAAACTATTGCAAGGAATCAACATATCATATTCAGCGATCTACAAGTTTATGTAGGATTTTATGACTAACCATGTGAATGACCAATTCCTGTCAACTCTCTATATAGATATAAGTGAAGCAAGAGAGTTTTAATTCTTTCTACAAAATATATGTCCACGCTCTAACAAATATAAGTGAAGCAAAAGAGCATTCTACAAATGGCGGTTTTCTATGTGAGGAGAAATAGGCAATCCAAACTTCAAATGATATAAGTGAAACACATGAGGCATTCTATAAAGCCACACTCAAAAGATATAAGTGAAGTGCAAAGAGCATTCTACAAATCAAACGGACTATCTCATACCAGCATGGTGCATTTATCAAAAGGAAAAATAAAAAGCACACAACGCTCCAAGAGTTTACGCATAACATGTGAATGAAACGAATCCGAAAACATACCAATACTTGTTGAAGAAAGATGGGATGCCTTTCGGGGCATCCCCAAGCTTAGACGCTTGAGTCTCCTTAAATTATTTACTTGGGGTGCCTTGGGCATCCCCAAGCTTGATCTCTTGCCTCTCCTCCTTCTTCTCACATCGAGACCACTGTCGGTGTCAAAACCGGCGGATCTCGGGTAGGGGGTCCCGAACTATGCGTCTGAGGATTGATGTTAACGGGAGGCAGGGGACACGGTGTTTACCCAAGTTCAGGCCCTCTCGATCGAGGTAAAACCCTACTTCCTGCCATATTAGTATGGATAAATATGTGTACAAGAGTTGATCCACCTCGAGATCGTAAAGGCTAAAACCCTAAGTTTCAGCCTATGAGGATTGTATGATTCTCTAGCCTCTACGGACTAAACCCTCCGGTTTATATACACACCGGAGGGGCCTTGGGTTTGTACATACCATCTTGTAGAGGAAGGAAAATCTACACCCGAGCCTAAACTAGCCATTACAAGAATCCAGGTGTCCAATCCGGATACGAGAGATGATCTTCTAAAGTAATCTTCATGGCCCACCAGGAGTTTATCCGACCACCTGTGGACCCCCCGTTCCAGGACTCCCTGAGTAGCCCGTGAACCTGTCTTCGACGACAATGAGTTTGGCTTCCATATTGTCTTCCGCATTGCAAGGAGGGTTCCTCCTCTGAATATATCTTCTGCAAATTGATGGATTGTGTTCGGCTCTGCAAGAATAGTACAACCCTTAGCCTCGAAGGCAAGGCTTTTAAAGAAAATGAATAATGTGTCTTTACTGACAACTTTTGGGTGAAGCGTCACGTCCAACCCACTAACACCTCGAACCATTTTATTTGGTCCTAGTTTCGCATTTCGAGGCATATCCTCATTGACACGTCCCTCTGAATAGAGATCGTGCCCGCTTATTGTGGGATTCTCATCATTGTGACGTGAGCACCCACGCCGCGCATTACGCACGACTGCTTTGGGAACCGGCGAGTTTTATGGCTAAGGTGGGGGGGACGCTCTGTATTCTCAACGTTATAAAAGGACACAATCCCTTTCATCAACCCCACACCCTCCTCAAGCTCGAGCTCTCAAATCTCCCTTTCCCCCGTAATCTCGTCTCATGCGCCCACAACTCCTCGTTCCACAACCACTACTCCCCTTCCCAGCAATGGCTAGATCCAGTGACAGAGGCAAGTGGGAGGCTTCCATGGTCACCAAAAAGACCGTGAAGGATCTACGGAGTGCGGGGTATCTTGCCGACGACATTGCACACCGAGTCCCCCCTAAGGGCCAGGTGACTCCCGTCCCTAAGGCGGGCGAGAGGGTAGTTTTCACCTCTCATTTTGTTAGGGGGCTAGGGTTTCCACTCCACCCGTTTGTTCGGGGTCTTTTGTTCTTCTACGGGCTAGATTTCCACGATCTAGCTCCGAACTCAATCCTTCACATATCCGCTTTCACAGTGATGTGTGAAGCCTTTCTCCGCATCCCCCCCACACTTCGGCCTATGGCTTAAGACCTTCAACGTGAAGCCGAAAGTGGTGGACGGGTAACATGCAGAGTGCGGGGGCGCTATGATTAGTAAGCTCCCGAACGCAACTTGGCCCAAGGTCTCGTTCGTAGAGACGAACAAGGTCTGGCAGCAGGAGTGGTTCTATATCACCGAACCCCGCGACACCAATTG
This sequence comes from Secale cereale, assembly GCA_902687465.1. Lineage (NCBI taxonomy): Eukaryota > Viridiplantae > Streptophyta > Magnoliopsida > Poales > Poaceae > Secale > Secale cereale. The sequence goes on from LR738711.1 coordinate 801,504,776, forward strand.
GGCGGTGGAGCCTGCTTTCAGATCCGGACCTCCAGAGAGGCTAACCTCCTGGAACAAAAAGGGTCTGGACTGGTGGTCGCACACTGAGGTGACGACTCTTGTGAGCCGTGTGTCCGGCGTGATCTCCAAGGGGCACCTGCTCTCCTCCGTGGTCCAGGTGATGCTGAACCGACTTGTTCTCCCTTGCCAAAGTCGGGATTCCTCCCTATGGGAGTTCGATCCGGCAGGAGACAAGTCGCTGAAGCATCTCTTCGGCTCTACGCACAAAGAGATCTAGAAGCACCTCTTCAAGAGCCAGAAGGAATGACCCAAAGAGGACGAGGATGTGGGCTTTAGTACCGAAGTTTCCGCCATCGAGGTAATAATGATCCCTGCCGAACACTTGTCCCTTCCTATTTACTTAATGATAATAAGAGTTGGAATTTTTACGTGATATACATGCTTGGACGAAGAAGGCAACCCGGATCAAGTGTCCGGCACCTCTGCCCGAAGACCCAACATTGCCTCTATTGACGACAATGCTGGTTCCGGCACCATACAAGGCGCCGACCAAGAAGCACAAGAAGACAAAGGGCAAGGGGGTCGGAGACAGCCCCCGTCCTGCGGGCAAGCAGCCTGAGGACCTCCACATTTTCTCCTCCGACGAGGCGGATGAAGATGAGGAGGAGGAAGAGGAGGAAGAAGAAATGCCTCCTGCGCAAGGCAGGGGTTGGAAGAGGGGGGCCGTTGCTGACGCGGGTACGGCCGTGCCCCAGAGGAAGGGGAAGCTCAAGCTCGGAGATAGTTCGGATTCGTCCGAACATAGCTTCGTGGTGAAGCCCAGGGAGAAACCCCTGCCCGAATCGTAAGTTTTATCCGAATTGGCTATTTCACCATTGTATATTCAGTATTTATGATACCTACTTAACATTCTTCTCCTGCTAACCTACAGCCCTCCCGGTGTAAACCCCGATGTTACATCATCGGAGGGGAACTCTCTGGCACCTGGGGAAACGGAGAGTGACCCGCCAGTCCGGGCTTCATCGCTCGTAATCGGCGGGCACACCGAAGTGTCATCCCAGCGGGTTCTCTCCGACCAAGGAGATGAGGGCGGGGCAGGAGACAGGGCGGCCGAGGGTAATACCTCGGCGGCCACTGACCATGGGGAAACGGGCCCCATGGAGACCGAAGATGTGGTGCCCGGACAGTCTGGGGTCCCACCGAACACCGTTCCGGAGCCTAGCGTGGCTCCGAGGTTTGAAGATCCCGCTCCTCAAGCGCAGGAGGATATGGCAGCGCCCGGAGATAATCTGGAGGCGCCGAATTCTATGGAGGGAGCACTGCAAAGTGCTCTCGTCGTTGAAGAACACCGCACCGTGGTGGGTGCGGTGATGAAGAAGATTCAGTCCATCAAGGGCGGACTGAATGAAGCCATCAATAGCCTTCTAATAGGCTTTGAGGTAAGCCATGTAATTCTCTTAAGAAATTTTATTTGTTTTAAGTGCACATATAAAACGAGTAGATCCCTGATGCTTTGTGTGATTCTGAGAAGAATCGGACGAAGTATCCATAGAGTAGCATATTTACAGAGCTGGACTGTCGTGCAGGCTTCTTTAGTTACGGCGACTACGCGAGACGCAGAGGTCGTCGAACTAAATTGGAAGCTCGAGGTGGCCAATGCGGACCTCGACCGCATCAACCGGCGTTTTTATGAAACGCAAGGTATGCGGATTTTTATTTAAATGTCAATAAGACTTGATTGATTGGGTATGAGTACAAACTCTAACATTGTATTTTGCATTACATAATTGGCGCCGCTGAGCTCAAGGCCCTCAAGGGCGAGTTGCCAGGGCCAAGGAAGAGGCCAAGGCAAACAAGGCGGCCGCTGATAAAGCGGCTGCTGATTTAGAGGCCGAAAAGGCGGAGTGCGAGAAGCACAAGTCTCGGGTGTCCGAAGTCGAGGTCGAGCTTCAAGATGCCATCCGTAAGTGTGAGGCATCAGAGAAGACGGCTTCGGAATAGGCGACCGAGCTGTCTGCGGCAGTAAAGTCTGCCCAGGATGCGCGAGGCGAGGCGCGCAGTGCTCGTCAGGAGATCAAGCAGGCAAGAAGATAGCATCTGGTAAGATTTTCCTCTTACAGAGCATCTTCGGAGGGCGGAAGTATATTGGGCAGACACGATTGTGGAGTTCTCAAGGCGTGTTTGCTGATCTTCCAAGGAGCAGCGTAGACGCCGCCCAGTATTTCTGTGCCCTGGAGGGGAACAACATGGAGAAGCTGTTTTGGTCGCAGTTCGAGGCGCCAAAACATCTGATGCCCCTCAGCGACCAGATGAAGCAGTTGGTCGAGCTGCACAACATAGCGAGTTCGGCCATGAAGGACCTGATAGTCCGGCTATGGCCTGCTGAGCCAATCCCAAGTAGTTACTTTGGATTGGTGAAGCAGCTCATCGAGGCGAGTCCGCCAGTCGATGCACTAACGCGTTCGGCTTGCATAGAAGGTGCTCGGATGGCCTTCGCTCGCGTTAAAGTGCACTGGGCAAATATGAACACAGTGCATATAGCCACTGCTGCCCGCCCGCAGGCAAGGAGCATCAGAAGCCGGAGAAGTACTTCGAGGACGTCGTCGAGGGCGCCCGCCTTGTAGAAGGCCAGTGTTCGAAAGATGTTGTTTTTGATTAATTGTATCCGGATGTAAAGACTATGCTTATGAATCCAGTGTATATAACTTTTGCGCTATTTATAATATTAGTGTCCTTTTTCCTCCTATGCGACTGTTGATCTTAAAAATGAAAGTTTCCAGTCGTCGGCTTCAGCCCCCAGGTACATAGTACTGGGGTGTTTGGTCATATGCAAATACACTCTTTATCCAACATCTTGGTCTGTATAGGAGGTGTATGCGGAGCGAACCAGGCAAACAGACTATGCGACTTTATTTCTTTCACTTAGTCGTTGGAGTTTTACAAGTGGGGCTAGGTACTAGCCCCTGGTGCGGATGAAGTATCCAATTGCACTTGGCTGGGCGAAAACCCAACCCTTCGTATAACACGGGGTAGATCTCTATCGATCCTAGTATAAACAAAGTCACCGGATTGCAGACCAGGTTCTCGCTTATCATGACAGTCAATTTTCGGCTTTCTCTACTGAGGTACTTGACCGGACTAGCCAGAAGTACTATCGTAGTAGTTCTCCCTTTACATCCTAGCCAAACAATCGGGAACGTAGGGGTAAGCACAGGAGCCGGGCAGCCCAACTATTGACCGAAGACATGATTCAGAACTGATGCATATAATGCAAACATCTAGGAAGCTGAACACTCCCTATAGGTGTTCGGTCTTTCCAACATATACCAGGGCTGAATGCAGCCCCTGGTAATAAACCTTTATGGACAAGGCACATATGGCAATCTGATGCAAGAAAAGAACATTAATGGTGAGTGAATAAAACTCTGGATATGGTATGAATAAAATTGTTCTATTAATATCCCTCTATAATACGGCGAGCCGCAAACTTTATAGATAATGCCGATGACCTTTTTTGGACATTTTACATGCCAAAAAGTTATATAACAAGAAAGAGAAAAAAGGTTTACACAGGGTCTTAATCTAAAAAAGAAACCTTAGCGCGGGTCCCTGTTGCACGTCTGCGCCATTTTTCTCCTCTGTAATGTGTCCTTGAAGGTATGAGTATGATGGCCATCTGTAGAAAAAAGAAATAAAACCTGGAAACGAAGAAGTCAATCCAGTGTGGCCAAAGTAAGTCTGGTTCGTTTTAATGAACCGAAAGAAGATAAGTTTAAAGTCCGAATAGGGTGTAGCCGAACTACGAACTGTGTGTAGGTGCCCCCGGTCGCCACCCAAGGAATTTTTAAGGCATAATTATGTACTCGAGGCACATATGCTATCACCTTATGGGGCGGTCGACGGGAGCATAGCTGTCAACCTTGCTCAGGTTCATCTAAGATGCCGCGCTGAGCCGTCTGCCGGACACGTTTAGCTGTGTCTGCTATTGATATATTATCTGGCTTGAATAGGCTGCATTGTACTTCGGCTGCTAAGGCCGCAGTATCTTCCTTCGTACGGAGAGAGCGCTCCATATTTCCATTGACCGTGATAATGCCACGTGGTCCAGGTATCTTGAGTTTTAAATAGGCATAATGCGGGACCGCATTAAAGCGGGCAAAGGTCGTTCTTCCGAGTAGGGCGTGATAGCCACTTCGGAATGGAGCTATGTCGAAGAGTAGTTCTTCGCTTCAAAAGTTGTTGGGAGAACCGAATACAACTTCCAATGTTAAAGAGCCTGTGCAGCGAGCTTCAACGGCCGGTATCACTGACAACCCACAAGTGTAGGGGATCGCAACAGTTTTCGAGGGTAAAGTATTCAACCCAAATTTATTGATTTAACACAAGGGGAGCCAAAGAATACTCTTAAGTATTAGCAGCTGAGTTGTCAATTCAACCACACCTGGAAACTTAGTATCTGCAGCAAGATAGTTTAGTGGCAAAGTAATATGATAGTGGTGGTAGCGGTAACAAAGATAACGATAATGTTTTTGTAGTTTTTGTAATAGTAGCAACAAAAAAGTAAATAATCAAAAAGCAATATGTGAAAAGATCGTAGGCATTGGATCGGTGATGGGAAATTATGTCGGATGCAATTCATCATGTAGAAGTTATAACCTAGGGTGACACAGAACTAGCTCCAGTTCATCAATGCAATGTAGGCATGTATTCTGAATATAGTCATACGTGCTTATGGAAAAGAACTTGCATGACATCTTTTGTCCTACCCTCCCGTGGTAGCGGGGTCCTATTGGAAACTAAGGGATATTAAGGCCTCCTTTTAATAGAGTACCGGACCAAAGCTTTAACACATAGTGAATACATGAACTCCTCAAACTATGGTCATCACCGGGAGTGGTCCCGATTATTGTCACTTTGGGGTTGCCGGATCATAACACATAGTAGGTGACTATAGACTTGCAAGATAGGATCAAGAACACACATATATTCATGAAAACATAATAGGTTCAGATCTGAAATCATGGCACTCGGGCCCTAGTGACAAGCATTAAGCATAGCAAAGTCATAGCAACATCAATCTCAGAACATAGTGGATACTAGGGATCAAACCCTAACAGAACTAACTCGATTACATGATAGATCCCATCCAACCCATCACCGTCCAGCAAGCCTACGATAGAATTACTCATGCACGGCGGTGAGCATCATGGAATTGGTGATGGAGGAAGGTTGATGATGACGATGGCGACGATCTCCACTCTCCGGAGCCCCGAATGGACTCCAGATCAGCCCTCCCGAGAGAGATTAGGGCTTGGCGGCGGCTCCGTCTCATAAAATGTGATAATTCTTTCTCTCTGATTTTTTCTCCCCGAAAGTGAATATATAGGATCTGGGGATATGTCGGTGGAGCACCAGGGGGCCCATGAGGCAGGGGGTGCCCTAGGGGGGGCGCCCCCACCCTCGTGGACAGGGTGTGGGCCCCCTGGTCTGGATCTTCTTGCAGGTATTTTTTATATTTTCCGAAATAATTCTCCGTGGATTTCCAGGTCATTCCGAGAAATTTTTATTTCTGCACAAAAACAACACCATGGCAATTTTGCTGGAAACAGCGTCAGTTTGGGTTAGTTCCATTCAAATCATGCAAGTTAGAGTCCAAAACAAGGGCAAAAGGGTTTGGAAAAGTAGATACGTTGGAGACGTATCAACTCCCCCAAGCTTAAACCTTTGCTTGTCCTCAAGCAATTCAGTTGATAAACTGAAAGTGATAAAGAAAAACTTTGACAAACTCTATTTGCTCTTGTTGTTGTAAATATGTAAGCCAGCATTCAGGTTTTCAACATGATCATGAACTAACCACATTCACAATAAATTTCAGGTCTCAAGACTAGTCACATCAATGGCATAATCAACTAGCGAGCAATAATAATAAACCTCGGATGACAACACTTTCTCAAAACAATCATGATATGATATAACAAGATGGTATCTCGCTAGCCCTTTCTGAGACCGCAAAACATAAATGTGGAGCACCTTTAAAGATCAAGGACTGACTAGACATTGTAATTCCTTGTAAAAGAGATCCAGTCATGATCATACTCAATGAAAATTAATAGTAATACATGCAAATGATAGAGGTGCTCTCCTACTGGTGCTCTTTGATAAGAGGATGATGACTCTGCATAAAAGTAAATAGATAGGCCCTTCATAGAGGGAAGCAGGGATTTGTAGAGGTGCGAGAGCTCGATTTTTAAATAGAGATGAATAACATTTTGAGCGGTATACTTTCATTGTCAACATAACAACCAAGAATCTCGATATCTCCCATGCTACGCACATTATAGGCAGTTCCCAAACAGAATGGTAAAGTTTATACTCCCCCTACCACCAACAAGCACACTCCACGGCTAGCCCGAAACAACGGTACCGTCCAAACCAGCAACAACCCTGGGGGAGTTTTGTTTAATTATTATGATTTTGAGCATGGGACAGGGCATCCCGATTACCAGCCATTTTCTCATGAATGATGAGCGGAGTACACTCATCGTGAGAATAACCCACCTAGCATGGAAGATATAGACAGCCCTAGTTGATACATGAGCTGTTCATGCATACAAAACAGAATTTCATTTGAAGGTTTAGGGTTCGGCACATACAAATTTACTTGGAACGGCAGGTAAATACTGCATATAGGAAGGTATAGTGGACTCATGTGGAATAACTTTGGGGTTTATGGAAGTGGATGCACAAGCAGTATTCCCTCTTAGTACAGGTGAAGGCTAGAAAGAGACTGGGAAGCGACCAGCTAGAGAGCAACAACGGTCATGAACATGCATTAAAATTAATCAACAATGAATGCAAGCATGAGTAGGATATAAATCACCATGAACATAAATACCGTGGAGGCTATGTTGATTTTGTTTCAACTCCATGCGTGAACATGTGCCAAGTCAGACCACTTGAATCGTTCAAAGGAGGATACCACCCCATCATACCACATCACAACCATTTTAATATCATGTTAGCACACAAGATAGACCATTATAAACTCTCAGCTAATTAAGCATGGCATAAGCAGCTATGATCTCTAATTGTCATTGCAAGCGTGTTTCATTCATAACAAGCTGAATCAAGATCGATGAACCATCATATTTACAAAAACAAGAGAGGTCGAGTTCATACCAAGTTTTCTCATCTCAATTAGTTCATCATATATCATCCTTATTGCCTTTCACTCGCACGACCGAACGGTGTGGAAAATAATAATAGTGCACGTGCATAGGACTAAGCTGGAATCTGCAGACATTTAATACAAGAGAGAAGACAAGGTAATATGGCTCAAGGTTAAATCAATAATAAAGCATATGAGAGCCACTAAGCATTTCCAATCATGGTCTTCTACTCTTAACCCCTAAAGAAAAGAAAATAAACTATTTACACGGGAAAGCTCCCAACAAGCAAAAGAAGAATGAGAAATCTTTTTGGGTTTTCTTTTTAATTACTACTACAAGGAAAGTAAACTAGCTAGAAGCTACAACAAATATATTTTTTGTTTTTCTTAATGTTTTTCTAGCACATGAGAAAAAGACTAAGAAAAAGAAATGAAACTAAACATGGATGGTACAATGAAAGCGGGTGAGCACCAACGACTGGAATAAGTGTGAACATGAATGTAAAGTCGGTGAGAAACACGTACTCCCCCAAGCTTAGGCTTTTGGCCTAAGTTGGTCTATGGCTAGTATTGGCCAAACGGATATCCAAAGTCGTAGTTGGGGTTGTACTGAGATGCAGCAGCTACTGCATGCTGAGCTGCAGCTCGAAGGCGGGCTGCTTCTGCCATATTATAATGCGCATTTGCCTCCTCCATAGTTATAGTGTATCTTCCTTTTGCCTGAAAGTCAAACAAAGTAGGGGAAGGAAGAACAATAGGGATGGCATGCTGCTTGTTAAATATTAATCGATATTTGAGGGTTTGGCCATCCCTCTCTATAAACCGGTGACTAGTCATAGCATGGCAATCTAAATGAGCAGGAGGTAAAGGTTCATCATTCTCGTGCACAGGCACACCCAGAAAGCGGGCTATGCGAGTGGCATAAATCCCACCAAATAAATCTCCAATCATACCATTATGGTGTAGCCTACGTGCAACAATGGCTCCCAAGTTATATTGTCTATCACCTAGTACAGCACTCTTGAGAACACTAAGGTCTGGGACACACATGTGACAAGCCTCATCTTTACCATTTATGCATCTACCAATAAAGAGAGCAAAGTAATGAATAGCAGGAAAATGGATGCTCCCTATGGTAGACTGTGTGATTTCCCTAGATTCCCCCACTGTGATACTAGCAAGGAACTCTCTAAATTCAGATTTACGAGGGTCACCCATACTGCCCCACTGTGGGAGCTTACAAGCATCATTAAAATCCTCTAAGTCCATGGTATAAGATTTATCATATAGGTCAAAAAGGATAGTGTGAGAATTATGTGAAGATGAAAATTTAAACCTTCTCACAAAGCTATCAGTTAAGCCACGGTATTGACGGCACTTATCTTGTATGAAGCCCTCGAGGTCAGCGTTACGCACATATGCGTAAAATTATTCTTTGATGCCAACCTGATCCATACAGTCATCTGAAGGCCATGCACAAGGCCGCCCGTCAGCATCCCTCGGTAGTTCATCGTCCGTCTCACGGAACACGAGCCTCGGTTCTTGCTTCCTTGAACAACCACCTTGGAAATTTCTCCTATGCATTTTTTTCTGAAATTTTTAGTAACTCAAAATAAAAGTTAACCAAACTCAACAAGATTGATAGCAACAACTCCTATAAGTGCCTAGAGACTATATCATGCATTAAAACTACTTGGGACCAAGAAAATTTGACATGCAAGCTCAAGAACAAGGTCACCACAGCGGCAAAAATTTGCAATAAATAGAGCACTAGAACAAAAACTAATTGGACTAATGGAGGAGTCACATACCAAGGAACAATCTCCCCAAACAGTTTGGTGAATGGTGCTTTGAGCAAGGAGATCAAAAATGGTAGCAAGATGAGCTAGAACTCGGGTTTGAGCTGGTTGGTGATTTCTTTTTGGGAGGAAGAAGATGAGTGTGGGTGCAGGAATAAGTGGAGGGGGCACGTGGGGCCCATGGGGCAGGGGGCGCGCCATGGCAAGGGCGCGCCCTGGACCCTCGTGTCCATGTGCTGGCTCCCCTCGCTATGTGTTCTGTGCCATATTTCCTCAATTATTCTAGAAAAAAATCATATTTCATTTTCATGGCATTTGGAGAACTTCTATTTTCGAGGTATTTTCTTATTGCACGGATAAGTTTGAAAACAGACAGAGAATACTATTTTTGTTTTATTTATCCTAATTAATGGAAAGTAAAAGGCGGGTACAGTAGGTTGTACTATTTAGATTCACCTATCGCATGCTCATCAAAAGGAATCCATTAACAAGGTTGATCAGGTCTTCTTAATAAACTCTTTCCGAATAACATGAAACCGGAGAATTTTTGAATAACACTAGGTTACCTCAATGGGGATATGTATGTCCCCAACAATAAGAATGGCATATGTCTTCTTGATAGTAGGAAGAGGAAATTCAAAACCTCCAATAGCGATAGTTGAATTTTTTCCAATATAATTGATACCGTGGACCTAAGGTTGTTTCCTCAGAAAGTGTATCGTATGCTTATTACCATTGACATGAAAAGTGACATTGCCTTTGTTGCAATCAATAACAGCCCCTGCAGTATTCAAAAAGGGTCTACCAAGGATAATAGACATACTATCGTCCTCGAGAATATCAAGTATAACAAAGTCCGTTAGAATAGTAAAATTTGCAACTACAACAGGCACATCCTCACAAATACCGATAGATATAGCAGTTAATTTATCAGCCATTTGCAAAGATATTTTAGTTGGTGTGAACTTACTCAAGTCAACTCTATGATATAAAGAGAGAGGCATAACACTAACACCAGCTCCAAGATCACATAAAGCAGTTTTAACATAGTTTCATTTAATGGAGCAAGGTATAGTGGGTACTCCTGGATCTCCCAGTTTCTTAGGTATTCCACCTTTGAAAGTGTAATTGGCAAGCATGGTGGAAATTTCTACTTCGGGTATCTTCCTTTTGTTGGTAATAATATCCTTCATATACTTAGCACAAGGATTTGTTTTAAGCACATCAGTCAAACGCATACGCAAAAAGATAGGTCTAATCATTTCAGCAAAGCGCTCAAAATCCTCATCATCCTTTTTCTTCGATGGTTTCGGAGGAAAAGTTATGGATTTCTGAACCCATGGTTCTCTTTCCCTACCGTGCTTCCTAGCAACAAAGTCTCTCTTATCATAACGTTGATTCTTTGACTGTGGGTTATCAAGATCAATAGCAGGTTCAATCTCTATATCATTATTATTGCTAGGTTGAGCATCATCATTAACATTATCACTAGGTTCATGCTCATTACCAGATTGTGTCTCAGCATCAGAAACAGATATATCATTGGGATTCTCAGGTGTGTCAGCTACAGGTTCACTAGAGGCATGCAAAGTTCTATAATTTTTCTTTTTCTTCTTCTTAGAAGGACTAGGTGCATTTAAATTAGCTCTCTGAGAATCTTGCTCAATTCTCTTAGGGTGGCCCTCGGGATACAGAGGTTCCTGGTTCATTTTACCCCCTCTAGTAGCAACTCTAATAGCATAGTCACTATTCTTACTATTTAATTCATTGAGCAAATCATTCTAAGCCTTAAGTACTTGTTCTACTTGAGTGGTAACCATAGAAGCATGTATACTAATAAGTTTCAGTTCACCTTTAGCTCTAGACAGATAATCACTCAAGCGCTCAATCATATAAGCATTGTGTTGTAATTGTCTACCAACATAAGCATTGAAGTTTTCTTGTTTCAATATAAAATTGTCAAACTCATCTAAGCATTGGCTAGCAGACTTATAACGAGGAATATAACCTTCATCAAATCTATAAAGAGAATTTACCTTTACTACCAGTGTCGGGTTATCAAGACCATGTATTTCTTCAATAGGTGGTAAATTCTTAACATCTTCAGCTTTAATACCTTTTTTCTTTCATAGATTTTATTGCCTCTTGCATATCTTCAGGACTGAGGAATAGGACACCTCTTTTCTTTCGAGTTGTCTTAGGGGCGGGTTCAGGAAGTGTCCAATTATTTTCATTGGCCAGCATATTATTCAATAGTAATTCAGCTTGTTCAACTGTTCTTTCCCTGAAAACACAACCATCACAACTATCCAGGTGGTCTCTGGAAGCATCGGTTAGTCCATTATAAAATACATCAAGTATATCATGCATCTCAAGAGGATGATTAGGCAAAGCATTAAGTAATTGGAGAAGCCTCCCCCAAGCTTGTGGGAGACTCTCTTCTTCAATTTGCACAAAGTTATATATTTCCCGTAAGGCAGCTTGTTTCTTATGAGCGGGAAAATATTTAGCAGAGAAGTAATACATCTTATCCTGGGGACTACGCACACAACCAGGATCAAGAGAATTAAACCAAGTCTTAGCATCACCCTTTAATGAGAAAGGAAATAACTTAAGGATATAGTAATAACGAATCTTTTCATCGTTGGTAAACAGGGTGGCTATATCATTCAACTTAGTAAGATGTGCCACAACAGTTTCGGACTCATAACCATGGAAAGGATCAGATTCAACCAAAGTAATTAACTCAGGATCAACAGAGAATACATAATCCTTATCAGTAACACAGATAGGTGAAGTAGCGAAAGCAGGGTCATGTTTCATTCTAGCATTCAAGGACTTTTCTTTCAGCTTAGCTAATAATTTCTTAAGATCATATCTATCGTTGCAAGCAAGAAAGTCTCTAGCAGTTTCTTCATCCAAAACATAACCCTCTGGAACAACAGGCAATTCATATCTATTGGGAGAAGCTTCATCATCACTTTCATAAATATCATCACTTTCAATAGTTGCATTCTCCCTAACCTTAGCAATTTGTTCATCTAGAAATTCACCTAGTGGAACAATATTATCAAGCATAGAAGTAGTTTCATCATACATAGCGGAAGTGGCATCATCAAGAACATATGACATATCAGATTCAATAGCACGAGTAGGTGTCGCAAATCTACCCATAACAGATGGTGAATCAAGTGCATAGCTAGATGGCAGTTCCTTACCTCCCCTCATAGTTGAGGGTAAGATCTTGGTTTTTGAGTCCTTCAAGTCCTTCATAGTGATCAACAGATATAAATCCCAAGTGACTTAAAGAATAGAGCTATGCTCCCCGGCAACGGCGCTAGAAAATAGTCTTGATAACCCACAAGTGTAGGGGGTCGCAACAGTTTTCGAGGGTAAAGTATTCAACCCAAATTTATTGATTCGACACAAGGGGAGCCAAAGAATACTCTTAAGTATTAGCAGCTGAGTTGTCAATTCAACCACACCTGGAAACTTAGTATCTGCAGCAAGATAGTTTAGTGGCAAAGTAATATGATAGTGGCGGTAGCGGTAACAAAGATAACGATAATGTTTTTGTAGTTTTTGTAATAGTACCAACGGAAAAGTAAATAAGCAACAAGCAATATGTGAAAAGCTCGTAGGCATTGGATCAGTGATGGGAAATTATGTCGGATGCAATTCATCATGTAGAAGTTATAACCTAGGGTGACACAGAACTAGCTCCAGTTCATCAATGCAATGTAGGCATGTATTCCGAATATAGTCATACGTGCTTATGGAAAAGGACTTGCATGACATCTTTTGTCCTACCCTCCCGTGGCAGCGGGGTCCTATTGGAAACTAAGGGATATTAAGGCCTCGTTTTAATAGAGTACCGGACAAAAGCATTAACACATAGTGAATACATGAACTCCTCTAACTATGGTCATCACCGAGAGTGGTCCCGATTATTGTCACTTCGGGGTTGCCGGATCATAACACATAGTAGGTGACTATAGACTTGCAAGATAGGATCAAGAACACACATATATTCATGAAAACATAATAGGTTCAGATCTGAAATCATGGCACTCGGGCCCTAGTGACAAGCATTAAGCATAGCAAAGTCATGGCAACATCAATCTCACAACATAGTGGATACTAGGGATCAAACCCTAACAAAACTAACTCGATTACATGATAGATCCCATCCAACCCATCACCGTCCAGCAAGCCTACGACGGAATTACTCACGCACGGCGGTGAGCATCATGGAATTCGTGATGGAGGAAGGTTCATGATGACAATGGCGACGATCTCCACTCTCCGGAGCCCCAAACGGACTCCAGATCGGCCCTCCTGAGAGAGATTAGGGCTTGGCGGCGGCTCCGTCTCGTAAAACGCAATAATTCTTTCTCTCTGATTTTTTTCTCCTCGAAAGTGAATATATAGGATCCAGGGATACGTCGGCGGAGCACCAGGGGGCCCATGAGGCAGGGGGCGCGCCCTAGGGGGGCGCTCCCACCCTCGTGGACAGGGTGTGGCCCCCTGGTCTGGATCTTCGTGCAGGTATTTTTTATATTTTCCAAAATAATTCTCCGTGGATTTTCAAGTCATTCCAAGAACTTTTTATTTCTGCACAAAAACAAGACCATGGCAATTCTGCTGGAAACAGCGTTAGTCCGGGTTAGTTCCATTCAAATCATGCAAGTTACAGTCCAAAACAAGGGCAAAAGGGTTTGGAAATGTAGATACGTTGGAGATGTATGAATCACTCCTTTAAAGGTCGTGCTGCATGGCTTGATTCTTGATGGGTCAATCCCCATCTTGCGGACAGTGTCCTGATATATCAGTTTGAGACTACTGCCACCGTCCATAAGGACTCGGGTTAGATGGTATCCATCTATTATTGGGTGGAGTACTAAGGCAGCCGAACCCCCATGTTGAATACTAGTCGGATGATCCCTGCGGTCGAAAGTTATCAGACGGGTGACCATGGGTTGAATTTTGGGGCGATAGGCTTAACGGCATAGACGTCTCGAGTGCGCGCTTGCGCTCTCTCCTTGGGATATGAGTGGCATATATCATGTTCACTGTTTTGACCGTCGGTGGAAATTTCTTCTGCCCCCCTATATTCGGCTGGCGAGGTTCATCCTCGTCTTCGCTCTGAGGCTCCTTCCCCTTGTGTTCGGCGTTTAGCTTGCCGGCCTGCTTGAAAACCCAACAGTTACGGTTGGTGTGATTGGCAGGTTTTTCTAGGGTGCCATGGATTTGGCAGGGCCTGTCTAATATCCTGTCCAAACTTGATGGACCGTCTTTGTTGCCTTTAAATGGCTTCTTCCGTTGACCGGGTCTGGAGCCGCTGAATCCGGCGTTTACCGTTGTATCATCTGGTCTTCCAGGATTGTTTTGACGCTTGTTTTTATTGTGCCGTGGCTTTCCATTGCTGTCCCTGATTTCAGATGTTCCAGGGTCGCTGGTGCTGCTACGAGCTAACCAGCTATCCTCACCTGCGCAAAAGCGAGTCATGAGTGTAGTTAGGGCTACCATTGTCCTCGACTTTTCCTGTCCAAGGTGTCTGGCTAGCCACTCGTCCCGGATACTATGTTTGAATGCCGCTAAGGCTTCGGCGTCCGGACAGTCGACGATCTGGTTCTTCTTAGTGAGAAACCGTTTCCAAAGCTTGCGGGCTGACTCCCCAGGTTGTTGTATGATTTGACTCAAATCGTCAGCGTCCGGGGGCCGGACATAAGTCCCTTGAAAATTGGCCTGAAAAGCGTCATCAAGTTCTTCCCAACTCCCAATGGAGTTTTCTGGGATACTGTTTAGCCAATGCCGAGCTAGTCCTTTCAGCTTGAGGGGTAAATATTTGATGGCGTGGAGATCATCTCCTCGAGCCATGTAGATGTGAAGAATAAAATCTTCTATCCAGACGGCAGGATCCGTCGTTCCATCGTACGCTTCGATGTTCACGGGTTTAAACCCTTCTGGGAAATCATGGCCCAGTACCTTATCGGAAAAGCATAGAGGGTGTGAAGCTCCTCCTTATCTTGCTATATCGTGGCGTATGTCCGATGGTTGTGGTGTTCGGTATTGACCCCGAACTGGTATGTCACCAACGCGATTGGCTTGATAGCCGTCGTCCCGTGCGGGAGCTGGATCTCTGGTTCTGAATATAGACCTGGTCTTGCTAGCTTTTTTGTTTAGGTCCTCGCGCAGATCATGCTTTCGGACTTGGGCTACACCCTCCTTTCCTTTATGGGGTGGGGGCTTGTTTATGCCATTGCTAGCGACTCTGTCCCGTCCATGAGGTGGTCGGTCCGGCTTGTTGGCGGTGTTGTTATTCTGTGGGACGGGCGCAACGGCCTCGTCGTTGAATTTGGGTAGCAGCTTGCGCTTGGGATAGCCTTTGGTTTGGCCATTAAAGCCATGTTTCTGTTCAGCATCTAGCACCTCATTCCATCTATCGTTGAGCGTGTCTTGTGCAGCTTGAAGCTGTCTCTACTGCTTTTTAAGCTCCGTGCGGTGGCTATAAGCCGCCGATGGAAGCGTTTTTGTTCGGGGGGTTCTTCTGGGACGGTGTATTCATCCTCGTCCAGGCTAGCCTCTTCTTCGGAGACCGGTTCATAGTCACCGTCTTCGGCATCGCTGTCATCGGACTGCGGCTTCGGACTCTGTTCGCCGTCCTCTCGCTCCTCCTACTCTAACGCTGGGTCTGCGGGGTCTTCGGCGTGTTCTGAAATATCACCGTCATTAGTCACGGTGTTGCTGTCCTTTCCTTTACGGGATTTTGTTCGGCGTTTCGGACGCCGACGCTTGGGAGGTTCTTTGGTGGGTTTATCCTCTACGGGATTGTTTTCATCGTTGCCTTCGGCCTCTTTCGGTGTATCCACCATATACACGTCGTATGAAGACGTAGCTTTCCACCGCCCTGTTATGGGCCTGCTTTGATCTGTGTCTGCTTCAGCTTCGAGGTCCATCCCGTCGAAGTTTTCTGAAGCGTTGTCGAGTAGATCAGTTAGATCTTCAACCGTGGCTACCAAGTGGGTGGTGGATGGGGAACGAAATTCTTCATCCCCCTGGGTATAGCGCGGCTGTTCATCAGCCTCCAGTTCGAACCGGATATAGTGCGGCTGTGCGTTCTCATCCAAGGAGAGAGATCTCAACGACCTTAACATGTGGCCAAGTGGTGAGTGCTGGAAAATATCTGCAGCACAGAATTCGGTGATAGGCGCCTGATTAGATTTGAGGCGCGCAGTTACGCGTAGTTCGGAATCAAATACCGGAGCTAAGTCCGGGGTTCCGGTAACACAGACCTCACCAGTTTGGTCCGTGTGCGGCTCCCTCACCGTAGAGTCTACGGCTCCCATGGTGGGGTTGCACTTCACATCTTCGGGTGGCGCGATGTGTTCTGGATCTAGGGCCAGAACTGTTGCAGGTGCTATTTCCTGATCTGATGACAGAGTTAAGTCATGATCATCGTGGTGGCCGAGCGGGGTTGCCGCTGGCTCGAATCCGGTGAAGATCAAGTCTCCACGGATATCAGCAACGTAGTTCAAGCTACCGAATCTAACATGATGGCCAGGGGCGTAGCTCTCGATCTGCACAAGGTGGCCTTCAGTGTTGGCACGAATCACGAAGCCGCCGAACAAGAAGAGTTGGCCGGGAGGGAAAATTCCCTCGGTGTCGCCGTTGCTGTTGATGACGTGATCCATTAGTCCTTCTGTCGACGACATAGTGGAACTCTCATTGAAAGCACCAATGTCGGTGTCAAAACCGGCGGATCTCGGGTAGGGGGTCCCGAACTATGCGTCTGAGGATTGATCTTAATAGGAGGCAGGGGACATGATGTTTACCCAGGTTCAGGCCCTCTCGATCGAGGTAAAACCCTACTTCCTACTATATTAGTATGGATAAATATGTGTACAAGAGTTGATCTACCTCGTGATCGTAAAGGCTAAAACCCTAAGTTTCAGCCTATGAGGATTGTATGATTCTCTAGCCTCTACTGACTAAACCCTCCGGTTTATATACACACCGGAGGGGCTTAGGGTTTGTACATACCATCTTGCAAAGGAAGGAAAATCTACACCCGAGCCTAAACTAGCCATTACAAGAATCCAGGAGTCCTATCCGGATACGAGGGATTATCTTCTAAAGTAATCTTCATGGCCCACCAGTCTGGCCCACCAGGAGTTTATCCGGCCACCTGTGGACCCCCCGATCCAGGACTCCCTCAACCTCCTCGATCTTCGAACACTTCATCCACACAAAACTTAAATGTACTTTTAGTGGCAGGGTTAGTCCATATGATCAATGAAATCCCATCATGTACTGCTCTAACATTATTGTATAATTATGAACAAACATTACCCACTATATGCTATCACAATTCTATGGCCCCAAGTCAAGGAGGCTTCAACAAGAATTCAAACATATGCAAATAATGAAGCTATAACAGCAATCTATGAAAACAGGACAGTCTGTAGTAATCTGAACATTAACCATACTTCTGTAACTCTAAAAATTCAGGCAAAATTAGTAAAAATCAAAAAAAGTGTATAGCAAGACTTCGCAAAAAGTTTCAGATCCTTTCGATGTTCCAGTAAAAAAATATAAAATCGCGCACTACAACCAAAGTTTCTGTTTTTGCACCGCACAAACCAACAAGAAGTTTAATCATCCTAAAGGAAACTCTTGGCACATTATTTCTATAATACAATGGAATTGTACAAGGGGATAATTATTTTTGTTGAAAAGTTTCTGTAATTCAAGATTTGCAAAGTTTCCATGGGCATGAACAAAGTTCAAGGAGCTCCCCCATTTCAAAGGTGCTCGTCCTTCTTACTTTCACTTTTCTTTTTGAAAAGGTCTTAGGTTCCCGTCTTTATTTTTTTGTTTTTAAACTTTATAAAAGCACACAACAGAAATAAATGACTCTCTAGAACTTCCGGGATGTCTCCCTGGCATCGCTTTCTTTAAAGCCATTAAGCTAGGCATAGAGTGCTCAAGTAATGGATCCACCCGGATCCCAAGGTATATCAAAGCCAATTTTAATTAGCAATGATTTGGCATTTAGTAGTGAGCACAAAGTAACATATATCATGCAACAACGAAGTCTAACTCTCTTCCTATGCATTATATTAAAGGAAGCAATTTCTTCTTCCATAGAATCCTACAAAATATTAGTCTCTTCTTGGACAGCGGAGGAGTCTTCAATATATGGTTTAATATAAGGATTAGAAGCCTAATTATCATAGCAATATTTAAGTATGGCCAATTTTTCGGATTTGTAGAGAGTAGTATCACATTCTTCAATAAAGGAAGCAATTTCACAAGTACCCCTAAAAGCAACAAATTCTTCAATTTGTTGAACATCATAGTAATCATAAACACCCTTAGTATACGAAGATACGATTCCATCATCACTAAACTTACATTGGTAAGGAAGGTGTTTCTTAGGGTCTTTAGAACAACAAGTACAATCATGTACTTCACATAAATTCCAAGCATAGAACTGCAAACTATGAATTTGATCCGGTAAAAGTTTCCCTTTTTTAGATATGTGGTGTCGCACCTAACAAGCATGCTCATCTAAAGATTTGCCCTCAACTAAGCTAGTTGGGGTTTCAGCCTGAGCACATAGGGATCGAAGATGATCCAAGTAAAAAGATTCAGGAGTGTGATACATTTTGAGTGGTTCTTCAACCATTGGTTCAGTAGGTACCACTATTTTTTTGGTATTTTGCGTTTCCTACCCATAACTAAGATAGAAAACAACTTAGAACAACAAATAAAATCTACTTAGTGATAAAGGAAACAAGCACACACGAGGATATTCACCCCACGCTATTGCTCCCCGGCAACGGCGCCAGAAAAAGGTCTTGATAACCCACAAGTGTAGGGGGTCAGTTGTAGCCTCTTTCGATAAGTAAGAGTGTCGAACCCAATGAGGAGCTAAAGGTATAACAAATATTCCCTCAAGTTCTATCGACCACCCATACAACTCTACGCACGCTTGACGTTTACTTTACCTAGAACAAGTATGAAACTAGAAGTACTTTGTAGTTTTTGTGGGATAGGTTATATAAAGTGCACGTAAATATAAACTATGGGCTGTTTAGGTAAAGAAGCAATAAAGTTAATGTAGTGAGTGTAGAAAAGTGGTGGTAGGAGTTGCGAAATTGTCCCTAAGCAATTGACTACGTTACTAGACC
Source organism: Secale cereale (assembly GCA_902687465.1). Lineage (NCBI taxonomy): Eukaryota > Viridiplantae > Streptophyta > Magnoliopsida > Poales > Poaceae > Secale > Secale cereale. Next base: position 801,523,939 of record LR738711.1, read on the forward strand.
AATAACAAGTTTTATGTGGGAGAGGCCACTGCTAGCATGTCATCCCTGACTTGGAATTCTATGCACTTATGATTGGAACTATTAGCAAGCATCCGCAAGTACTAGCGTTCATTAAGGTAAAACCCTACCATAGCATTAAGATATATTAGTCCCCCTTCAAACCCGTATGCATCAATTTCTATGCTAGGTTGAAGCTTCTGTCACTCTTGCCCTCCAATACGTAGTCCTATCAACATACAACTAACCCTATGGTGTGATCCACGCGCGCGCTCATATGATGGGCACCAAAGGACAGCAACATAACCACAAGCAAATTAAATCAGACATAGTAATTCATCAATCACCGATAGGACAACGAAAATCTACTCAGACATCATAGGATGGCAACACATCATTGGAAAATAATATGAAGCATAAAGCACCTTGTTCAAGTAGAGGGTACAGCGGGTTGCAGGAGAGTGGACCGCTGTAGATAGATGGGAGAAGGTGATGAAGATGTTGGTGAAGATGACAGAGGTATTAGTGTAGATCGCCGTCACACGATGATGGCCCCGGTGGCACTCCGACGCCACCGGAAGCGAGGGGGAGAGAGCCTTCCTCCTCCTCCTTCTTCTTCTTCTTCTTCCTTAACCTTCTCTCTAGATGGGAGAAGGGTTTCACCTCTGGTCCATTGCCTCCATGGCGGCGGAGGGGCTCGCCCTCCGAGATTGGATTATGTCTCTCTATCTCTCTCTATTTATGCATTCCCACATTCTGCCCTTTCACCGTTTCTTATATTCCCGGAGATCCGTAACTCCGATTGGGCTGAATTTTTGACACGCGATTTTTATCCGGATATTAGCTTTGTTCCTGCGAAAGAAGAGCACCAGCTGCCTTACGGAGTGGCCACGAGGGCCCAGGGCGCGCCTGACCCCCTGGGGCGCGCCCCTCACCCTCGTGGACCACTCGGGCATCGTCTCAGGTTGATTCCACTTCCCAAAATTCACATATATTCCAACAAAAATTTCTGTCCGTTTTTATCCTCTTTGGACTCCGTTTGATATGGATATTCTGCAAAACAAAAAACATGCAACAAACAGGAACTGGCACTGGGCACCGGATCAATATGTTAGTCCCAAAAATAGTACAAAAAGTTGCCAAAAGTATATGAAAATTGTATAATATTGGCATGGAACAATCAAAAATTATAGATACGACGGAGACGTATCACCTTGCGGTAGTACCGCAAGTATGGTGCGGTAGCACCGCAAGTCTGGTGCGGTAGTACCGCGTGTCGCAGGCTGAGTTGGTGGATAACAGTTGGATCTTTCCTCATGCTATATAAGGGGGGTCTTCTTCCCCAAGTTTACTATCTCTTCCTTCCCAAGCTCCATTTTTACTCAAAGCTCCATTTTCGTTCGATCTCTCTCCCTAGCCAATCAAACTTGTTGATTTCCTAGGGATTGGCTGAGAAGGCATCGATCTAAAATTCCACCAAGAGAAATTTGATTCCCCCACAAATCCCTTGCGGATCTTGTTACTCTTGGGTGTTTGAGCAGCCTAGACGGTTGAGGTCACCTCAAAGCTATAGTCCATTGTGGTGAAGCTTTGTGGTGTCGTTGGGAGCCTCCAATTAAGTCGTGGAGATAACCCCAACCTTGTTTGTAAATGTTCGGTCGCCGCCTTCAAGGGCACCACTAGTGGAATCACGGTACCTCGCATTGTGTGAGGGCGTGAGGAGAATACGGTGGCCTTAGTGGCATCTTGGGGGCATTGTTCCTCCACACCGCTCTAACGGAGACGTACTTCCTATCAAAGGGAAGGAACTTTGGTAACACATCCTCGTCTCCTCCAGCTCCACTTGTGGTTATCTCTTACCTTTACTTGTGCAAGCTTTTGTTGTGTTGTATAGCTTGCTTGCTTGTGTGCTTGTTATTGTTGCATCATATAGGTTGCCCACCTAGTTGCATATCTAGACAACCTATATTGATGCTAAGTTTAATTTGGTTAAGAAAGGCTAAAAATTGTTAGTTGCCTATTCACCCCCCCCCTCTAGTCAACCATATCGATCCTTTCAGTAGGGCTTCGCCAAGCACTACAGAAACTATGACGGCGGATAAACTAGAGTGTTAGGGTTTGATACGTCTCCAACGTATCTACATTTACAAACCCTTTTGCCCTTGTTTTGGACTCTAACTTGCATGATTTGAATGGAACTAACCCGGACTGACGCCGTTTTCAGCAGAATTGCCATGGTGTTGTTTTTGTGCAGAAATAAAAAGTTCTTGGAATGACCTGAAAATCCACGAAGAATTATTTCGAAAAATATAAAAAATGTCTGCAAGAAGAACCAGACCAGGGGCCCACACCCTGTCCACGAGGGTGGGGGGCCACCCCCCTAGGGCGTGCCCCCCGGCCTCGTGGGCCCCCTGGTGCTCCACCGACGTATCCCTAGATCCTATATATTCACTTTTAGGGAGAAAAAAAATCAGGGAGGAAGAATTATCGGTTTTAGGAGACGGAGCCGCCGCCAAGCCCTAATCTCTCTCGGGAGGGCTGATCTGGAGTCCGTTCGGGGCTCCGGAGAGTGGAGATCGTCGCCATCGTCATCATCAACCTTCCTCCATCACCAATTCTATGATGCTCACCGTCGTGCGTGAGTAATTCCATCGTAGGCTTGCTGGACGGTGATGGGTTGGATGGGATCTATCATGTAATCGAGTTAGTTTTGTTAGGGTTTGATCCCTAGTATTCACTATGTTCTAAGATTGATGTTGCTATCACTTTGCTATGCTTAATGCTTGTCACTAGGGCCCGAGTGCCATGATTTCAGATCTGAACCTATTATGTTTTCATGAATATATGTGTGTTCTTCATCCTATCTTGCAAGTCTATAGTCACCTACTATGTGTTATGATCCGGCAACCCCGAAGTGACAATAATCGGGACCACTCCGGGTGATGACCATAGTTTGAGGAGTTCGTGTATTCTCTATGTGTTAATGCTTTGGTCCGGTACTTTATTAAAAGGAGGCCTTAATATCCATTAGTTTCCAATAGGACCCCGCTGCCACGGGAGGGTAGGACAAAAGATGTCATGCAAGTTATTTTCCATAAGCATGTATGACTATATTCGGAATACATGCCTACATTGCATTGATGAACAGGAGCTAGTTCTATGTCACCCTAGGTTATAAATTCTACATGATGAATTGCATCTGACATAATTTCCCATCACCGATCCAATGCCTACGAGCTTTTCACATATTGCTTGTCGCTTATTTACTTTTCCGTTGCTACTATTACAAAAACTTCAAAAACATTATTGCTACCTTTGTTACCGCTACCACCACTATCATATTACTTTGCTACTAAACTATCTTGCTGCAGATACTAAGTTTCCAGGTGTGGTTGAATTGACAACTCAGCTGCTAATACTTATGTCACAACCCGGATTTGGCAAAATCCAAGTCTGTGTGCTTTCTGTGCTATCCCTGGATCGTAGCTAGCACACACAGTAACAAGAATGAATATCAGTAAAACATACATCATTTTACTATAACGGTTGATCCAAAATTAAGCGAATACTTACCATTGTTACAGCTCAATGCTGGCATATAATATAGCGAAATCATACATAGTCTCTAAGTTAGGCTCCATCAACGCCACTGGGCTCGTTGAGTGTAGACCGTAATCCTATCGTCTCTTAATCTGCTGAGATCTGCACATGACAGGTGCAGATGAGTACGTGGAATGTACTCGCAAGTTGCAAAGGAAAGTTTAACAGAATATGTATATATGCAGGGTAAGTATTGGTGGAGGTTTCCTTTGCGTAAAGCCAATTTTGTCCTATACTAAATTTTGCAAACTTCTTTTGAAGTAAAATAATTTTTAGTATAAAAGGTTGGAGTGAGACTTTGGATATACGCACCAAAGTTCATTCTCCGATTTTAGTAAAACATTTATATAGTTGAAGAGAAACACAATCACTGTGCTCAATCCTCAACTAACCCTTAAAACAGATGTTTAGAAAAGAGAGGGGAGTTTCTTCTTCAGTCCAAGTCTTCAGTTGCTCAAAATTGCCCGTAACCGGGGGCACGGCTAATCGATTAGGTTTAACCCTCTGCAGAGGTCGTACACGTTCCCCACATGACACAACCAACCCCGTTTACCATTACACACTTGGGTGTATGACTAGGAGAAGATTGTGACAAAGCCTTTCCGTAACAGCCCCCTATACCTGACCAAGCCGCCCGCAACTTAGGCAATGAAAGCCCCTCTCCGATGGCGGTCCTGAGGTAAGGGTTTCCCGTTAGTACTAAGCTAAGCCAGAGCCCATAGTAGCATGTGGCTGTACTGGAAGCTACATCAAACTGTACTTGGAAGATCTCATTTCCCTGGACGGCGGTCCCCACCAAAAACCTGTGTGCAAGACCCCAGTCGAACGCATTCACTGCAAGACCCCGATGGGCGCAATCACTTGTAGACGCTCCCGTCAATACCATTCCGCCCAGAGAATAGAAATAAAATAATATATAGTTTTGTTTTTCAAAAGTTTTCACAAAACGTTGCCTCAAAAGAGGGCAAGTTTATTTGCTTAAAACTTGTTTGATTTCCCAACCATTTTCTTTGTAAGCATGGCTAAGCATAGCTACAAGTTCCAAGGGCTTTAGCTAGCAATAATACTTTGCAAAACTTCTTTGTAAAACATGCACACTAGTAAATTTTAAAGAGATCATGCATATTTCAAAAGCATAGGACAAAGTATGATCAAGTTGCAACTTGCCTGGGTCTCTTGAGATGAAATATTCTACTCTTAGTCGTCTCTCCTTCACCATACGATATATCTAACGATACAAGGAAATAATTCAACACACAACAAAATCCAAATGAAGATCCAAATAAAATATAGAAATTAACAAAACAAACTTATATGGTTATTACGATTACTAAGCTAGTTACTATGGCGAGGTAGGGTTGAGATAGGATTAAGTTGGCTTGATTGAAAATATGTCATAAATCATATTTCGGCGGTTGGATCAAATTGATACAAGTTAGGATGAAGCTCGACTATAAAATCGGTTGGGTCGAGAGTATGTGAAACGTCACTGGGTTTGACCATATGGATATTTAAGAGATATTCCCCGCTTGGATTGGATACTAAATTAACCAATAAGATTCAGGATGATCGCCTTGAGAAGATTGAATTATTCCATGGCTAAATTAATAAAGGAAAGGAATATGACTAAATGAAACTGAAACTAAGATTTGAAGTCAAAGTAGGGTCTTAACATGGTGGTAAAAATATGGTAAGTGTCCCAACAGAAAGGTATGGTCATATGGATACTTTTTGATGAAGGATTCATCTCCAAATAAACTGTAAAATAAGAGGTATACTACATATACTCAAATTCACATAATAAATTTGAGTTGAATTTGAATTTACCAAAACTGAAATATTTTTCTTTTATAAAAAACTACATGTTCCGATGAATCCGGGGATATCTTATTTGTCGAAATCGGACATATGGTTTGGGAGATACGAATTTCCTAAGTTCGGCTGTTTTTCTGAAAATCAATACGAGTTTAAGAATAATCGGCCACGTGTCAAGTTCCTACTGGCTGATACCCCTTCGTTTTTTTAAGAAACAACAACGATTTGAAGAACACGAGGGGAAGAACTCACACGAGTTGGGCGGCCATGTCACCAGAGACGGGCGGCGTGCAGCTCGGGCTAGCAAGGATCCGATGACCCGGTGGTCTCCGGTGATGCTGTGGTGCAGGACGGCGTTCAGGGCGACACGGAGAATACGACGGAGGCGCGATGAGGTCGCTCGCATCCTATGGCGCTCTCAAAGGGCTGCCGGAGTTCGTCGGGGCGGCGGCGGAGCTGGGGCTTCACCGTTCTCGTGCACCAGCTGCAAAACCGAGTGGTACCAGGGTTCAGATGGATGGGGCCTGGCTAAATACGAATGAAGGAAGAAAGACGAGACCTCTGGTCCTCTGGTTTCGATGCAATCTTCAACGTACAGCCGCGGTGGTGGGTTACTCCGGCGAAGAATTACTCTGGAATTAAGGTGATAGAGACGGGGGTTTCGGTATTGGGGAAGAGCGGAGTAGGGTGCGCTCATCGGGGTCAATTTATAGAGGCAGAGGGAGCCTGTACGGGAAGATAAAGGGAGCTCAACGTGGCATTAGTGGCTGTTGTACGCGTACGTTTCATGGATGCGTTTGACTAATTGAGGCAACAATGTTGGGTTTTAATTCCCTGAATGGGTTATCGGTAACGCCCTCCACAATTTTCGTGTTGACTCCGGAGTGAAACGGCAAATAAATTAAGTGGGAGGAGGGGAGGAAGAGGTACAGGCGTCATGGTTGTTTATGTCTGTCGCTGAACATTGCAACGAACAGACAGAGGTAGAAGACGTGTTTGTGGGCTACGCTAAAAGAAAGAGTGATGGGCCTTAGTGAGGGAAAAACAATTTGGCCCAAAGGGAAAAGGCAAGGAAAAACAAAGAAGATGGGCTGTACTGTGTTGTTGCCTCGCTCCAGTGCGAGATTTAGAGAGAGGGAAATGGATTAGGTCAAAGTTAGAGTTTAGGAATTAGGATTGAATTATAATTACATATATAAGTACGTGCATAAAATGTTTACTTGAAACAAACAATAAAAATGTTTACATTAGTGTTAATATTATTTAGAGTCCACGCAAATTAGTTTTAGAATTTAATAAAATACATTTTGTGCACAAGCTACTATTAATGATTTATGGACATAATTAAATTACACAAATAAATCAATTTTGAGTTTTGCAAATTAACGAAAGGATAATTGTACCGTATTAAATATTTCCAAAAAAAATCTTTTTGGAGAAGTCACATTATCTCCTCTCATTAAATTTTATTTGGATACTTTGGAAATTTTTAAATGGCATTAAAACTCCAAATAAGACCCAATTTCAAATGAAACTCCAAATTTCAAATAACTCCTTTACAAAATATCCATCCACCATTTATTTTTGAGAAAGTCATTTTATTCTCGCTCAATAAATCTGAAGGTGGTTCAGAATGTTTCATAGGAGTCAGAAACAAAGAAATCTAATTTGATTTTTTTAACAAGTCTAGAAAAAGTTTTTTTTACTCACAATCACAACAACTCACTCAATCATAACTTATTATTAACATTCCAAAATTTGGAAAAATTTGGGATGTTACAACTTAAGAGTACTCTTTGGCTCCCCTTGTGTCGAATCAATAAATTTGGGTTGAATACTTTACCCTCGAAAACTATTATGATCCCCTACACTTGTGGGTTATCAAGAATGTTTTCTGGCGCCGTTGCCGGGGAGCATAGCTCTATTCTTTAAATCACTTGGGATTTATATCTGTTGATCACTATGAAGAACTTGAAGGACTCAAAAACCAAGATCTTACCCTCAACTACAAGGGGAGGTAAGGAACTGTCATCTAGCTCTGCACTTGATTCACCATCTGTTATGGGTAAATTTTCGACACCTACTCGTGCTATTGAATCTGATATGTCGTATGTTCTTGATGATGTCACTTCTGCTATGTATGATGAAACTACTTATATGCTTGATAATACTATTCCACTAGGTGAATTTCTAGATGAATAAATTGCTAAGGTTAGGGAGAATGCAACTATTGAAAGTGATGATATTTATGAAAGTGATGATGAAGCTTCTCCCAATAGATATGAATTGCATGTTGTTCCAGAGGGTTATGTTTTGGATGAAGAAACCGCGAGAGACTTTCTTGCTTGCAACGATAGATATGATCTTAAGAAATTATTAGCTAAGTTGAAAGAAAAGTCCTTGAATGCTAGAATGAAACATGACCCTGCTTTCGCTACTTCACCCATCTGTGTTACTGATAAGGATTATGAATTATGTGTTGATCCTGAGTTAATTAGTTTGGTTGAATCTGATCCTTTCCATGCCTATGAGTCTGAAATTGTTATGGCACATCTTACTAAGTTGAATGATATAGCCACCATGTTTACCAACGATGAAAAGATTCGTTATTACTATATCCTTAAGTTATATCCTTTCTCATTAAAGGGTGATGCTAAGACTTGGTTTAATTCTCTTGATCCTGGTTGTGTGCGTAGTCCCCAGGATATGATGTATTACTTCTCTGCTAAATATTTTCCCTCTCATAAGAAACAAGCTGCCTTACGGGAAATATATAACTTTGTGCAAACTGAAGAAGAGAGTCTCCCACAAGCTTGGGGGGAGGCTTCTCCAATTACTTAATGCTTTGCCCGATCATCCTCTTGAGATGCATGATATACTTGATGTCTTTTATAATGGACTAACCGATGCTTCCAGAGACCACCTGGAAAGTTGTGTTGGTTGTGTTTTCAGGGAAAGAACAGTTGATCAAGCTGAATTACTATTGAATAATATGCTGGCCAATGAAAATAATTGGACACTTCCTGAACCAGCCCCTAAGCCAACTCCGAAGAAAAGAGGTGTCCTATTCCTCAGTCCTGAAGATATGCAAGAGGCAAATAAATCTATGAAAGAAAAAGGTATTAAAGCTGAAGATGTTAAGAATTTAGCACCTATTGAAGAAATACATGGTCTTGATAACCCGAGACAGGTAGTAACGATAAATTCTCTTTATAGATTTGGTGAAGGTGATATTCCTCGTTATAAGTCTGCTAGCCAATGCTTAGATGAGTTTGAAAATTTTATTGTGAAACAAGAAAAATTCAATGCTTATGTTGGTAGATAATTACAACACAATGCTTATATGATTGAACGCTTGAGTGATTATATGTCTAGAGCTAAAGGTGAACTGAAACTTATTAGTACACATGCTTCTATGGTTACCACTCAAGTAGAACAAGTACTTAAGGCTCAGAATGATTTTATCAATGAATTAAATAGTAAGAATAATGACTATGCTGTTAGAGTTTCTACTATAGGGGGTAAAATGACTCAGGAACCTCTGTATCCTGAGAGCCATCCTAAGAGAATTGAGCAAGATTCTCAGAGAGCTAATTTAGATGCACCTAGTTCTTCTAAGAAGAAGAAAAAGAAAAATGATAGAACTTTGCATGCCTCTAGTGAACCTGTAGCTGACACACATGAGAATCCCAATGATATAACTATTTCTGATGCTGAGACACAATCTGGTAATGAACATGAACCTAGTGATAATGTTAATGATGATGTTCATGATGATGCTCAACGTAGCAATAATAATGATGTAGAGATTGAACCTGTTGTTGATCTTGATAACCCACAATCAAAGAATCAACGTTATGACAAGAGAGACTTTGTTGCTAGGAAGCATGGTAGGGAAAGAGAACCATGGGTTCAGAAATCCATGTCTTTTCCTCCGAAACCATCCAAGAAAAAGGATGATTAGGATTTTGAGCGCTTTGCTGAAATGATTAGACCTATCTTTTTGCGTATGCGTTTGATTGATGTGCTTAAAACAAATCCTTATGCTAAGTATATGAAGGATATTATTACCAACAAAAGAAAGATACCTGAAGTAGAAATTTCCACCATGCTTGCCAGTTACACTTTCAAAGGTGGAATACCTAAGAAACTAGGAGATCTAGGAGTACCCACTATACCTTGCTCCATTAAACGAAACTATGTTAAAACTGCTTTATGTGATCTTGGAGCTGGTGTTAGTGTTATGCCTCTCTCTTTATATCGTAGACTTGACTTGAGTAAGTTCACACCTACTAAAATATCTTTGCAAATGGCTAATAAATCAACTTCTATACATGTAGGTATTTGTGAGGATGTGCCTGTTGTAGTTGTAAATGTTACTATTCTAACGGACTTTGTTATACTTGATATTCCCGAGGACGGTAGTATGTCTATTATCCTTGGTAGACCCTTTTTGAATACTGCAGGGGCTGTTATTGATTGCAACAAAGGCAATGTCACTTTTCATGTCAATGGTAATGAGCATACGGTACACTTTCTGAGGAAACAACCTCAAGTCCACAGTATCAAGTATATTGGACAAATTTCAACTATCGCTATTGGAGGTTTTGAATTTCCTCTTCCTACTATCAAGAAGACATATGACATTCTTATTGTTGGGGACATACATATCCCCATTGAGGTAACCTAGTGTTATTCGAAAATTCTTCGGTTTCATGTTATTCGGAAAGAGTTTATTAACAAGACCTGATCAACCTTGTCAATGGACTCCCTTTGATGAGCATGAGATAGGTGAATCTAGATAGCACAACCTTGTGTACCCGCCTTTTACTTTCTATTAAGTAGGATAAATAAAACAAAAATAGTATTCTCTGTCTGTTTTCAGACTTATCCGTGCAATAAGAAAATACCCCAAAAATAAAAGTTCTCCAAATGCCATGAAAATGAAATATGATTTTTTCTAGAATATTTGAGGAAATATGGCACAGAACACACAGCGAGGGGAGCCAGCACGTGACTACGAGGGTCCAGAGCGCGCCCCCCCGGCTAGGGCGCGCCCCCTGCCTCGTGGGTCCCACGTGGCCCCCCTCCACTTATTCCTGCACCCACACTCTTCTTCTTCCTCCCAAAAAAATACCAACCAGCTCAAACCCAAGTTCTAGCTCATCTTGCTGCAATTTTCGATCTTCTTTCTCAAAGCACCTTTCACCAAACTGTTTGGGGAGATTGTTCCTTGTTATGTGACTCCTCCATTGGTCCAAATTGTTTTTGTTCTAGTGCTCTATTTATTGCAAATTTTTGCTGCTGTGGTGACCTTGTTCTTGACCTTGCATGTCAAATTTTCTTGGTCCCAAGTAGTTCTAATGCATGATATAGTCTCTAGGCACTTATAGGAGTTGTTGATATCAATCTTGTTGAATTTGGTTAACTTTCATTTTGAGTTACTAAAAATTTCAGAAAATTTCAGAAAAAAATGCATAGGAGAAATTTCCAAGGTGGTTCTTCAAGGAAGCAAGAACGGAGGCTCGCGTTCCGTGAGCCGGACGATGAACTACCGAGGGATGCTGACGTGCGGCCTTGTGAATGGCCGTCAGATGACTTTATGGATCAAGTTAGCATCAAAGAAGAATTTTACGCATATGTGCATAACGCTGACCTCGAGGGCTTCATACAAGATAAGTGCCCTCAAAACCGTGGCTTAACTGATAGCTTTGTGAGAAGGTTTAAATTTTCATCTTCACGTAATTCTCACACTGTCCTGTTTGACCTATATGATAAATCTTATACCATGGACTTAGAGGATTTTTAATGATGCTTGTAAGCTCCCACAGTGGCGCAGTATGGGTGACCCTCGTAAATCTAAATTTAGAGAGTTCCTTGCTAGTATCACAGTGGGGGAATCTGGGGAAATCACACAGGCTACCATAGGGAGCATCCATTTTCCTGCTATTCATTACTTTGCTCTCTTTATTGGTAGATGCATAAATGGTAAAGATGAGGCTTGTCACATGTGTGTCCCAGACCTTAGTGTTCTCAAGAGTGCTGTACTAGGTGATAGACAATATAACTTGGAAACCATTGTTGCACGTAGGCTACACCATAATGGTATGATTGGAGATTTATTTGGTGGGATTTATGCCACTCGCAAAGCCCGCTTTCTCGGTGTGCATGTGCACGAGAATGGTGAACCTTTACCTCCTGCTCATTTAGATTACCATGCTATGACTAGTCACTGGTTTATAGAGAGGGATGGCCAAACCCTCAAATATCGATTAATCTTTAACAGGCAGCATGCCATCCCTATTGTTCTTCCTGCCCTACTTTGTTTGACTTTCAGGCAAAAGGAGGATACAGTATAACTATGGAGGAGGCAAATGCGCATTATAATATGACAGAAGCAGCCCGCCTTCGAGCTGCAGCTCAGCATGCAGCTGCTGCTGCATCTCAGTACAACCCCAACTACGACTTTGGATATCCGTCACGCCAATACTGGCCATAGGCCAACTTAGGCCAAAAGCCTAAGCTTGGGGGAGTACGTGTTTCTCACCGACTTTACATTCATGTTCACACTTATTCCAATCGTCGGTGCTTACATGCTTTCATTGTACCATCCATGTTTAGTTTCATTTCTTTTTCTTATTCTTTTTCTCGTGTGCTAGAAAAACCTTACGGAAAACAAAAAAAATAGTGGTAGCTTCAAGCTAGTTTACTTTTCTTGTAGTAGTAACAAAAAGATTTCCGGTTCTTCTTTTGCTTGTTGGGAGCTTTCCCGTGTAAATAGTTTCTTTTCTTTTCTTTAGGGGTTAAGAGTAGAAGACCATGATTGAAAATGCTTAGTGGCTCTCATATGCTTTATTGTTGATTTAACCTTGAGCCATATTACCTTGTCTTCTCTCTTGTATTAAATGCTTGTAGATTCCAGCTTAGTCCAATGCACTTGCACTATTATTATTTTCCACATCGTTCGGTCATGCGAGTGAAAGGCAATAAGGATGATATATGATGAACTAATTGAGCAGAGAAAAGCTGGTATGAACTCGACCTCTCTTGTTTTTGTAAATATGATGGTTCATCGTTCCTGATTCAGCTTGTTATGAATGAAACATGCTTGCAATGACAATTAGAGATCACAACTGCTTATGCCATTCTTAATTAACTGAGAGTTTATAATGGTCTATCTTGCGTGCCAACATGATATTAAAATGGTTGTGATGTGGTATGATGAGGTGGTATCCTTCTTTGAACGATTCAAGTGGTCTGACTTGGCACATGTTCACGCATGTAGTTGAAACAAAATCAACATAGCCTCCACGATATTTATGTTCATGATGATTTATATTCTACTCATGCTTGCATTCATTGTTGATTAATTTTAATGCATGTTCATGACCATTGTTGCTCTCTAGCTGGTCGCTTCCCAGTCTCTTTCTAGCCTTCACCTGTACTAAGCGGGAATACTGCTTGTGCATCCACTTCCATAAACCCCAAAGTTATTCCACATGAGTCCACTATACCTTTGTATATGCGGTATTTACTTGCCATTCCAAGTAAATTTGTATGTGCCAAACTCTAAACCTTCAAATGAAATTCTGTTTTGTATGCTCGAACATCTCATGTATCAACTAGGGTTGTCTATATCTTCCATGCTAGGTGGGTTATTCTCACGATGAGTGGACTCCGCTCATCATTCATGAGAAAATGGCTGGTAATTGGGATGCCCAGTCCCATGCTCAAAATCATAATAATTAAACAAAACTCCCCCAGGGCTGTTGCTGGTTTGGACAGTACCCGTTGTTTCGGGCTAGCCGTGGAGTGTGCTTGTTGGTGGTTGGGGGAGTATAAACTTTACCATTCTGTTTGGGAACCGCCTATAATGTGCGTAGCATGGGAGATATCGAGATTCTTGGTTGTTATGTTGACAATGAAAGTATAACGCTCAAAATGTTATTAATCTCTAATTAAAAATCGAGCTCTCGCACCTCTACAAATCCATGCTTCCCTCTGCGAAGGGCCTATCTATTTACTTTTATGCAGAGTCATCATCCTCTTATCAAAGAGCACCAGTAGGAGAGCACCTCTGTCATTTGCATGTATTACTATTAATTTGCATTGAGTATGATCATGACTGCATCTCTTTTACCATGAATTACAATGTCTAGTCAGTCCTTGATCTTTAAGGGTGCTCTGCATTTATGTTCTGCGGTCTCAAAAAGGGCTAGCGAGATAGCATCTTGTTATATCATATCATGATTGATTTGAGAAAGTGTTGTCATCCGAGGTTTATTATTATTGCTCACTAGTTGATTATGCCATTGATGTGAGTAGTCTTGAGACCTGAAAGTTATTGTGAATGTGGTTAGTTCATGATCTTGTTGAAAACCTGAATGCTAGCTTACATATTTACAACAACAAGAGCAAACAGAGTTTGTCAAAGTTTTTCTTTATCACTTTTAGTTTATCAACTGAATTGCTTGAGGACAAGCAAAGGTTTAAGCTTGGGGGAGTTGATATGTCTCCAACGTATCTACTTTTCCAAACCCTTTTGCCCTTGTTTTGGACTCTAACTTGCATGATTTGAATGGAACTAACCCGGACTGACGTTGTTTTCAGCAGAATTGCCATGGTGTTGTTTTTGTGCACAAATAAAAAGTTCTTGGAATGACCTGAAAATCCATGGAGAATTATTTCGGAAAATATAAAAAATGTCTGCAAGAAGAACCAGACCAGGGGGGCTACACTCTGTGCACGAGGGTGCCCCACCCTAGGGCGCGCCCCCTGCCTCGTGGGCCCCCTGGTGCTCCACCGACGTATCCCCGGACTCCATATATTCATTTTTGGGGAGAAAAAAATCAAAGAGGAAGAATTATCGCGATACGGAGCCGCTGCCAAGCCCTAATCTCTCTCGGGAGGGCTGATCTGGAGTCCGTTCGGGGCTCCGGAGAGTGGAGATCGTCGCCATCGTCATCATCAACCTTCCTCCATCACCAATTCCATGATGTTCACCGCCGTGCATGAGTAATTCCATTGTAGGCTTGCTGGACGGTGATGGGTTGCATGGGATCTATCATGTAATCGAGTTAGTTTTGTTAGGGTTTGATCCCTAGTATTCACTATGTTCTGAGATTGATGTTGCTATGACTTTGCTATGCTTAATGCTTGTCACTAGGGCCCGAGTGCCATGATTTCATATCTGAACCTATTATGTTTTCATGAATATATGTGTGTTCTTGATCCTATCTTGCAAGTCTATAGTCACCTACTATGTGTTATGATCCGGCAACCCCGAAGTGACAATAATCGGGACCACTCCCGGTGATGACCATAGTTTGAGGAGTTCATGTATTCGCTATGTGTTAATGCTTTGGTCCGATACTCTATTAAAAGGAGGCCTTAATACCCCTTAGTTTCCAATAGGACCCCGCTGCCACGGGATGGTAGGACAAAAGATGTCATGCAAGTTCTTTTCCATAAGCATGTATGACTATATTAGGAATACATGCCAACATTGCATTGATGAACTGGAGCTAGTTCTGTGTCACCCTAGGTTATAACTTCTACATGATGAATTGCATCTGACATAATTTCCCATCACCGATCCAGTGCCTACGAGCTTTTCACATATTGCTTGTTGCTTATTTACTTTTCCGTTGCTACTATTACAAAAACTTCAAAAACATTATCATTACCTTTGTTACCGCTACCGCCACTATCATATTACTTTGCTACTAAACTATCTTTCTACAGATACTAAGTTTCCAGGTGTGGTTGAATTGACAACTCAGCTGCTAATACTTAAGAGTATTCTTTGGCTCCCCTTGTGTCGAATCAATAATTTTGGGTTGAATAATTTACCCTCGAAAACTGTTGCGATCCCCTACACTTGTGGGTTATCAGGGTTGCCGGCACACGGCTTGGTGTATCTTGATATTTCTTGGGTGCTAGCCCTGCCCCTCTATTTATATGTTGATCCCTGGGGTCGAAACTTGGAGCAAAAGCCTCCTCAAAGTCGGTTTTGCCCGAAAGGCAAGAGTCCTACTTGGACTCTAGGGCTATACGCCAGGGTTCCCGGCGTCTACCCCGTAGACGCCAGGGTTCCTGGCATCTAGCCTCTGGTCTCCGCAAAACTCCCTTTTGCACTTTCCAAAAGCCTCGTGGGCTTTCCCCTTTGGCCCAATTAAAGTGTTCTCGTACCCAAACATTTCGGGAAACATCCGGAAACCCTTCCGGTGAATTCCAGAACCCTTTCGGAGATCAAACACTATTATCCCATATATCAATCTTTACCTCCGGACTATTCCAGAGCTCCTCGTCATTTCCGTGATCTCATCCGGAACTCCGAACAACATTCGGTCACCAACATACATAACTCATATAATATTATTTCGTCAACGAACGTCAAGCGTGCGGACCCTAAGGGTTCGAGAACTATGTAGACATGACCGAGACTCTGGTCAATAACCAATAGCGGAACCTAGATGCTCATATTGGCTCCTACATATTCTACGAAGATCTTTATCGATCGAACCGTTATGACAAAATACACAATTCCCTTTGTCCGTCAGTATGTTACTTGCTCGAGATTCGATCGGCGGTATCTCCATACCTTGTTCAATATCGTTACCGGCAAGTCTCTTTACTCGTTCTGTAATACATCATCCCGTAACTAACTCATTAGTCACATTGCTTGCAAGGCTTCTTATGATGTGCATTACCGAGAGGGCCTAGAGATACCTCTCCGATACCCGGAGTGACAAATCATAATCTTGATCTATGCCAACCAAACAAGCACCTTCGGAGATACCTATAGAGCATCTTTATAATAACCCAGTTACGCTGTGACGTTTGATAGCACAAAAGGCATTCCTCCGGTATCCGGGAGTTGCATAATCTCATAGTCGGAGGAATATGTATTTGACATGAAGAAAGCAATAGCAATAAAATTGAACGATCAAAATGCTAAGCTAACGGATGGGTCTTGTCCATCACATCATTCTCCTAATGATGTGATCCCGTTCATCAAATGAGAACACATGTCCATGGTTAGGAAACTTAACCATCTTTGATTAACGAGCTAGTCTAGTAGAGGCTTACTAGGGACATAGTGTTTTGTCTATGTATCCACACATGTATCAAGTTTCCGATTAATAAAATTCTAGCATTAATAATAAACATTTAACACGATATAAGGAAATATAAAATAACAACTTTATTATTTCCTCTAGGGCATATTTCCTTCAATCTCCCACTTGCACTAGAGTCAATAATCTAGATTACATAGTAATGATTCTAACACCCATGGAGTCTTGGTGTTGATCATGTTTTGCTCGTGGAAGAGGCTTAGTCAACGGGTCTGCTACATTCAGATCCGTATGTATTTTGCAAATCTCTATGTCTCCCTCCTTGACTTGATCGCGGATGAAGTTGAAGCGTCTCTTGATGTGTTTGGTTCTCTTGTGAAACCTGGATTTCTTCGCCAAGGCAATTGCTCCAGTGTTGTCACAAAAAAATTTCATTGGACCCGATGCACTAGGTATTACACCTAGATCGAATATGAACTCCTTCATCCAGACTCCCTCATTTGCTGCTTCCGAAGCAGCTATGTACTCCGCTTCACATGTAGATCCCGCCACGACGCTTTGCTTGGAACTGCACCAACTGACAGCTCCACCATTCAATAAAAATACGTATCCGGTTTGTGACTTAGAGTCATCCGGATCAGTGTCAAAGTTACCATCGACGTAACCATTTATGACGAGCTCTTTGTCACCTCCATAAACGAAAAACATATCATTGGTCCTTTTTAGGAGAGAGGAGAGAGTAAAGTGCGACGACTCCCCGTTGCCGGTCATAAAGTGCGACGACTACCCACGGCAGACGGTGCACCAAGTTTTGACCACGCCGGAACACCCCAGATGGGTGTTCTTCAACTGCAAAAAAGATGGGGTGAGTGCGTGTTTTTGATTCGGTTGTTCATTGGGTTCGGCGTAATTTGTAGCTCGTTGTTTGTTTTAATTTATGTGTAAGTGATGGCTTCTCGCCCCTCGTTGGTTACCCCAAGTGGAAGGTTTGAGATGCAGTGTAGCGGTAGTTCTCCCTTGGCAAAGATACCAAGGATCGATTTCCCCTGAGACTACCAGTTTCAACAAGAAGGTGTCAACTGCTAACGGCGCCAGATATTAGCAATCAACGTGGACCTGCACACAGATACAAATAACTTTGCTCCCAACGAGTACAGAGAGGTTGTCAATCCCTCCGGCCTTGTCGTTTACAAAGGATCAAACGCAAGTGATAATAATGATAGGTATTGCTGCAAATAGTAAGTAAAAGCAGAAAGTAAATTGTGGATGTGATCAGTGATGGTAATATGGACCGGGGTCCCATGATGTTCACTAGTGATGTCTCTCTCCCAAAAGACGATAAAATAGCTATGTGAGGTAAACGAATTACAGCTGGGCAATTGACAGAATTATGTGCGCAAACCAATGCTAACTATGTTGCAAGAAAGGTAGAGGCTCAAAGCATGGGCGGTACGCCAAGGCAAGTAGACCGAAATCCATCTGCATCTACTACTAATCATCCACCTTGAGATATCTATCCAGAACATCTCGCTGGTATTAAGTTGCGAGTCCCACCCATAGTGTAAACTCAAAGCAACAGACAACTGCATTAAAAGAACTTTGCGTAAAGTAAACAATCCTTGCACCCGCGGGCACAAGCACCGTTGTTTTCCCCCTTGTGGCAACAACACATCCCCTAGACTCATGTTTCTGTCACTCAAGCTAGTCATCGAGGGGCATTAACCAACAATCAAGCATAATGTTCCCTCTTCGAGTCACTACCTACTACTTGGCCAAAGCAATAAATAACAACAGAGAACATGCAAGAATTACTTAAGAACATAAATATAAAAGAGGTAAATCAAATATATTACTCAAACACAATTTGAACATAATCTCACAATCCATCGGATCCCAGCAAACTCAACATAGCAACAGCATAAGGATTACATATGTGCCTCGATCATGTAGGGCATCTCACAAGGTCTAATTAGCGAAGCACAAGAAGGGGAGGAGAACATCACATAGCTACTGGTCATGGACCCATGGTCCAAGGGAGACTACTCACAACTCATCCGGGAGGCGTCCATGGTGGTGGAGAGGCTCCCGGTGGTGATCCTCCCCTCCGGCAGGGTGCCGGGAAGAGTTCTCCTGGTGCTCCCGATCTTGGAAGCGCGGCGGCGGCGGAACAGAGATGAGATCGCGAAAAAGGGTTCCGTCCTCGAGGGTTTCGGGACGCTATATAAATATATGCCAAAGGGGGGCATCAGCGGAGGCCTGGGGGGCCCAGGCGCCCCCCGGCGCGGCCAGGAGGGGGGTCGCGCCACCAGGGCGCCTGGAGCCCTGGTGGCCCCCCTCCGGCCCTACTTCGGCTGTGTGGAAGCTTCCGGAACGCTGATTTTTTATATAATGTTTTCGGGATTTTTCTGACAGTTTTCGTGACGGGAAAACCTGAAATACAAAAACAGCAGAAAACAGAAACATGCACTGGGGTGCACTGAGTTAATAGGTTAGTCCAAATATGATCAAAAGTGTATGGAAGTGTATCAATATCATAGCAATATCACCCAAAAGAGGCATGGAGCAAGCAGAAATTATAGATACGTTTTAGACGTAGCAACATCCCCAAGCTTAATTCCTGCTCGTCCTCGAGTAGGTAAATGATAACAAGAATAATTTCTATGGTGACATGCTATTAACCATATAAGGACTTTTCATAGTCATATGACAAAAGCTTACTGAGACAATGGATCTGTAGTAATTAAGTTGCCTCATGAGAAAATCACAAAGAACTGAAAGTTTTACAATATGATACTGAAACATCAAATAGATTTGTAATGAGCATGGTGTGCAAATATGATAAAGTGATATCTCGCTTGCCCCCTTTAGTGAAGCAAAACATAAATGCAGGGGCACCTCCAAGGTTTAAGTGATGACTAGATACAATGATTTCAGAATAAACGATATCACAATCATGCAAAAGACAATGCTACTTTGGGACAATGCACATTACACTCAGAATGACAATCATGCTCTTAATAGTTGGTGCTTTAAAAGAAGGTGGAGACTCTCGAACCGTGGCTTTTGTTGGCAAGGTTGAAAACCCGTAGTCGGAAACAAAGACAAAACATGTACCAGAGCTCTTGGTTTTAAAAACAGAGGTAATAATTATTTTTTTAGATTATGCATGTTCCGTCAACGAATGCTAGTAGACAACTCAATCACTTCTTGAGATGGACAAGTTTCGAGGAACGGCTCCCGAATGAGGACGATCACATCCTCTTAATCTCCTTTGTTTATCACTGCCAAAGTTTTCTGATTTCTCATGAACAAAGCGTGAAGGAGGGTTTGTTTGTTATATTAATTTTGAGCCGGGCGCACTCTTTGCCAGTTCCTTCTCGTATTATGGGTTTGCACATTAGACATGCAATCCCGGGGTGAAGCTTGTCCAACTTAAAAAGATCATGAATTAACTACTACTTCCTCATGAACTAAAACAGAGGCACAAAATAGGAATGCTTTTTTTTTTGAATAATTTTGAGATGGTACATGAAAGTCTCCGTTAGGAATGACAGGTAAATACCATGTATAGGAAGGTATGGTGGACTCATATGGCATAACTGGTTTAAAAGAATTTGGATGCACAAGCAGTCAGTCCGCTTAGTACAGGTGGAGGTTAGCAAAAGACTGGGAGCGACCAACTAAAAGAGCAATGACGGTCATAATCATGCAGAGCGACAAAGCAACATTGAATCAGGCATGGAAGTTATATCGCTACTCAGAAATAAAGGATCATCAAGGCTTGACAGACTTTCTTTACAGTCTTAAATATGCGTGAGCATACGCTAACTCAATCAAAATAAATTCTTGAAGGAAGATATTACTAAACCATACCACATCATAGGCAAACAAATCATGTTGGTACTCCAATAACACATTGGGAACCCCCCCAGCTATTTGAGACTAACCATAAGAAAACATGAACTACTAAGCACCATTATGCACGTAGCATTTTTATCATAGACATATCGACCAATGCAACAGAAGCAAACTCTCTTAATAAGATAAGCATGATAACTAAAGAGAGTTCAAGCAACCAACTAAACAAAAGCTCTTTAAAAAGATAAGCATGAAAACTAAGAGCTGAACATGATAGTAGCTATTGAAAGACAAAGAACACACACAGCAAAGATAGACATGAAAATTCTATGTTATGTTCTAGGTTGAAGTGGAGCGTGTTTCTCTCCCACACAAAGAAAGCTGAGTTCTGACTCGTTATGAAAAGCTAAAGAAAACTAAAAAAAGGAAACTAAGAGCAAGACGCTCCAAGCATAGCACATAACACATGAAGTGATAAAAATATAGTGAAACGAAAGACGAACTGATAATGTTGATGGAGAAGGGGATGCACGGGGGCATCCCCAAGCTTAGACGCTTGAGTCTTCTTGAATATTTCTTGGGGGTGCATGGGGGCATCCCCAAGCTTGAGCGTTTGACACTCCTGAATCTTTTTATCATCTTCCCTCGCACACTTGAAAACTCCCTTCATACATAACTCATCATAATCTGATTAGCGAGGTTAGTACCCATAATAAAATAATTGTTCCTTGCTGGAAATAAGGATATTCTTGAAGGTATACTGTTTCTCAAGATTGCCAAAAGGTTTTTGCAAAGAAAAAGCAAGCTCAAGGTTTGCAAAATGAAGGAGAGGCAAAACAGGACAAAATCTGTGAAAAACAGAACAGCAGGTAGTAACTGATTTTTTCGGGGCACTTCTGCAACTCTAATCAAATAACTCAGAACAGACACACGAAAGACAATTGTATAGAGCACGCTGTCGAAAAAATTCAGACCAAAAAGATGATCTGGTGATTTTATACGAATTTTTCTACCCAAGGACAGAATCTGTTTCCTGGACAGCACATCACAACTTTTGAACTTTCTTGCAATCGGAGGCTAAACTTGGCACAAGGCTGAAAAGAAAAGATACAATGATGATGCTACCGTTGTAACAAACATCAAGACCACTAAAACTGAAAGAACAAACTGAAAGCAAAGATAACAAGGGTTGTCTCCCTAGAGCTCTTTCTTTATAGCCATAAAGATAGGCTTAAGACTTTAATGATGCTCTCGTAGGAATAAGAGTTGAAGAGCAAAAGAGAGCATCAAGAAGCAAATATCAAACACATTTAAGCCTAACATGCTTCCTATGCATAGGAATATTGCAATAGAATAATTCATTAAAGCACAAAGCAATAAGCATAGGAAGACAAAACAAGTGCAGCTTCAAAACCTTCAACATAAAGAGAGGAAACTTCTTATTATTAAGATATTTAGAACCATGTCTCCCTCTCTCATTATAAATCTCAGTGGCATCATGGATGAACTCAACAATATAACTATCACATAAGGCATTATTTCCATGATCCAAAAGCATAAAAGTGTCATTACTCTTCATATAAGCAAATTCTTTCTTATTAGGAATAGTGAGAGTAAGACTATCATAACCATCATCATATTTAGGAGGCATATCATAATCATAATAAATTTTATCCTCAATAGTAGGTGGACTAAAAAGCTCACATTTATCATTATAATCATCATATATAGGAAGCAAAGTATTATCAAACTAAATTTTCTCTTCAAAAGTTGGGGGACTAAAAATATCATGTTCCTCAAACGTGTCATCCCCAAGCTTAGAGCTTTCCATGTCATTAGCAATATTGATATTCAAAGAAAGCATACTAATAACATCACCACCATCATGCAAATAATAAAGTTCCATAGGTTTTTTAACTTTCTCTTCAAACACATCATGTCCCAAAGCAAGGTAGAGCTTATAAAGCTCTCTCATATTTTTGTTGTTTTCCATTAAGCAAAACTAGTGAAAAGACATAAAGAAAACTGAAAGGTAAACTAACAAGACTAAAAAGTAAAGATAAAAGATAGCGTGCAACTCCCCTATCTTGAAGAGTGGAGTCCCCGGCAACGGCGCCAGAAAACTTTGCTTGATGGCTTCTCGCCCCTCGTTGGTTACCCCAAGTGGAAGGTTTGAGATGCAGTGTAGCGGTAGTTTTCCCTTGGCAAAGATACCAAGGATCGATTTCCCCTGAGACTCCCAGTTTCAACAAGAAGGTGTCAACTGCTAACGGCGCCATATATTAGCAATCAACGTGGACCTGCACACAGATACAAATAACTTTGCTCGCAGCGAGTACAGAGAGGTTGTCAATCCGTCCGGCCTTGTCGTTTACAAAGGATCAAACGCAAGTGATAATAGTGATAGGTATTGCTGCAAATAGTAAGTAAAAGCAGAAAGTAAATAGTGGATGTGATCAGTGATGGTAATATGGACCGGGGTCCCATGATGTTCACTAGTGATGTCTCTCTCCCAAAAGACGATAAAACAGCTATGTGAGGTAAACGAATTACAGCTGGGCAATTGACAGAATTATGTGCGCAAACCAATGCTAACTATGTTGCAAGAAAGGTAGAGGTTCAAAGCATGGGCGGTACGCCAAGGCAAGTAGACCGAAATCCATCTGCATCTACTACTAATCATCAACCTTGAGATATCTATCCAGAACATCTCGCTGGTATTAAGTTGCGAGTCCCACCCATAGTGTAAACTCAAAGCAACAGACAACTGCATTAAAAGAACTTTGCGTAAAATAAACAATCCTTGCATCCGCGGGCACAAGCACCGTTGTTTTCCCCCTTGTGGCAACAGCACATCCCCTAGACTCATGTTTCTGTCACTCAAGCTAGTCATCGAGGGGCATGAACCCACAATCAAGCATAACGTTCCCTCTTGGAGTCACCACCTACTACTTGGCCAAAGCAATAAATAACAACGGAGAATATGCAAGAATTACTTAAGAACATAAATATAAAAGAGGTAAATCAAATATATTACTCAAACACAATCTGAACATAATCTCACAATCCATCGGATCCCATCAAACTCAACATAGCAACAGCATAAGGATTACATATGTGCCTTGATCATGTAGGGCAGCTCACGAGGTCTAATTAGCGAAGCACAAGAAGGGGAGGAGAACATCACATAGCTACTGGTCATGGACCCATGGTCCAAGGGAGACTACTCACAACTCAACCGGGAGGCGTCCATGGTGGTGGAGAGGCTCCCGGTGGTGATCCTCCCCTCCGGCAGGGTGTCGGGAAGAGTTCTCCTGGTGCTCCCGATCTTGGAAGCGCGGCGGCGGCAGAACAGAGATGAGATCGCGAAAAAGGGTCCGTCCTCGAGGGTTTCGGGACGCGATATAAATATATGCCAAAGGGGGGCATCAGCGGAGGCCTGGGGGCCCAGGCGCCCCCCCCCCCCCCCCCGGCGCGGCCAGGAGGGGGGCCACGCCACCAGGGCGCCTGGAGCCCTGGTGGCCCCTCTCCGGCCCTACTTCGGCCGTGTGGAAGCTTCCGGAACGCTGATTTTTTATATAATTTTTTCGGGATTTTTCTGACAGTTTTCGTGATGGGAAAACCTGAAATACAAAAACAGCAGAAAATAGAAACTGGCACTGGGGTGCACTGAGTTAATAGGTTAGTCCAAATATGATCAAAAGTGTATGGAAGTGTATCAATATCATAGCAATATCACCCAAAAGAGGCATGGAGCAAGCAGAAATTATAGATACGTTTTAGACGTATCAGTAAGATGGATGCAAGTTTTGGTATTGGGAAGAAGATTCATTAATGTATTGATAGCGAGAAATTTGATAGATATTCATGCAATCCTTGCAAGAGATGACACCAGATGCGACGCAATATCGAATTCGTCGGAGGCGAAGAAGAAAGAAGTGTGCAAGCTCGAGATGCCAAGAGAGACAATCAACAATGGAGACAAAGATAAAATATTAATCCAACTAATGATAACAGTTATGGAAGTTGGGTATCTATTAAAGCGTCTAATTGTGTTTTTTTTTCTTTGATGTCGTTTTCGTAGCGAATAAAAATGATGAATTGTGTACTCCAATTTATCAAAATATCGTTCAATGAATTAAATAAGCAATGAAAAGGTTTCGGTGACCGAAAATGAAATGCAAATCATTTCTTTTTAGTCTATTACATTTAGGGGAGATCCAACCAAAATTTAGTGAACTAAATTTACTCCACTAAAGGGCCGGAAACTCCTCTGTTTTTTTTTTTAAAGGGATTGGCTAGAGAAAAACATGTGTACGCTACGCTTTCCTCCAAACCTGGATACCCGCAAAACACAAAGAAATCAAACGCAGGAACGCCCCAGGCTCTGCGCTCCAAACACTGTTGCACTGTCTGTTACGGTTGACAATCTGTTTTGACAAGAATCCACCGTGCCTGTGGGTTTAAGTATTACGGGAGACAGTACTTTGTTATGCCGGCGGGCACGGCGCTCTTGGCACATGGGCTCGCGCAGTCGCACTCTGACCTCTGCCCCGTCGACGAGCGCACGTCGATGCCACATCAAGGCAGCAGCAGCCAGCAGCGCGCGCGACAGACGACGCCACGCCACGCACTGCCGGCTCGCGGCTTTGCTCCACGGGCCACGCCATTTAATCGCACTACTACACTGTCCCGCCACGCCGGCAACAGTGCTCCTTACACAGCGGTGGAAGCTGCGGACGGCGGCACGCGAGAACCGGGCGAGCAGATTCCATCGCCGGCACCGGTGTCAGGCGAGGCCTGCGTCCGTCGAGAAGGCATGACGATGGCAGGCGGGCGCATGCATGCAGCACGTGGTAGGCAGAGCGTCCCGAGCTATAGCTGCAGAGCCACAATAAATGAGGCCACCGGCTAGTGCCATCGTCCCCCGAGCCGTCATAAATAGGCCTCGCTGGCTGAAGTGTAAATGAAGCACCGCCACGATCGGCATAGTGCCATTCGTTGCCGCCGCCGCACGGCACGGCACGGCACGGCGAAATCTGGGATGCTCCGCCCGCTTGCCGTGCGTTGCAAACACGACGCCCGTGCTATGCAAGTATGGAACCCAACCTAGCCCGGGCCAGCGCTACTGGACCGTTGGAGTAGCGTCGTTTCATCTCACATGGTACTGTACTACTACTCCATGATGGATCGGTTGTTTGAGATGTGTGATCTTGTGGGTTCTTGCGACAGCGTCCTTGGAAGTTGGAGGATGGACTTGTACTTACACGGATTTCTTCGTGGGGCAGACATTTCGGTAGGAGGAGCGCATGTGCTGGTCAAAGCTTTCTTGTAGTTGTGCTAGGCACCATACAGTATTGTACTCACGGTGGAGAGGAGAGCAATCAGTTTTGTCTTCGAATCTTCGCAACAGCAAACGACAAGCCTGCCCGACGACCCCCACGGCGCTAACCACGATTTGTTCTGCTCCGCCACGACACGAGTAGTACGAGTATTATACTCCGGTGTCGGTGTGGATACTTTGTGTTTTATTTTTCGGGGGTACTTTGTGTCATCTTTAGACTTGGAGAAGGTGCCGTGCATGCCAATATGTCTACTCCAAGGCCAGTTTTCACATTATCGTCGCTCATCGCACCCTCGAGAAAAAACTACTTGAAACTGTAATTAATTCATCCTTCACGGACTATATAGGAGGAAAAAACAATCAAATCTTCCCGTTCAGTATCTCAATTTTGTTCCTTCAGCGAAATAAAGCCACGGAGTGCTACAAACATTGCACATCTAAGTAACTTAATCAAGCATAAAAGGGAAAAAAAAAAGAATACTCACACGAATCTCCACGTAAGATCAATAATATAGGATTTAGACGTGCTTTAACAAACTGACAAACTAATTTGTGAAAAATATTCGCGTAGCCTTGTGACTTATGTCAATTCAATCGATGTCTTTTTTTCTTAATCCAAATTTGTACACGTTCTTTTTAGTGAATCAGAAGTAAGGCCCTACACTAGATCCCGTAAAAAAGGCCCTACGCTAGACCAAATATATGTGGAATCTTTGTGCAGAGTAATCATCGACCACCATAATACTCTAGCTTACACTCAACGGACATACTCTAGCTGATTTCCCGTGATTAAGGGTTGGGCTGGCTGGTTGCGTGAGTAGAGTACATTAGCATACCCGTTTGAATCTTCAGCAATCATCGTCGCCCATCACTCGTCACACACTGGAGGTGTGAACAATGATTTATCAAGATTTCATTCTGTCAGTTTTTCCTTCTTCTTTTAGACGGCGATAAAAAAGGGTTGTAGTAAAGCTGTAACAGATTTATTGCAGAGTCATCCGAATCTTGACAAAATTGTGGGGTTGAGCAAGTGTATAGCCCCGTCCGTGCGTGCACCTATGAATTTCTCCCAGTTAAGCCTCTTATTAAACGAACGAAGCGGGCTGCCTCCCCAAGAAAAGTCTAGGTTTTTTTTTGCCTCCCGCAGGCACCGTCGTCGGTCAGCCACATCTTCGGTGGCCTTAGCGCCATGACGGCGCGGCGGATCTCAGCCCTCACCGACGGGAAGCATTTTCAGTTGTTTCTTCGCATTTTGTTAGTGTTTTATATCTTGCTCAGGAAGACGAGACGGCGGCGGCTCCCTGAAGATGAAATAAAGTTTTCCCTACCTAGCCCCATCCCGGTGGTGTGTCTAGGATCATCGGTGGGCGTGTGGAGGTGTGTCTCTCGCAGTCTGTCCTTGATGGATTTGCTCGGATCTGGTCGTAGTTCCTCTACGTTCATCTATTTCAGGTTAGATCCTTCCGATCTACGCTACTCTTCATCGGCGGCGGTTGTTGTTTCGCTGCGCTAATCTTACGGGGCCTTAGCATGTCGACTTCCCCGATTGTCTACTACAACAAGTTTTGCCTGGCTCCAGTGAGGAAGGGGCAATGACAGCGGCACGCCTTCGGCTCGCTTCAGTGCTTGTAGTCGTCGCTAGGTGCTCTACGAATTTGGATGTAATTTTTTATTATTTCTGGTGTTTGTTGTACTGCCATGATTGAAGATGAATAAATCAAAAGTTTTTTCGGAAAAAGCTTCTCCTTAAACTTTCTCCACCATGAGTAATGGCTTGGGGAGTCTTATTCTCCGTGTTAAATAGTCCATAAAACAAGAATGATCATCTTTGAGAAGAAAGGTTTTTGGAGGTGAGATTTGCGGTCATTAAGTTTACGCTGGGTGCTCGCAGACATATGTTGCTAGTTAGGCACATGTGTTGCCCGCAAGTCCGTCAGTATGTTATTTGCCCGAGATTCGATCGTTACAAATCGCAGTCTCAATTTTTACCAACCCAACATACATCATTGGACATACCTGTAGAGCATCTTTATGATCACCCAGTTACGTTGTGACGTTTGATGGCACATAAGGTATTCCTCCAGTATTAGGAAGTTGCATGATCGCATGGTTAAAGAAATATGTATTTGACATTAAGAAAGCAGTAGCAATAAACAAAATGATCATATGCTATGCTAACGGATGTGTCTTGTCCATCACGTCATTCTCCTAATGATGTGATCCCGTTATGAAATGACAACTCATGCCTATGGTTAGGAAACCTTAACCATCTTTGATCAACGAGCTAGTCTAGTAGAGGCTCACTACGGACACGATAAATGCATCCACACATGTATTTAAGTTTCTGGTCAATACAATTCTAGCATGAATAATAAACATTTATCATGAATAAGGAAATATAAAATAATAACAACTTTATTATTGCCTCTAGGGCATATTTCCATCAGTCACCCACTTCCACTAGAGTCAATTATCTAGATTACATAGTAATGAATCTAACACCCATGGAGTCTTGGTGTTGATCATGTTTTGCCCACGGAAGAGTGTTGGTACAATGACAGACCCCTTGTGTTTTGGAGTTTGTTGACATAAACAGTATGGGACTTATGTGTTTGCTAGTGCACACATAGTAACATGTCCCTGATGTATCGAGGGGTTTGTTACAAACAACGAAGATAGTCTCCCTGCATGGTAGCGAAGATTATCACCGAAGATAAAAGCTAACAAGAGTGACCCCTAAAAATTGATGAAGATCAAGAAATTGGTTCGGTGCCTGTCCGAAGAACATGATTGCGCTCGAGGAAGAATGAAGATGAAGGAAAGACGTAGCATTTGTTTCATTCTTCTTCTTCTTTCATTGAGTCATGGCACCGCCCTACTATTAAGAGGTGTGTAGCATTCGTAGATTTGATTTTCTGATGCTAAACCCAAACCTATGAAAGTTGTGAGAGAAATCACTTTGTATTCCGAGAAAATACTTGCCGGCAAGAGACTATGATCTTTTTCGCTGCGAGAGATTTTTCTCGGACTGAGGAGTTAGCATTGCTTGTTCCTCAAGTAATGTTATCGTTGCTTCAAAAATCCGACCGTTGTGAACGCGCCGGTTGGCCATTGGCTGGACCAAGTGTCCAAAATGGCCATTTTCCTTCTGGGAAGGCTGCGGCTATAAATAGCCACCCCATGTCGGCTTTGTCCAGTGGCTGCTCCATTTGATTCTGTGAAGATTTTCAAGCAACCCACTCCCTGAGCAATTTGAGTTTAAAATCCACCGATAGAAAACCCCTAGAGCCGAAGAATTACATAGTGGTTCAGCATCACTGGAATCTAAGTTTAGTATGCTCCGCCTATTACTCTTGAGAGCTACAAACTCTCTAGACGGTTAGGTGTTAATTTCTTCAGAGACCAAGAGTAATTTTGGTTCTCTAAGAAAAAGTCTATAAAGGTTCGGTGATAGCCTTCAATTATCTACCAGGAGTGATCGACATCGGTTGATGAATCGACTGTCGAGGGGAATAGGGCGAAGAGAGTTTATCTTCCGTGTTAAGTCATAGTTGAGGGAGTCCTGGATCGGGGGGTCCTCATGTCGCCGGACAAACTCCTGGTGGGCCGTGAAGACTATTACACAAGATCATCTCTTGTATCCGGATAGGAATCCTGTATTCATGTAATGGCAAGTTTAGGTTCGGGTGGTGATTTTCCTTCCTATGCAAGATAACATGTACAAACCCTAGGCCCCTCCGGTGTGTATATAAACCGGAGGGTTTAGTCCGTAGTGGCTAGAGAAGAGCAGAATCACAATATCCATAGGCTAGACTTAGGGTTTAGCCATTACGATCTCGAGGTAGATCAACTCTTGTATTCATATTCATTCATATTAATATAGCAGGAAGTAGGGTTTTACCTCGATCGAGAGGGCCTGAACCTGGGTAAACATCGTGTCCCCAGCCTCCTGTTACCATCAATCCTCAGATGCATAGTTCGGGACCCCCTACCCGAGATCCGCCGGTTTTGACACCGACATTGGTGCTTTCATTGAGAGTTCCACTATGTCATCGACGGAAGGACTAATGGATCGCGTCGTCTACCTCAATGGCGATGCCGAGGGAATTTTCCTTCCCGGCCAACTCTTCGTGTTCGATAGCTTTGCGCTCCGTGCCAACACTGAAGGCCACCTTGAGCAGATCGAGAGCTATGCCCCTGGCCACCACATCAGATTCGGAAGCTTGAGCTACGTTGCTGACATCCGTGGAGACTTGATCTTCATCGGATTCGGGCCAGCGGCAACCTCTCTCTACCGCCACGATGAGCATGACCTAGCTCTGTCATCGGATCAGGAAATAGCACCTGCAACAGTTCTGGGCCTAGATCCAGAACAGATCGCGTCACCCGGGGACGGGAAGCTTAACCCCACCCTGGGAGCCGCAGACTCTATGGCG
The DNA here is from genome assembly GCA_902687465.1 of Secale cereale. NCBI lineage: Eukaryota > Viridiplantae > Streptophyta > Magnoliopsida > Poales > Poaceae > Secale > Secale cereale. Next base: position 801,554,067 of record LR738711.1, read on the forward strand.
TTGGAGCCGCACACGGTCCCGACTACGAGAGGGCTTTGTGTTACCGGAACCCCGGACTCAACTCCGGCTTCTGATTCTGAATTGCGCGTAACCGCACCCTTCAAACCCGATCAGGCGTCTATTGCCGAATTCTGTGATGCCGATATTTTCCAACACTCACCCTTTGGCGACATGTTAAAGTCGTTAAGGTACCTCTCCCTAGAGCAGGACACCCAGCCGAATTATGTCCGGTTTGAACTGAAGGTTGATGGAGAATTTTGTTCCCCACCCACCACCTACTTGATAGCCACGGTCGAAGATGTAACCGATCTACTTGACTATGCTTCCGAAGACTTCGAACGGATGGACCTCGAAACAGAAGCAGATCCAGATCAAGGCCGGCCCATAACCGGGCGGTGGACTGATATATCTCCAACGTATCTACTTTTTCAAACAATTATGCCCTTGTTTTGAACTCTAACTTGCATGATTTGAATGGAACTAACCCGGACTGACGCTGTTTTCAGCAGAACTGCCATGGTATTATTTTTGTGCAGAGATAAAAGCTCTCGGAATGACCTGAAATTCAACGGAGAATTATTTTGGAATATATTAAAAATATCTGCGGAAAGAACCAAGCCAGGGTGCCCACACCCTGTCCACGAGGGTGGGGGCGCGCCCCCCTGCCTCGTGGGCCCCCGGTTGCTCCACCGACGTATCCCCCGACTCCATATATTCACTTTCGGGGAGAAAAAATCAAAGAGAATTTCGTGTTTTACGATACGAAGCCGCCGCCAAGCCCTAATCTCTCTCGGGAGGGCTGATCTGGAGTCCGTTCGGGGCTCTGGAGAGTGGAGATCGTCTCCATCGTCATCATCAACCTTCCTCCATCACCAATTCCATGATGCTCACCGCCGTGCGTGACTAATCCGATCGTAGGCTTGCTAGACGGTGATGGGTTGGATGAGATTTACCATGTAATCGAGTTAGTTTTGTTAGGGTTTGATCCCTAGTATCCACTATGTCCTAAGTTTGATGTTTCTATGACTTTGCCATGCTTAATGCTTGTCACTAGGGCCCGAGTGCCATGATTTCAGATCTGAACCTATTATGTTTTCATGAATATATTGTTTTCTTGATCCTATCTTGCAAGTCAATAATCACCTACTATGTGTTATGATCCGGCAACCCCGAAGTGACAATAGTCGGGACCACTTCCGGTGATGACCGTAGTTTGAGGAGTTCATGTATTCACTATGTGTTAATGCTTTGGTCCGGTACTCTATTAAAAGGAGGCCTTAATTTCCCTTAGTTTCCACTAGGACCCTGCTGCCACGGGAGGGTAGGACAAAAGATGTCATGCAAGTTCTTTTCCATAAGCACGTATGACTATATTCGGAATACATGCCTACATTACATTGATGAACTTGAGCTAGTTCTGTGTCACCCTATGTTATAACTATTACACGAGGAATCACGTCCCACATAATTCTCCATCACCGATCCAATGCCTACGAGCTTTTCACATATTGCTTGTTGCTTATTTACTTTTCCGCTGCTACTGTTACAATCACTACAAAACTACTATCGCTACTTATGCTACCGTTACCGTTATTTCCATATTATCTTGCTACTAAATTACCTTGCTGCAGATACTAAGTTTCCAGGTGTGGTTGAATTGACAACTCAGCTGCTAATACTTGAGAGTATCCTTTGGCTCCCCTTGTGTCGAATCAATAAATTTGGGTTGAATACTTTACCCTTGAAAACTGTTGCGATCCCCTACACTTGTGGGTTATCAAGACTATTTTCCGGCGCCGTTGCCGGGGAGCATAGCTATATTCTTTAAGTCACTTGGGATTTATATCTGTTGATCACTATGAAGAACTTGAAAGACTCAAAAACCAAGATCTTTCCCTCAACTACGAGGGGAGGTAAGGAACTACCATCTAGCTCTGCACTTGATTCACCCTCTGTTGAGTAAATTTGCGACACCTACTCCCGCTATTGAATCTAATATGTCGCACGTTCTTGATGATGCCACTTATGCTATGTATGATGAAACTACTTCTATTATTGATAATATTGTGCCACTAGGTGAATTTCTAGACGAACAAATTGCTAAGGTTAGGGAGAATGCAAATATTGAAACTGATAATATTGATGAAAGTGATGATGAAGATTCTCACCCTAGATATGAATTGCCTATTATTCCTGAGGGTTATGTTATGGATGAAGAAACTGCTAGAGACTTTCTTGCTTGCAACGATAGATATGGTCTTAAGAAATTATTAGCTAAGCTGAAGGAAAAGTCTTTGAATGCTAGAATGAAATATGACCCTGCTTTTGCTACTTCACCTATCTTTGTTACTAATAAGGATTATGATTTCTCTGTTGATCCTGAGTTAATTACTTTGGTTGAAGCTGATCCTTTCCATGGCTATGAATCTAAAACTGTTGTGGCACATCGTACTAAGTTGAATGATATAGCCACCCTGTTTACCAACGAGGAAAAGGTTCGTTATTACTATATCCTTATGTTATTTCCGTTCTCTTTAAAGGGTGATGCTAAGACATGGTTTAATTCTCTTGATCCTGGTTGTGTTCGTAGTCCCCAGGATATGATTTATTACTTCTCTGCTAAATATTTTGCCGCTCATAAGAAACAAGCTGCCTTACGGGAAATATATAATTTTGTGCAAATTTAATAAGAGAGTCTCCCACAAGCTTGGGGAGGCTTCTCCAATTACTTAATGCTTTGCCTGATCATCATCTTCAGAGGAATGAAATACTTGATGTCTTTTATAATGGACTAACCGATGCTTCCAGAGACCACCTGGATAGTTGTGCTGGTTGTGTTTTCAGGGAAAGAACAGTTGATCAATCTGAATTACTATTGAATAATATGTTGACCAATGAAAACAATTGGACACTTCCTGAACCAGCCCCTAAGCCAACTCCAAAGAAAATGGGTGTTCAATTTCTCAGTCCTGAAGATATGCAAGAGGCAAAGAAATCTATGAAAGAAAAAGGTATTAAAGCTGAAGATGTTGAAAATTTACCACCTATTGAAGAAATACATTGTCTTGATAACCCGACATTGGTAGTAAAGGTAAATCCTCTTTATAGATTTGATGAAGGTGATATTCCTTGTTATAAGTCTGCCAGCCAGTGCTTAGATGAGGTTGACAATTTTATTGTGAAACAAGAAAACTTCAATGCTTATGTTGGTAGACAATTGCAACGTAATGCTCATATGATTGAACGCTTGAGTGATTATATGTCTAAAGTTAAAGGTGAATTGAAACTCAGTAGTAAACATGCTTCTATGGTTAGCACTCAAGTAGAACAAGTACTTAAAGCACAAAATGATTTGCTCAATGAATTAAATAGTAAGAAAAATGATAATGCTATTAGAGTTGTGACTAGAGGTGGTAAAATGACTCAAAAACCTCCGTATCCTAAAGGCCACCCTAAGAGAATTGAGCAAGATTCTCAGAGAGCTAATATAGATGCACCTAGTTCTTCTAAGAAGAAGAAAAAGGAAAATGATAGGACTTTGTATGCTTCTAGTGAACCAGTAGCTGACACACCTGAGAATCCCAATGATATCTCTGTTTCTGATGCCGAGACACAATCTGGTAATGAACATGAACCTAGTGATAATGTTAATGATGATGCTCAACCTAGCAATGATAATGATGTAGAGATTGAACCTGCTCTTGATCTTGATAACCCACAATCAAGGAATCAACATTATGATAAGAGAGACTTTGTTGCTAGGAAGCACGGCAAGGAAAGAGAACCATGGGTTCAGAAACCCATGCCCTTTCCTCCTAACCCATCCAAGAAAAAGGATGATGAGGATTTAGAGCTCTTTGCTGAAATGATTAGACCTACCATTTTGCGTATGCGTTTGACTGATATGCTTAAAACAAATCCCTATGCTAAGTATATGAAAGATATTATCACCAATAAAAGGAAGATACCTGAAGTTGGAGTTTCCATGATGCTTGCCAATTACACTTTTAAGGGTGGAATACCTAAGAAACTAGAAGATCTAGGAGTACCTACTCTACCTTGCTCCATCAAAAGAAACTATGTTAAAACTGCTTTATGTGATCTTGGGGCCGGTGTTAGTGTTATGCCTCTCTCTTTATATCGTAGACTTGACTTGAGTAAGTTGACACCTACTGAAATATATTTGCAAATGGCCGATAAATCAACTTCTATACCTGTCGGTATTTGTGAGGATGTGCCTGTTGTGGTTGCAAATGTTACTATTCTAACAAACTTTGTTATCCTTGATATTCCCGAGGACGATAGTATGTTTATTATCCTTGGTAGACCCTTTTTGTATACTGGAGGGGTTGTTATTGATTGCAACAAAGGCAATGTCACTTTTTATGTCAATGTTAATGAGCATATGGTACACTTTCCGAGGAAACAACCTCAGGTCCACATTATCAATTCTATTGGAAAAATTTCAACTATTACTATTGGAGGTTTTGAATGTCCTCTTCCTACTGTGAAGAAGAAATATGATATTCTTATTGTTGGGGACATGCATATCCCCATTGAGGTAACCTAGTGTTATTCGAAAATTCTCCGGTTTCATGTTATTCGGAAAGAGTTTATTAACAAGACTTGATCAACCTTGTTAATGGATTCCTTTTGATGAGCATGAGATTGGTGAATCTAGATAGCACAACTTTCTGTACCCTCCTTTTACTTTCTGTTAATTAGGTTAAATAAAGCAAAAATAGTATTTTCTGTCTGTTTTTGGAGTTATCCGTGCAATAAAAAAATACCCCAAAAATAAAAGTTCTCCAAATGCCCCGAAAATAAAATATGATTTTTCTAGATTATTTGAGAATATTTGACACTGAGAACACAGCAGGGGGAGCCAGCACCTGGCCACGAGGGTCTAGGGCGCGCCCCCTGCCTCGTGGGCCCCACGTGGCCCCCCTCCACTTACTCCTGCACCCACACACTCCTTCTTCCTCCCAAGAAAATCACTATCCAGCTCAAGCATGAGTTCTAGCTCATCTTGCTGCCATTTTCGATCTCCTTGCTCAAAGCTCCATTCACAAAACTGTTTCGGGAGATTGTTCTTTGGTATGTGACTCCTCCATTGGTCCAATTAGTTTTTCTTCTAGTGCTTTATTTATTGCAATTTTTTGCTGCTTAGGTGACCTTGTTCATGAGCTTGCATGTCAAATTTATGTGGTTCCAAGTAGTTCTAATGCATGACATAGTATCTAGGCACTTGTAGGAGTAGTTTCTATCAATCTTGTTGAGTTTGGTTCAATTTTATTTTGAGTTACTAAAAATGGTTCAGAAAATTTTCAGAAAAATGCATAGGAAAATCTTCAAAGGTGGTTCCTCAAGGAAGCAAGGATCAAGGCTCGTGATACGTGAGCCGGACGATGAATTACCGAGGGAAGCTCAAGTGCGGCCTTGTGAATGGCCGTCAGAGGAGTTCATGGTTCAGGCGGGCATTAAGGAGGAGTTTGACTCATATGTGCGTAACGCTGACCTTGAGGACTTCATGTTAGACAAGTTCCCTCAATACCAGTACCTAACCGATACCTTTGTGAGAAGGTTTAAATTTACATATTCACGTAATTCTCACACTGTCCTGTTTGATCTTTACGATAAATCTTACACCATGGACCTAGAAGATTTTAATGATGCTTGTAAGCTCCCGCAGTGGGGCAATATTAGTGAACCTCGCAAATATGATTATAAAGACTTCCTTGCTAGTATCACTGTGGGGGAATCTAGAGAGATCACACAAGCTACCATAGGAAGCATTCATTTTCCTGCTATACATTATTTTGCTCTCTTCATTGGTAGATGCATTAATGGTAAAGAGGAAGCTTGCCACATGTGTGTACTAGATCTCAGCGTCCTCAAAAGTGTGATAGTAGGTGATAGACAATATAATTTGGGGGTCATTGTTGCACGTAGGTTACATCTTAATGGTTTAAATGGAGATTTATTTGGTGGAATTTATGCCACTCGCATAGCTAATCATCTTGGTGTGCCTATACATGAAAATGATGCAAAATTACCACCTGCTTATTTAGATTATAATGCTATGGTTAGCCATCGGTTTGTAGAGAGGGATGAACAATCCCTCTAGTATCGACTAATCTTTGACATGCGTCGCACTATCCATCTTGCTCACCCTGCCCCTACTTTCTTTGACTTCCAGGCAAAAGGGAGATACACTATAACCAGGGAGTAGGCAAATGAGTATTAGGAGACGACGAGGGCAGCTCGTCTTCAGGATGCAGCTCGTCAGGAAGTAGCCGCTGCATCTCAGTACAACCCCAACTACGATTTTGGATACCCGTCAGGCCAATACTGGCCAGAGACCAACTCTTGGGGGAGTACGTATTTCTCACCGACATTACATTCATATTCACACACTTATTCCAGCAGTCGGTGCTCACACTTTTTCATTATACTATCCATGCTAGTTTCATCTCTTTTCTTAGTCTTTTTCTTGTGTGTTAGAAAAACCTTAAGAAAAAAATAGTTGCAGTCTTTTTAGCTAGTTTACTTTCCATGCCTGTAGTGGTAGTAATTAAAAGAAACCCCAAAAGATTTCTCGTTCTTCTTTTTGCTTGTTGGGAGCTTTCCCATGTACATAGTTTGATTTCTTTTCTTTGGGGGTTAAGAGGAGAAGACCATGATGAAAATGCTTAGTGGCTTTCATATGCTTTATTGTTGATTTAACCTTGAGCCATGTTACTTTGTCATCTCTCTTGTATTAAATGCTTGCAGATTCCAGCTTAGTCCAATGCATGCGCACTATTATTATTTTCCACACCGTTCGGTCATGCGAGTGAAAGGCAATAATGACGTTATAATATGGACTAATTGAGATGAGAAAAGCTGGTATGAACTCGACCTCTCTTGTTTTTGTAAATATGATAGTTCATCGTTCCTGATTCAACCTATTATGAATGAAACATGCTTGCAATGACAATTAGAGATCATAGCTGCTTATGCCATGCTTAATTAGCTAGGAGTTTATAATGGTCTATCTTGCGTGTCAACATGATATTAAAATGGTTGTGATGTGGTATGAGATAGGGTGGTATCCTCCTTTGAACGATTCAAGTGGTTTGACTTGGCACATGTTCACGCATGTAGTTGAAACAAAATCAACATAGCCTCCACGATATTTATGTTCATGGTGATTTATATCCTACTCATGCTTGCACTCATTGTTGATTAATTTTAATGCATGTTCATGACTGTTGTCACTCTCTAGCTGGTCGCTTCACATTTTCTTTCTAGCCTTCACCTGTACTAAGCGGGAATACTGCTTGTGCATCCACTTCCATAAACCCCAAAGTTATTCCATATGAGTCCACCATACCTTCCTATATGCGGTATCTACCTGTCGTTCCAAGTAAATTTATATGTGCCAAACTCTAAACCTTTAAATGAAATTCTGTTTTGTATGCTCGAACAGCTCATGTATCAACTAGGGTTGTCTATATCTTCCATGCTAGGTGGGTTATTCTCACGATGAGTGGACTCCACTCATCATTCATGAGAAAATGGCTGGTAACCGGGATGCCCATTCCCATGCTCAAATCATAATAATTAAACAAAACTCCCCCAGGGCTGTTGCTTGTTTGGACGGTACCCCGTGGATTCGGATGGACGTGGAGTGTGCTTATTGGTGGTTGGGGGAGTATAAACTTTACCATTCTGTTTGGGAACTGCCTATAATGTGTGTAGCATAGAAGATATTGAGATTATTAGTTGCTATGTTGACAATGAGAGTATATCGCTCAAAATATTATTCACCTATATTTCAAAATCGAGCTCTGACACCTCTACAAATCCATGCTTCCCTCTGCGAAGGGCCTATCAATTTACTTTTTGTTGAGTCATCATCCTCTTATTAAAAATGCACCAGTTGGAGAGCACCGCTGTCATTTGCATGTATTGCTATTAATTTACATTGAGTATGATTGTGACTGGATCTCTTTTACCATGAATTGCAATGTCTAGTCAGTCCTTGGTCTTTAAAGGTGCTCTGCATTTATGTTTTGCGGTCTCAGAAAGGGCTAGCGAGATACCATCTTGTTATATCATATTATGGTTGTTTTGAGAAAGTGTTGTCATCCGAGGTTTATTATTATTGCTCGCTAGTTGATTATGCCATTGATATGAGTAGACATGAGACCTGTAAGTTATTGTGAATGTGCTTAGTTCATGATCTTTGCTGAAAACTTGAATGCTGGCTTTACATATTTACAACAACAAGAGCAAATAGAGTTTGTCAAAGTTTTTCTTTATCACTTTCAGTTTATCAACTGAATTGCTTGAAGACAAGCAAATGTTTAAGCTTGGGGGAGTTGATACGTCTCCAACGTATCTACTTTTCCAAACACTTTTTGCCCTTATTTTGGACTCTAACTTGCATGATTTGAATGGAACTAACCCGGACTGACGCTGTTTTCAGCAGAACTGTCATGGTGTTATTTTTGTGCAGAAATAAAAGTTCTCGGAATGATCAGAAATTCAACGGAGATTTATTTTGGAATATATAAAAAATATCTGCGGAAAGAACCAGACCAAGGGGCCCACACCCTGTCCACGAGGGTGGGGGCGCGCCCTCCTGCCTCGTGGGCCCCCTGTTGCTCCACCGACGTCTCCCCCAACTCCATATATTCACTTTTGGAGAGAGAAAAATCAGAGAGAAGGAATGATCGCATTTTACGATACGGAGCCGCCGCCAAGCCCTAATCTCTCTCGGGAGGGCTGATCTGGAGTCCGTTCGGGGCTCCGGAGAGGGGAGATCGTCGCCATCATCATCATCAACCTTCCTCCATCACCAATTCCATGATGCTCACCGCCGTGCGTGAGTAATCCCATCGTAGGCTTGTTGGACAATGATGGGTTGGATGAGATTTACCATGTAATCGAGTTAGTTTTGTTAGGATTTGATCCCTAGTATCCACTATGTTCTAAGATTGATGTTGCTATGACTTTGCCATGCTTAATGCTTGTCAGTAGGGCCCGAGTGCCATGATTTCAGATCTGAACATATTATGTTTTCATGAATATATGTGTGTTCTTGATCCTATCTTGCAAGTCAATAGTCACCTACTATGTGTTATGATCTGGCAACCCCGAAGTGACAATAGTCGGAACCACTCCCGGTGATGACCGTAGTTTGAGGAGTTCATGTATTCACTATGTGTTAATGCTTTGGTCCGGTACTCTATTGAAAGGAGGCCTTAATATCCCTTAGTTTCCACTAGGACCCCGCTGCCACGGGAGGGTAGGACAAAAGATGTCATGCAAGTTCTTTTCCATAAGCACGTATGACTATATTCGGAATACATGCCTACATTACATTGATGAACTGGAGCTAGTTCTGTGTCACCCTATGTTATAACTATTACATGAGGAATCGCATCTGACATAATTCTCCATTACCGACCCAATGCCTACGAGATTTTCACATATTGCTTGTTGCTTATTTACTTTTCCGCTGCTACTGTTACAATCACTACAAAACTACTATCGCTACTTTTGCTATCGTTACCGTTATTTCCATATTATCTTGCTACTAAATTACCTTGCTGCAGATACTAAGTTTCCAGGTGTGGTTGAATTGAAAACTCATCTGCTAGTACTTGAGAGTATTCTTTGGCTCCCCTTGTGTCGAATCAATAAATTTGGGTTGAGTACTTTACCCTCGAAAACTGTTGCGATCCCCTACACTTGTGGGTTATCATGGATGGCCACGTCTTCGTACGACGTGTACATGGTGGATACACCCGAAGAGGTGGAGGGCGACGGCAAAAACAATCCTTTAGAGGACAAGCCCGCCGAAGAACCTCCCAAGCGCCGGCGTCCAAAACGCCGAACTAAATCCCGTAAAGGGAAGGACAGCAACACCGTGACTAATGACGGTGACTTTCCGGAACAAGCTGAAGACCCCGTAGACCCAACAATACAGCAGGAGGAGCAAGAGGACAACGAACAGAGTTCAAAGCCACAGTCCGATGACAGCGATGCCGAAGACAGTGACTATGAACTGGTCTCCGAAGAAGAGGCTAGCCTGGATGACGATGAATATACTGTCCCAGAAGAACCCTCTGAACAAAAACGCTTCCATCTGTGGCTTATAGCCACCGCGCGGAGCCTAAAAAAGCAGCACAGACAGCTTCGAGCTGCACAAGACACGCTGAATGATAGAAGGAACGAGGTGCTATACGTCGAGCAAAAACATGGCTTTAACAGCCAAACCAAAGGCTATCCTAAGCGCAAGCTGCTGCCCGAGTTCGACGACGAGGCCTTTGAGCCCGTTGAGGGAGTCCTGGATAGAAGGGTCCTCATGTGGTCGGACAAACTCCTGGTGGGCCGGACTGGTGGGCCATGAAGATTACTATAGAAGATCATCTCTTGTATCCGGATAGGACTCCCGAATACCTGTAATGGCAAGTTTTGGCTCGGGTGTAGATTTTCCTTCCTCTGCAAGATAATATGTACAAACCCTAGGCCCCTCCGGTGTGTATATAAATCCTCATAGGCTGATAGAGAATCATTCAATCCTCATAGGCTGAAACTTAGGGTTTTAGCCTTTACGATCTCGAGGTAGATCAACTCTTGTACACATATTCATCCATATTGATATAGCAGGAAGTAGGGTTTTACCTCGATCGAGAGGGCCTGAACCTGGGTAAACATCGTGTCCCATGCCTCCGGTTAACATCAATCCTTAACGCATAGTTCGGGACCCCCTACCCAAGATCCGCCGGTTTTGACACAGACATTGGTGCTTTCATTGAGAGTTCCACTATGTCGTCGACGGAAGGTTTGATGGATCACGTCGTCAACTGCAACGTCGACGTCGAGGGGATCTTCCATCCCGGCCAACTCCTCGTGTTCGGGGGCTTCGTGCTTCGGGCCAACACTGAAGGCCACCTTGAGCAGATTGAGAGCTACGTCCCTGGCCATCATGTCAGATTCGGTAGCCTGAACTACGTTGCCGACGTCCGCGGAGACTTGATCTTCGCCGGATTCGAGCCAACAGCGACCCGTCTCTACCACCACGACAATCATGACTTAGCTCTGTCATCGGATCAGGAAATAGCACCTGCAACAGTTCTGGCCCTAGATCCAGAACGCATCATGCCACCCAAAGACGGGAAGCTCAACCCCACCATGGGAGCCGCAGACACTATGGCGATGGAGCTGCACACGGACCCAACTGATGGGGTCTGTGCTACCGGAACCCCGGACTTAGCTCCGGTATTTGATTCCGAACTGTGCATAACTGCGCCCCTCAAATCTAATCTGGCGCCTATCGCCGAATTCTGTGCTGCAGATATTTTCCAGCACTCACCACTTGGCGACACATTAAGGTCATTGAGATCACTCTCCTTGGATGAGAATACACAGTCGCACTATATCCGGTTTGAACTGGAGGCTGATGAACAGCCGCGCTATACCCAAGGGGATGAAGAATTTCATTCCCCACCCACCACCCACTTGATAGCCACGGTTGAAGATCTAACTGAACTACTAGACTACGCTTCTGAAGACTTCGACGGGATGAACCTCGAAGTTGAAGCTGATACAGATCAAAGAAGGCCCATAACAGGGTAGTGAAAAGCTACGTCTTCATACGACATATACATGGTGGACACACCCAAAGATGCAGCAGGCAACGGTGAAAACAATCCGGTAGAGGATAAACCGGCCGAAGAACCTCCCAAGCGTCGGCACCCAAAACGCCGAGCAAAATCCCGTAAAGGAAAGGACATCAACACCACAACTAATGACGGTGATATTCCGGAACAAGCTGAAGACCCCGCAGACCCAGCGTTAGAGTAGGACGAGCGAGAGGACGGCGAATAAAGTCCGAAGCCGCAGTCCGATGACAGCGATGTTGAAGACGGCGACTATGAACCGATCTCCAAAGAAGAGGTTAGCGTGGATGACGACGAATAAACCGTCCCAGAAGAACCCTCTGAACAAAACGCTTCCATCGGCGGCTTATAGCCACCGCACGGAGCTTAAAAAAGCAGCAGAGACAGCTTCGAGCTGCACAAGACACGCTCAATGATAGATGGAATGAGGTGCTAGATGTCGAACAGAGACATGGCTTTAGTGGCCAAACCAAAGGCTATCCCAAGCGCAAGATGCTGCCCGAATTCGACGACGAGGCTATTGCGCCCGTCCCACCGAAATATAACACCACCGACAAGCCGGACTGACCACCTCGCGGATGGGACAGAGTCGCTAGCACTGGCGTAAACAAGCCCCCACTCCATAAAGGAAAGGAGGATGCAGCCCAAGTCCGAAAGCATGATTTGCGTGAGGACCTAAACAAAAAAGCTAGCAAGACCAGGTCTATATTTGGACCCGGAGATCGAGCCCCCGCACGGGACGGCGGCTATCAAACCAATCGCGCCGGTGATATACCAGTTCGGGGTCAATACCGAACACCACAACCATCGGACATACGCCACGATATAGCAAGATATAGAGGAGCTTCACACCCTCTATGCCTTACCGATGAGGTACTGGGTCATGATTTCCCAGAAGGGTTTAAACCCATGAACATCGAAGCGTACGATGGAACGATGGATCCTGCCGTTTGGATAGAAGATTTTATTCTTCACATTCACATGGCTCGAGGAGATGATCTCCACGCCATCAAATATTTACCCCTCAAGCTGAAAGGACCAGCTCGGCACTGGCTAAACAGTCTTCTTGAAAACTCCATTGGGAGTTGGGAAGAACTTGAGGACGCTTTTCGGGCCAATTTCCAAGGGACGTATGTTCGGCCCACGGACGCTGACGATCTAAGTCACATTATCCAACAAACTGGGGAGTCAGCCCGCAAGCTTTGGAATCGGTTTCTCACTAAGAAGAACTAGATCGTCGAATGTCTGGATGCCGAAGCCTTAGCGGCATTCAAGCATAGTATCCGGGACGAGTGGCTAGCCAGACACCTGGGACAGGAAAAGCCGAGGACAATGGCAGCCCTAACACACTCATGACTCGCTTTTGCGCGGGTGAGGATAGCTGGTTAGCTCGTAGCAGCACCAGCGACCCTGGAACATCTGAAGTCAGCGACGGCAATGGAAAGCCATGGCGCAATAAAAACAAGCGTCGAAACAATCTTGGAAGCCCAGATGATACAGCGGTAAACGCCACATTCAGCGGCTCCAGACCCAGTCAACGGAAGAAGCCATTTAAAGGCAACAAAGACGGTCCATCGAGTTTGGACAGAATATTAGACAGGCCCTGCCAAATCCATGGCACCCCAGAAAAACCTGCCAATCACACCAACCGTAACTGTTGGGTTTTCAGGCAGTCCGGCAAGTTAAATACCGAACACAAGGGGAAGGAGCCTCAGAGCGAAGACGAGGATGAACCTCGCCAGCCGAATATAGGGGGACAGAAGAAATTTCCACCGGAGGTAAAAACAGTGAACATGATATATGCCACTCATATCCCAAAAAGGGAGCGCAAACGCGCACTCCGCGACATCTATGCCGTTGAGCCTGTCGCCCCAAAATTTAACCCATGGTCAGCCTGTCCAATCTCTTTCGATCGTAGGCACGGGGGTTCGGCTGCCTTAGTGCTCGACCCAATAATATATGGATACCATCCAACCCGAGTCCATATGGACGACGGCAGTAGTCTCAGTCTGATATATCAGGACACTGTCCGCAAGATGGGGATCGACCCATCAAGAATCAAGCCAAGCAGCACGACCTTTAAAGTAGTGATACCAGGCATTGAAGCTCGCTGCATAGGCTCCTGAACATTGGTGGTTGTTGATGGCTTCTCGCCCCTCGTTGGTTACCCCAAGTGGAAGGTTGAGATGTAGCGTAGCGGCAAATTTCCCTTGGCAAAGATACCAAGGATCGAATCCCGTGAGACTCCGAGGGTCGACAAGTAGGTGTCAACGGCACCAGAAACTTAGCGGTTGACAGGACCTGCACACAGATACAGATAACTTTGCTCCCAACGAGTACGGAGAGGTTGTCAATCCCTCCGACCTTGTTGTTTACAAAGGATCAAACACAAGAGATAATAATGATAGCTATGACTGCAACTAGGAAATAAAAACAGGAAGTAAATAGAAGGTGTGATCAGCGGTGGTAATATGGACCGGGGTCCCATGATGTTCACTAGTGATGTCTCTCTCCCAAAAGACGATAAAACAGCAAAGCGAGGTAAACAAATTACAGCTGGGCAATTGACAGGATTATGTGCGCAAACCAATGCTAACTATGCTGCAAAGAAAGGTAGAGGCTCAAAAGCATGGGCGGTACGCCAAGGCAAATAGACCGAAATCCATCTGCATCTACTACTAATCATCCACCTTGAGATATCTATCCAGAACATCTCGCTGGTATTAAGTTGCGAATCCCACCCAAAGTGTAAACTCAAAGCAACAAACAACTACATTAAAAGAACTTTGCGTAAAGTAAACAATCCTTGCACCCGCAAGTACAAGCACCGTTGTTTTCCCCCTTGTGGCAACAGCACATCCCCTAGACTCATGTTTCTGTCACTCAAGCTAGTCATCAGGGGGCATGAACCCACAATCAAGCATAACGCTCCCTCTTGGAGTTACTACCTACTACTTGGCCAAAGCAATAAACAGCAACGGAGAACATGCAAGAATTACTCAAGAACAAAGATATAAAAGAGGTGAATCAAATATATTACTCAAACACAATCTGAACATAGTCTCATAATCCATCAGATCCCAGCAAACTCAGCAAAGCAACAGCAGAAAGATTACATATGTGCCTCGATCATGTAGGGCAGCTCACGAGGTCTAAACCATGAAGAGCAAAGAGGGGAGGAGAACATCACATAGCTACTGATCATGGACCCATGGTCCAAGGTGGACTACTCACGACTCATCCGGAAAGCGTCCATGGTGGTGGAGAAGCTCCCGGTGGTGATTCTCCCCTCCGGCAGGGTGCCGGGAAGAGTTCTCCTGATGCTCCCGATCTTGGAAGCGCAGCGGCGGCGGAACAGAGGCGAGATCGCGAAAAAGGGTTCTGTCCTCGAGGGTTTCGGGACGAGAGGGATATATATGCGAAGGGGGGCAACCAGAAACGGAGCAGGGGCCCCAGGCGCCCCCCTGGCGCGGCCAGGGATGGGGCCGCGCCAGGTGGCCGCCTGGGCCACCCCTGGCTCCCCTCTGGCCCAGCTTTGGTTCTTCGCGAAGCTTCCTGTACGCTGATTTTTCCTGTATTTTTCCCGGAATTTTTGGAGCACTTTAAATATGGGGGAAACCTGAAATAGAAAAACAGCAGAAAACAGGAACTGGCACTGTGGTGCACTGAGTTAATAGGTTAGTCCAAATATGATCAAAAGTGTATGGAAGTGCATCAATATCATAGCAATATCACACAAAAGAAGCATGGAGCAGGCAGAAATTATAGATACATTTTGGACGTATCAGTTGTATTCGGTTCTCCCGATAACTTTCGAAGCAAAGAACTGATCTTCGACATAGCTCCATTCCTAAGTGGCTATCACGCCCTACTCGGAAGAACGGCCTTCGCCCGCTTTAATGCAGTCCTGCATTATGCCTATCTGAAACTCAAGATGCCTGGACCACGCGATGTTATCACGGTCAACAAAAATATGGAGCGCTCTCTCCGTACGGAGGAAGATATTGCGACCTTAGCAGCCGAAGAACAATGCGGCCTATTCAAGCCAGATAATATAGCAATAGCGGACACAACTAAACGTGTCCGGCACACGCCTCAGTGCGACAGCTCAGATGAACATGAGCAAGATTGACGGCTATGTGAAAGCACATTTGCTCCCTGGGTGGTTTTGGTAATTAATGACAACATACTTTGTGGTTGGACTAATGCCTTTATCAAGTATGTTTCAGGAAATCCAATCACATTGGTATGGCAAAAGGACTGAAGAAGTGGACGCCTCAAAATGCTAAGGCAAGCATTGGCAAAAGCTCAAGACTCCATTTTTGGTTTAGTGATCCAAGATCACATTGAGTCCATAGGAAAAGCCAATACTATTAAAAGGGGATGAGGTTGTGTTGATGATCTGGTTGCTCAAGTGCTTAGTGATATATCTCCTTCAACTATCAGCAACTTTCACTACTATACACACTCATAAGTAATCTCGGACAAACCGATTTTCCAAACTCAGTCCCACCGAGATGAACCACCTCAGCCATAAGCCAAACCCTAGAAAAATCGGTCAATTCGAGTTTGAGTTTGGTCTCACCGAAACACGGGCTGCCAACCTTCTGTAACCGTTTGTCATCATATCGGAATATCCGAGTTGATGATTTCGGTCCCACCGAAACTGGCAAGTTCCTGTCTTGACTCAAATCGGACAAACCGAGATGGTATTTTCGGTCCCACCGAAAACCCCAACGTTCACTATATTTGAACTTTCGGTCTGACCGAGTTTCCACTTCGGTCTCACCGAGATTGCTCAATTATGTGTGTAACGGTTGGATTTTGTGTGGAGGCTATATATACCCCTCCACCCCCTCTTCATTCGTGGAGAGAGCCATCAGAAAGAACTACCACTCCTACCTTACACTTTCTGAGAAGAGAACTACCTACCCTTGTGTTGAGATCAAGTTGCTCCATTCCTACCATATGAAACTTGATTTCTAACCTTCCCAAGTTGCTTTCCACTCAATCCTTTCTTCCACCACAGCCATATCAGTGAGGAGAGTTGAGTGTTGGGGAGATTATCATTTGAAGCACAAGAGCAAGGAGTTCATCATCATCTACAACATCTATTATCTTTTGGAGGGTGGTGCCTCCTAGATTGGTTAGGTGTCGCTTGGGAGCCTCCGTCATCGAGATGTGGAGTTGAACCAAGAAGTTTGTAAGGGCAAGGAGATCGCCTACTTCGTGAAGATCTACCCCGAGTAAGGCTAGCCCTCCGTGGGCGTAGGCCATGATGGAATAGACAAGGTTGCTTCTTCGTGGACCCTTCGTGGGTGGAGCCCTCCATGGACTCGCGCAGCCGTTACCCTCCGTGGGTTGAAGTCTCCATCAACGTGGATGTACGATAGCACTACCTATCGGAACCACGGGAAAAATCATTGCGTCTCCAAATTGCGTTTGATCTTCTCCACTTCTCTTTACTACTTGTGCAATTTACTTTCCGCTGCCCATACTCTAGAATTGCATGTGTAGTGTGCTACTTGACTTGTGTGTTATGCAAAATCTGTCAAAAACTGTTCTTGATAAAAGACAGAATTTTTATCTTGTCGAGTAGTCTAATCACCCCCCCTCTAGACACTCTCACCTTCTTTGATCCCTCAATTGGTATCAGAGCATTGGTCTCCATTGCTTTGGTTTACACACCATTGGAGGAAGATGGACGTGTCTACGTTTGGGAGTATTAGCCATAGAGTGCCTATTCTTAATGGAGAGTCATATAACTCATGGAGGTTTGAAATGCTTAGTATCTTTAAGAAGTACAATTTGTGCAAATATATTGAGAACCCCTATGTGCCTCCTTTTGATCCCTTGCACCCTACCATGGATGAAGAGCTTGATTTGCTTTGTAACCTTAGAACTGTAAATCTTATCATTAGAGGGTTACCCGATGATTTGCTTAAGCTTGTTACAAACTTTGAGTGTGCCTATGCTATGTGGAAGTTCTTGGAAGAACTTTATCCGGACTACTCTATGAGAGGTCTTGATAAAATTCTATACAAGACTATTGAATTTGATAAGATGCACCCCAATGATCCTAACTTTGATAAATGCTTCTTTGAGCTTCGTGATCTTATGAAAAAAAAAGTGATCCCGCTCTTATCAATGTTTTAATTAGAAATGCTCTTGCATTGCATTCCGAAGATTATTGTCACATTGACAAAACTAATGCAAGTACTTATCAAATTGACCTAGGTGTTGATGATGAACAATCTATGGGTCAATATGATGATGAGCATGAGCATGATGATGATTACTTCGATTCGGATGCCAAGCTAGACAAGGTCATGAAGAGTCTCAATCTTATGGCAAACCTGAGAGACTACATGTCCGGCGGAAAAGAGTGGATTCTTGATAGTGGATGCACCGATCACATGACCGGAGACAAAGACATGTTTCGAGAGCTTGCAAAGAACGATGGTCCACGCAAGTATGTGACTTTTGGAGACAACTCCAAGGGTAAGGTACTTGGCCTTGGTAAGGTGGCCATATCTCATGATAGCTCTATTCAAAATGTCATGCTTGTAGAATCTCTTGGATACAATTTACTTTCCGTGTCTAGATTAGCTGACTTTGGATTCAATGTGCTATTCACCAAAGTAGATTGCCAAGTCTTTCGTCGTGACAATCAAAACATGGCATTTACTGGTATCCGTAGAGGTGATCTATATATTGTTGATTTCACTAAGAAAGCCCAACCTAGAGCTTGTTTCATTGCAAAATCTTCTAAAGGTTGGATGTGGCATAGAAGGCTAGGACATGTTGGTATGCGTAATCTAGACAAGCTGATCAAAGGTGATCATATTCTTGGTGTTAAAGATGTTCTCTTTGACAAAGATAGACTTTGTAGTGCTTGTCAAGCAGGAAAACAAGTTGGTGGAAGTCATCCCGTGAAAAACATCATGACCACAAGGAGACTGCTTGAGCTTCTTCATATGGATCTCTTCGGTCCCAATGCTTACAAAAGCCTTGGTGGTAACTCCTTTGGTCTAGTTATAGTTGATGATTATTCCAGATTTACGTGGGTATTTTTCCTTGATGATAAATCGCAGGTTCAGAGAATCTTCAAGACCTTTGCCAAAAAGGCCCAAAATCAATTTGAGGTGAAGATCAAGAAAGTTCGGAGTGACAATGGAACGGAGTTCAAGAACGCCAATGTAGACTCTTTTCTCGATGAGGAAGGGATTCTACATGAGTTCTCGGCCACGTACACTCCTCAACAAAATGGAGTTGTTGAGAGGAAGAACCGAACGCTCATAGAGATGGCAAGAACGATGCTTGATGAATACAAGACACCGAAGCATTTTTGGGGAGAAGCGGTCGAGACAGCTTGTCATGCTATCAACAGGCTTTATCTTCATAAGCTTCTCGGCAAGACATCATACGAGCTTCTCACCGGTAACAAACCCCAAGTGGGATACTTTCGTGTCTTTGGTTCAAAATGCTATATCCTTGATAAGCATCGTCGGTCTAAATTTGCTCCTAAATCTCATGAAGGCTTTCTCCTTGGTTATGGATCAAACTCCCACACCTACCGTGTCTACAATAATTTCACCCGAAAGGTTGAAGAGACGGTAGATGTGAAGTTTGATGAATCTAATGGCTCGCAAGTAGAGAAAATGCCTATTGATGTAGGAGACAAGGACCCATCGGAAGCTATCCAAGACTTATCTATTGGAAAGATCCGTCCCATGGAAGTGAAGGAGAGTACCTCATCTACATATGTGGAGCCACCTACCTCACGGCGAGATGAACCTCAAGGCAACATGGAGGCCTCCACAAGTGGAACTCACCAAGATGAGGAAGTGCAACAAGAAGATCCACCACAACCTCCTTCTCCACCGCCTCAAGACAACACCAACAACAATGAAGAAGAAGAAGAGGAAGATGAAGATGATGAGGAAGCTCAGCCACAACATCAACAAAAGCTATCCCGAGTTCGAGCAAGAGTCAAGAAGAATCATCCCGTGGAACAAATGATGAACGACATCAACTCCGGGAGAATTACTCGCTCTAAAACTCGCTTAGCTAACTTTTGTGAGCATTACTCATTTATCTCTAGTATTGAACCTATGAAGGTAGAAGAAGCACTTGAAGACCCGGATTGGGTGAACGCTATGCACGAAGAACTGCACAACTTCGAGAGGAACAATGTATGGACTTTGGTAGAGAAGCCCAAGGATGATCAAAACATCATTGGAACCAAATGGGTGTTTCGGAACAAGCAAGATGAAGATGGACAAGTCATCCGCAACAAGGCTCGTCTCGTAGCTCAAGGTTACACACAAGTCGAAGGTATGGACTATGGTGAGACCTATGCCCCCGTTGCTAGACTTGAATCCATTCGCATTCTTCTTGCTTATGCCAATCATCATGATATTACTCTCTATCAAATGGATATCAAAAGTGCTTTCCTAAATGGTGAAATTGAGGAGGAAGTATTTGTGAAACAACCTCCCGGATTTGTGAATCCCAAAAAGCCTAATCATGTTTACAAGTTGCACAAAGCTCTTTATGGTCTTAAACAAGCTCCTAGAGCTTGGTACAAATGCTTAACTAGCTTTCTTCTTGAAAAAGGCTTTGAAATTGGAAAGATAGACTCAACGCTGTTCACGAAAAGGGTTAATGGTGAACTATTTGTGTGCCAAATATATGTTGATGATATTATCTTTGGTTCAACTAACCCCAATTTTAGCAAGAAGTTTGGACAGCTCATGTCGGAGAAGTATGAGATGTCCATGATGAGTGAACTCAAATTCTTCCTTGGGTTGCAAATCAAGCAATCTAAGGAGGGTACCTTTGTCTCACAAACAAAGTACACCAAGGATCTCTTCAAGAAGTTCAACATGCAAGAAAGCAAAGGTATGAGTACCCCCATGCCCACAAGTGGACATAATGACTTGACAAAAGATGGAGAACCCGTTGATCAAAGGGTTTACCGATCTATGATTGGTTCTCTACTATATCTTTGTGCTTCTCGTCCTGACATAATGTTGAGTGTATGCATGTGTGCACGATATCAAGCAGCCCCTAAAGAATGTCATCTTAAAGCTGTTAAAAGGATAGTGAGATACCTGATACACACACCAAACTTTGGCATTTGGTATCCTAAGAGAGCCTCTTTCGACCTTGTTGGCTATTCCGACTCGGACTATGCCGGTGACAAGGTTGATAGAAAGTCAACTTCGGGTACATGTCAATTCCTTGGTCGATCCCTTGTATCTTGGTCCTCCAAGAAACAAAATTCGGTATCATTATCCACTGCTGAAGCGGAATATATTGCTGCTGGTTCGTGTTGTGCTCAATTGCTATGGATGACACAAACGCTTAAAGATTATGGGATACATGTGAGACATGTTCCCTTGCTTTGTGACAATGAGAGTGCAATTAAAATTGGACACAATCCAGTGCAACACTCTCGAACAAAGCATATTGAAGTTCGTCACCATTTTATTCGTGATCATATTGCCAAAGGTGACATTAATCTTAAGCATGTTCGTACTGACAAACAACTTGCTGATATCTTTACAAAACCTCTTGATGAGAAGGTGTTTTGTCGCTTAAGGAATGAGTTGAACATCATTGATGCTTCAAACTTGGAGTGACAACTCCATTGATGCATGCAAGGCATGAGCTCACTTGACTAATCCTTGATATTTCTCTTATGATGATGATCATATGTCTTGGACACATTTGCCTCCTTGTATTGCATCTAACTCTTTGTAGGTACTTGGATGATCTACATTCCACAAGATTACCACACACTCAAATCATGAGTAATCTTGTCATTAACCAAGTATCTAGCCCTTTGGGATGTTGAGTTCAAGGAACAAAATTCCACATATCCTTTTTGACATCTTATACTTCTAGTATTTCACTTTTGTCATCTTGGATATCCTCGAGTATTTCCTTGCTTGCCTAACCCATGTAGGAAGATGAACTACACAAGTAGAAATGGCGCTCCAACTTCACATTCAATGAGCACCTACATCAAGCTTACCTACATGAGCAAAGCATCAACAAGCCCAAGGTATGTTCTTCACATCTTTAAGGAGCTTTACTCAAAGTCATGAGTACAAGCAGCTTCATAAGATGTGATCACATCAAATGCTTAATCGAAAAATGGCAACCCCATTTTGAGCTTAAATGATGAGTATGACCTATGATCAAATGTCCTCATTTGACTCCTAAGTCAACATACTCAAACATAGGTGACCTTGTCGCCGACCTTTATCTAGATGAAGTACATATGCTTTTGGAGTCTTTCTGTTTTCTCTTATGTTCTCTCATTGAGTTTTTTTTTTAAACTTCATCTAGGAATCTTTTTCATTTCTATTCTTATGTTTCTTTGAATATCCTTCTGGCTCTGATCAATTCCCCGAAAATCTTTTACAAATTCATTGCAAATCTTTTGAAACATTCCTCGCAAAGTGAGCTGAATTATCTCTGTATTTCCTTGGAATTAAACTCGGCATCACCGATTTATTTATTTCGGTCTAACCGAAAAGGGTCTACCCTAACTCAATTCGGTGTCACTGATTTATTTCCTCCAGGATATCATCTCCTGCAGCTCCACTCATTGTTTCTCTATGCATGTTCTTATTTGCCCTGTTGTGATTCTTAAGGATCCCACCTCTTTCTTTCCATCTTTCCTAACCTTCCTAGTTTGCTGTCCTTTTCGGCACTTGATGTCAAAGGGGGAGAAGACTTAGGGGGAGTAGGGGAGAAGAGAAGACTTAGGGGGAGAAGAAAAGCAATCTTATCTTAAGGGGGAGAGAATCACATCAAAGCCTTGTCGTGTCTTACATTGGACATCATTCTCTTTTGGCATCATTCTTTTGATTTTGCTGTTTCCATCACATCCCTGTTCTGAGAGAACTCAAAGGGAGAGGAATCTTTACAATTGATATCTTTATGGAAAGCAAAATCTCTCAGAGTTCATTGAAAATCTTTTAGTTTCGGAGACATGTTTGCTGATTCAAGCCTGTGCTCAATATGAGACACTCCTTATACATGTCATCCCTGGCTTGGTACTCTTGATGTTCTTGCAGTTGGTTGAAGGAATACTCTTGTGTTATCTAACCTTGTTTTCCCAAGTTTATCCCTTCAGGTACAATGCCAAGGAACCTCAAGGTAAGTATATGCATCTTGCAGAATGTGCATGATGGTGACTTGCTTGTAAATACTTGTTTGCAAGAAATCACCATGCACATATGAATTATCACTCACTTCTTTTCATCTGCTCTGATGCATATAGCCAAGCTGCTTGTAGCACATCTTGCTTATCTCTCTTGTGTGCTTGTGGTAGTCCAAAACCATAATCTATGAAAATCTTGCACACTTGTAGGGGGAGCCTGTGTACTACATGTTTGTCAAAGCTTTCGTGATAATTCTGTCTTTCTTTCAATAAGCTTTGATGTCTTGTTTAGAGTGATTTTAGTGTGTTGCCATCAATTACAAAAAAGGGGGAGATTGAAAGCACATTTGCTCCCTGGGTGGTTTTGGTAATTAATGACAACATACTTTGTGGTTGGACTAATGCCTTTATCAAGTATGTTTCAGGAAATCCAATCACATTGGTATGGCAAAAGGACTCAAGAAGTGGACCCCTCAAAATGCTAAGGCAAGCATTGGCAAAAGCTCAAGACTCCATTTTTGGTTTAGTGATCCAAGATCACATTGAGTCCATAGGAAAAGCCAATACTATTAAAAGGGGATGAGGTTGTGTTGATGATCTGGTTGCTCAAGTGCTTAGTGATATATCTCCTTCAACTATCAGCAACTTTCACTACTATACACACTCATAAGTAATCTCGGACAAACCGATTTTCCAAACTCAGTCCCACCGAGATGAACCACCTCAGCCATAAGCCAAACCCTAGAAAAATCGGTCAATCCGAGTTTGAGTTTGGTCTCACCGAAACACGGGCTGCCAACCTTCTGTAACCGTTTGTCATCATATCGGAATATCCGAGTTGATGATTTCGGTCCCACCGAAACTGGCAAGTTCATGTCTTGACTCAAATCGGACAAACCGAGATGGTATTTTCGGTCCCACCGAAAACCCCAACGTTCACTATATTTGAACTTTCGGTCTGACCGAGTTTCCACTTCGGTCTCACCGAGATTGCTCAATTATGTGTGTAACGGTTGGATTTTGTGTGGAGGCTATATATACCCCTCCACCCCCTCATCATTCGTGGAGAGAGCCATCAGAAAGAACTACCACTCCTACCTTACACTTTCTGAGAAGAGAACTACCTACCCTTGTGTTGAGATCAAGTTGCTCCATTCCTACCATATGAAACTTGATTTCTAACCTTCCCAAGTTGCTTTCCACTCAATCCTTTCTTCCACCACAGCCATATCAGTGAGGAGAGTTGAGTGTTGGGGAGATTATCATTTGAAGCACAAGAGCAAGGAGTTCATCATCATCTACAACATCTATTACCTTTTGGAGGGTGGTGCCTCCTAGATTGGTTAGGTGTCGCTTGGGAGCCTCCGTCCTCGAGATGTGGAGTTGAACCAAGAAGTTTGTAAAGGCAAGGAGATCGCCTACTTCGTGAAGATCTACCCCGAGTAAGGCTAGTCCTCCGTGGGCGTAGGCCATGATGGAATAGACAAGGTTGCTTCTTCGTGGACCCTTCGTGGGTGGAGCCCTTCGTGGAATCGCGCAGCCGTTACCCTCCGTGGGTTGAAGTCTCCATCAACGTGGATGTACGATAGCACTACCTATCGGAACCACGGGAAAAATCATTGCGTCTCCAAATTGCGTTTGATCTTCTCCACTTCTCTTTACTACTTGTGCAATTTACTTTCCGCTGCCCATACTCTAGAATTGCATGTGTAGTGTGCTACTTGACTTGTGTGTTGTGCAAAATCTGCCAAAATCTGTCCTTGATAAAAGACAGAATTTTTATCTTGTCGAGTAGTCTAATCACCCCCCCTCTAGACACTCTCACCTTCTTCGATCCCTCAATTGGTATCAGAGCCTTGGTCTCCATCGCTTTGGTTTACACACCATTGGAGGAAGATGGACGTGTCTACGTTTGGGAGTATTAGCCATAGAGTGCCTATTCTTAATGGAGAGTCATATAACTCATGGAGGTTTGAAATGCTTAGTATCTTTAAGAAGTACAATTTGTGCATATATATTGAGAACCCCTATGTGCGTCCTTTTGATCCCTTGCACCCTACCATGGATGAAGAGCTTGATTTGCTTTGTAACCTTAGAATTGTAAATCTTATCATTAGAGGGTTACCCGATGATTTGCTTAAGCTTGTTACAAACTTTGAGTGTGCCTATGCTATGTGGAAGTTCTTGGAAGAACTTTATCCGGACTACTCTATGAGAGGTCTTGATAAAATTCTATACAAGACTATTGAATTTGATAAGATGCACCCCAATGATCCTAACTTTGATAAATGCTTCTTTGAGCTTCGTGATCTTATGAAAAAAAAAGTGATCCCGCTCTTATCAATGTTTTAATTAGAAATGCTCTTGCATTGCATTCCGAAGATTATTGTCACATTGACAAAACTAATGCAAGTACTTATCAAATTGACCTAGGTGTTGATGATGAACAATCTATGGGTCAATATGATGATGAGCATGAGCATGATGATGATTACTTCGATTCGGACGCCAAGCTAGACAAGGTCATGAAGAGTCTCAATCTTATGGCAAACCTGAGAGACTACATGTCCGGCGGAAAAGAGTGGATTCTTGATAGTGGATGCACCGATCACATGACCGGAGACAAAGACATGTTTCGAGAGCTTGCAAAGAACGATGGTCCACGCAAGTATGTGACTTTTGGAGACAACTCCAAGGGTAAGGTACTTGGCCTTGGTAAGGTGGCCATATCTCATGATAGCTCTATTCAAAATGTCATGCTTGTAGAATCTCTTGGATACAATTTACTTTCCGTGTCTAGATTAGCTGACTTTGGATTCAATGTGCTATTCACCAAAGTAGATTGCCAAGTCTTTCGTCGTGACAATCAAAACATGGCATTTACTGGTATCCGTAGAGGTGATCTATATATTGTTGATTTCACTAAGAAAGCCCAACCTAGAGCTTGTTTCATTGCAAAATCTTCTAAAGGTTGGATGTGGCATAGAAGGCTAGGACATGTTGGTATGCGTAATCTAGACAAGCTGATCAAAGGTGATCATATTCTTGGTGTTAAAGATGTTCTCTTTGACAAAGATAGACTTTGTAGTGCTTGTCAAGCAGGAAAACAAGTTGGTGGAAGTCATCCCGTGAAAAACATCATGACCACAAGGAGACTGCTTGAGCTTCTTCATATGGATCTCTTCGGTCCCAATGCTTACAAAAGCCTTGGTGGTAACTCCTTTGGTCTAGTTATAGTTGATGATTATTCCAGATTTACGTGGGTATTTTTCCTTGATGATAAATCGCAGGTTCAGAGAATCTTCAAGACCTTTGCCAAAAAGGCCCAAAATCAATTTGAGGTGAAGATCAAGAAAGTTCGGAGTGACAATGGAACGGAGTTCAAGAACGCCAATGTAGACTCTTTTCTCGATGAGGAAGGGATTCTACATGAGTTCTCGGCCACGTACACTCCTCAACAAAATGGAGTTGTTGAGAGGAAGAACCGAACGCTCATAGAGATGGCAAGAACGATGCTTGATGAATACAAGACACCGAAGCATTTTTGGGGAGAAGCGGTCGAGACAGCTTGTCATGCTATCAACAGGCTTTATCTTCATAAGCTCCTCGGCAAGACATCATACGAGCTCCTCACCGGTAACAAACCCCAAGTGGGATACTTTCGTGTCTTTGGTTCAAAATGCTATATCCTTGATAAGCATCATCGGTCTAAATTTGCTCCTAAATCTCATGAAGGCTTTCTCCTTGGTTATGGATCAAACTCCCACACCTACCGTGTCTACAATAATTTCACCCGAAAGGTTGAAGAGACGGTAGATGTGAAGTTTGATGAATCTAATGGCGCGCAAGTAGAGCAAATGCCTATTGATGTAGGAGACAAGGACCCATCGGAAGCTATCCAAGACTTATCTATTGGAAAGATCCGTCCCATGGAAGTGAAGGAGAGTACCTCATCTACATATGTGGAGCCACCTACCTCACGGCGAGATGAACCTCAAGGCAACATGGAGGCCTCCACAAGTGGAACTCTCCAAGATGAGGAAGTGCAACAAGAAGATCCACCACAACCTCCTTCTCCACCGCCTCAAGACAACACCAACAACAATGAAGAAGAAGAAGAGGAAGATGAAGATGATGAGGAAGCTCAGCCACAACATCAACAAAAGCTATCCCGAGTTCGAGCAAGAGTCAAGAAGAATCATCCCGTGGAACAAATGATGAACGACATCAACTCCGGGAGAATTACTCGCTCTAAAACTCGCTTAGCTAACTTTTGTGAGAATTACTCATTTATCTCTAGTATTGAACCTATGAAGGTAGAAGAAGCACTTGAAGACCCGGATTGGGTGAACGCTATGCACGAAGAACTACACAACTTCGAGAGGAACAAGGTATGGACTTTGGTAGAGAAGCCCAAGGATGATCAAAACATCATTGGAACCAAATGGGTGTTTCGGAACAAGCAAGATGAAGATGGACAAGTCATCCGCAACAAGGCTCGTCTCGTAGCTCAAGGTTACACACAAGTCGAAGGTATGGACTATGGTGAGACCTATGCCCCCGTTGCTAGACTTGAATCCATTCGCATTCTTCTTGCTTATGCCAATCATCATGATATTACTCTCTATCAAATGGATATCAAAAGTGCTTTCCTAAATGGTGAAATTGAGGAGGAAGTATTTGTGAAACAACCTCCCGGATTTGTCAATCCCAAAAAGCCTAATCATGTTTACAAGTTGCACAAAGCTCTTTACGGTCTTAAACAAGCTCCTAGAGCTTGGTACAAATGCATAACTAGCTTTCTTCTTGAAAAAGGCTTTGAAATTGGAAAGATAGACTCAACGCTGTTCACGAAAAGGGTTAATGGTGAACTATTTGTGTGCCAAATATATGTTGATGATATTATCTTTGGTTCAACTAACCCCCATTTTAGCAAGAAGTTTGGACAGCTCATGTCGGAGAAGTATGAGATGTCCAGGATGAGTGAACTCAAATTCTTCCTTGGGTTGCAAATCAAGCAATCTAAGGAGGGTACCTTTGTCTCACAAACAAAGTACACCAAGGATCTCTTCAAGAAGTTCAACATGCAAGAAAGCAAAGGTATGAGTACCCCCATGCCCACAAGTGGACATAATGACTTGACAAAAGATGGAGAACCCATTGATCAAAGGGTTTACCGATCTATGATTGGTTCTCTACTATATCTTTGTGCTTCTCGTCCTGACATAATGTTGAGTGTATGCATGTGTGCACGATATCAAGCAGCCCCTAAAGAATGTCATCTTAAAGATGTTAAAAGGATAGTGAGATACCTGATACACACACCAAACTTTGGCATTTGGTATCCTAAGAGAGCCTCTTTCGACCTTGTTGGCTATTCCGACTCGGACTATGCCGGTGACAAGGTTGATAGAAAGTCAACTTCGGGTACATGTCAATTCCTTGGTCGATCCCTTGTATCTTGGTCCTCCAAGAAACAAAATTCGGTATCATTATCCACTGCTGAAGCGGAATATATTGCTGCTGGTTCGTGTTGTGCTCAATTGCTATGGATGACACAAACGCTTAAAGATTATGGGATACATGTGAGACATGTTCCCTTGCTTTGTGACAATGAGAGTGCAATTAAAATTGGACACAATCCAGTGCAACACTCTCGAACAAAGCATATTGAAGTTCGTCACCATTTTATTCGTGATCATATTGCCAAAGGTGACATTAATCTTAAGCATGTTCGTACTGACAAACAACTTGCTGATATCTTTACAAAACCTCTTGATGAGAAGGTGTTTTGTTGCTTAAGGAGTGAGTTGAACATCATTGATGCTCCAAACTTGGAGTGACAACTCCATTGATGCATGCAAGGCATGAGCTCACTTGACTAATCCTTGATATTTCTCTTATGATGATGATCATATGTCTTGTACACATTTGCCTCCTTGTATTGCATCTAACTCTTTGTAGGTACTTGGATGATCTACATTCCACAAGATTACCACACACTCAAATCATGAGTAATCTTGTCATTAACCAAGTATCTAGCCCTTTGGGATGTTGAGTTCAAGGAACAAAATTCCACATATCCTTTTTGACATCTTATACTTCTAGTATTTCACTTTTGTCATCTTGGATATCCTCGAGTATTTCCTTGCTTGCCTAACCCATGTAGGAAGATGAACTACACAAGTAGAAATGGCGCTCCAACTTCACATTCAATGAGCACCTACATCAAGCTTACCTACATGAGCAAAGCATCAACAAGCCCAAGGTATGTTCTTCACATCTTTAAGGAGCTTTACTCAAAGTCATGAGTACAAGCAGCTTCATAAGATGTGATCACATCAAATGCTTAATCGAAAAATGGCAACCCCATTTTGAGCTTAAATGATGAGTATGACCTATGATCAAATGTCCTCATTTGACTCCTAAGTCAACATACTCAAACATAGGTGACCTTGTCGCCGACCTTTATCTAGATGAAGTACATATGCTTTTGGAGTCTTTCTGTTTTCTCTTATGTTCTCTCATTGAGTTTTTTTTTTAAACTTCATCTAGGAATCTTTTTCATTTCTATTCTTATGTTTCTTTGAATATCCTTCTGGCTCTGATCAATTCCCCGAAAATCTTTTACAAATTCATTGCAAATCTTTTGAAACATTCCTCGCAAAGTGAGCTGAATTATCTCTGTATTTCCTTGGAATTAAACTCGGCATCACCGATTTATTTATTTCGGTCTAACCGAAAAGGGTCTACCCTAACTCAATTCGGTGTCACTGATTTATTTCCTCCAGGATATCATCTCCTGCAGCTCCACTCATTGTTTCTCTATGCATGTTCTTATTTGCCCTGTTGTGATTCTTAAGGATCCCACCTCTTTCTTTCCATCTTTCCTAACCTTCCTAGTTTGCTGTCCTTTTCGGCACTTGATGTCAAAGGGGGAGAAGACTTAGGGGGAGTAGGGGAGAAGAGAAGACTTAGGGGGAGAAGAAAAGCAATCTTATCTTAAGGGGGAGAGAATCACATCAAAGCCTTGTCGTGTCTTACATTGGACATCATTCTCTTTTGGCATCATTCTTTTGATTTTGCTGTTTCCATCACATCCCTGTTCTGAGAGAACTCAAAGGGAGAGGAATCTTCACAATTGATATCTTTATGGAAAGCAAAATCTCTCAGAGTTCATTGAAAATCTTTTAGTTTCGGAGACATGTTTGCTGATTCAAGCCTGTGCTCAATATGAGACACTCCTTATACATGTCATCCCTGGCTTGGTACTCTTGATGTTCTTGCAGTTGGTTGAAGGAATACTCTTGTGTTATCTAACCTTGTTTTCCCAAGTTTATCCCTTCAGGTACAATGCCAAGGAACCTCAAGGTAAGTATATGCATCTTGCAGAATGTGCATGATGGTGACTTGCTTGTAAATACTTGTTTGCAAGAAATCACCATGCACATATGAATTATCACTCACTTCTTTTCATCTGCTCTGATGCATATAGCCAAGCTGCTTGTAGCACATCTTGCTTATCTCTCTTGTGTGCTTGTGGTAGTCCAAAACCATAATCTATGAAAATCTTGCACACTTGTAGGGGG
The DNA here is from genome assembly GCA_902687465.1 of Secale cereale. Taxonomy (NCBI): domain Eukaryota; kingdom Viridiplantae; phylum Streptophyta; class Magnoliopsida; order Poales; family Poaceae; genus Secale; species Secale cereale. The sequence continues at coordinate 801,584,510 of LR738711.1, forward strand.
AGCCTGTGTACTACATGTTTGTCAAAGCTTTCGTGATAATTCTGTCTTTCTTTCAATAAGCTTTGATGTCTTGTTTAGAGTGATTTTAGTGTGTTGCCATCAATTACAAAAAAGGGGGAGATTGAAAGCACATTTGCTCCCTGGGTGGTTTTGGTAATTAATGACAACATACTTTGTGGTTGGACTAATGCCTTTATCAAGTATGTTTCAGGAAATCCAATCACATTGGTATGGCAAAAGGACTGAAGAAGTGGACCCCTCAAAATGCTAAGGCAAGCATTGGCAAAAGCTCAAGACTCCATTTTTGTTTTAGTGATCCAAGATCACATTGAGTCCATAGGAAAAGCCAATACTATTAAAAGGGGATGAGGTTGTGTTGATGATCTGGTTGCTCAAGTGCTTAGTGATATATCTCCTTCAACTATCAGCAACTTTCACTACTATACACACTAATAAGTAATCTCGGACAAATCGATTTTCCAAACTCAGTCCCACCGAGATGAACCACCTCAGCCATAAGCCAAACCCTAGAAAAATCGGTCAATCCGAGTTTGAGTTCGGTCTCACCGAAACACGGGCTGCCAACCTTCTGTAACCGTTTGTCATCATATCGGAATATCCGAGTTGATGATTTCGGTCCCACCGAAACTGGCAAGTTCCTGTCTTGACTCAAATCGGACAAACCGAGATAGTATTTTCGGTCCCACCGAAAACCCCAACGTTCACTATATTTGAACTTTCGGTCTGACCGAGTTTCCACTTCGGTCTCACCGAGATTGCTCAATTATGTGTGTAACGGTTGGATTTTGTGTGGAGGCTATATATACCCCTCCACCCCCTCTTCATTCGTGGAGAGAGCCATCAGAAAGAACTACCACTCCTACCTTACACTTTCTGAGAAGAGAACTACCTACCCTTGTGTTGAGATCAAGTTGCTCCATTCCTACCATATGAAACTTGATTTCTAACCTTCCCAAGTTGCTTTCCACTCAATCCTTTCTTCCACCACAGCCATATCAGTGAGGAGAGTTGAGTGTTGGGGAGATTATCATTTGAAGCACAAGAGCAAGGAGTTCATCATCATCTACAACATCTATTACCTTTTGGAGGGTGGTGCCTCCTAGATTGGTTAGGTGTCGCTTGGGAGCCTCCGTCCTCGAGATGTGGAGTTGAACCAAGAAGTTTGTAAAGGCAAGGAGATCGCCTACTTCGTGAAGATCTACCCCGAGTAAGGCTAGTCTTCCGTGGGCGTAGGCCATGATGGAATAGACAAGGTTGCTTCTTCGTGGACCCTTCGTGGGTGGAGCCCTCCGTGGACTCGCGCTGCCGTTACCTTCCGTGGGTTGAAGTCTCCATCAACGTGGATGTACGATAGCACTACCTATCGGAACCACGGGAAAAATCATTGCGTCTCCAAATTGCGTTTGATCTTCTCCACTTCTCTTTACTACTTGTGCAATTTACTTTCCGCTGCCCATACTCTAGAATTGCATGTGTAGTGTGCTACTTGACTTGTGTGTTGTGCAAAATCTGCCAAAATCTGTCCTTGATAAAAGACAGAATTTTTATCTTGTCGAGTAGTCTAATCACCCCCCCTCTAGACACTCTCACCTTCTTCGATCCCTCAATTGGTATCAGAGCCTTGGTCTCCATCGCTTTGGTTTACACACCATTGGAGGAAGATGGACGTGTCTACGTTTGGGAGTATTAGCCATAGAGTGCCTATTCTTAATGGAGAGTCATATAACTCATGGAGGTTTGAAATGCTTAGTATCTTTAAGAAGTACAATTTGTGCAAATATATTGAGAACCCCTATGTGCCTCCTTTTGATCCCTAGCACCCTACCATGGATGAAGATCTTGATTTGCTTTGTAACCTTAGAACTGTAAATCTTATCATTAGAGGGTTACCCGATGATTTGCTTAAGCTTGTTACAAACTTTGAGTGTGCCTATGCTATGTGGAAGTTCTTGGAAGAACTTTATCCGGACTACTCTATGAGAGGTCTTGATAAAATTCTATACAAGACTATTGAATTTGATAAGATGCACCCCAATGATCCTAACTTTGATAAATGCTTCTTTGAGCTTCGTGATCTTATGAAAAAAAAAGTGATCCCGCTCTTATCAATGTTTTAATTAGAAATGCTCTTGCATTGCATTCCGAAGATTATTGTCACATTGACAAAACTAATGCAAGTACTTATCAAATTGACCTAGGTGTTGATGATGAACAATCTATGGGTCAATATGATGATGAGCATGAGCATGATGATGATTACTTCGATTCGGACGCCAAGCTAGACAAGGTCATGAAGAGTCTCAATATTATGGCAAACCTGAGAGACTACATGTCCGGCGGAAAAGAGTGGATTCTTGATAGTGGATGCACCGATCACATGACCGGAGACAAAGACATGTTTCGAGAGCTTGCAAAGAACGATGGTCCACGCAAGTATGTGACTTTTGGAGACAACTCCAAGGGTAAGGTACTTGGCCTTGGTAAGGTGGCCATATCTCATGATAGCTCTATTCAAAATGTCATGCTTGTAGAATCTCTTGGATACAATTTACTTTCCGTGTCTAGATTAGCTGACTTTGGATTCAATGTGCTATTCACCAAAGTAGATTGCCAAGTCTTTCGTCGTGACAATCAAAACATGGCATTTACTGGTATCCGTAGAGGTGATCTATATATTGTTGATTTCACTAAGAAAGCCCAACCTAGAGCTTGTTTCATTGCAAAATCTTCTAAAGGTTGGATGTGGCATAGAAGGCTAGGACATGTTGGTATGCGTAATCTAGACAAGCTGATCAAAGGTGATCATATTCTTGGTGTTAAATATGTTCTCTTTGACAAAGATAGACTTTGTAGTGCTTGTCAAGCAGGAAAACAAGTTGGTGGAAGTCATCCCGTGAAAAACATCATGACCACAAGGAGACCGCTTGAGCTTCTTCATATGGATCTCTTCGGTCCCAATGCTTACAAAAGCCTTGGTGGTAACTCCTTTGGTCTAGTTATAGTTGATGATTATTCCAGATTTACGTGGGTATTATTCCTTGATGATAAATCGCAGGTTCAGAGAATCTTCAAGACCTTTGCCAAAAAGGCCCAAAATCAATTTGAGGTGAAGATCAAGAAAGTTCGGAGTGACAATGGAACGGAGTTCAAGAACGCCAATGTAGACTCTTTTCTCGATGAGGAAGGGATTCTACATGAGTTCTCGGCCACGTACACTCCTCAACAAAATGGAGTTGTTGAGAGGAAGAACCGAACGCTCATAGAAATGGCAAGAACGATGCTTGATGAATACAAGACACCGAAGCATTTTTGGGGAGAAGCGGTCGAGACAGCTTGTCATGCTATCAACAGGCTTTATCTTCATAAGCTCCTCGGCAAGACATCATACGAGCTCCTCACCGGTAACAAACCCCAAGTGGGATACTTTCGTGTCTTTGGTTCAAAATGCTATATCCTTGATAAGCATCGTCGGTCTAAATTTGCTCCTAAATCTCATGAAGGCTTTCTCCTTGGTTATGGATCAAACTCCCACACCTACCGTGTCTACAATAATTTCACCCGAAAGGTTGAAGAGACGGTAGATGTGAAGTTTGATGAATCTAATGGCGCGCAAGTAGAGCAAATGCCTATTGATGTAGGAGACAAGGACCCATCGGAAGCTATCCAAGACTTATCTATTGGAAAGATCCGTCCCATGGAAGTGAAGGAGAGTACCTCATCTACATATGTGGAGCCACCTACCTCACGGCAAGATGAACCTCAAGGCAACATGGAGGCCTCCACAAGTGGAACTCACCAAGATGAGGAAGTGCAACAAGAAGATCCACCACAACCTCCTTCTCCACCGCCTCAAGACAACACCAACAACAATGAAGAAGAAGAAGAGGAAGATGAAGATGATGAGGAAGCTCAGCCACAACATCAACAAAAGCTATCCCGAGTTCGAGCAAGAGTCAAGAAGAATCATCCCGTGGAACAAATGATGAACGACATCAACTCCGGGAGAATTACTCGCTCTAAAACTCGCTTAGCTAACTTTTGTGAGCATTACTCATTTATCTCTAGTATTGAACCTATGAAGGTTGAAGAAGCACTTGAAGACCCGGATTGGGTGAACGCTATGCACGAAGAACTACACAACTTCGAGAGGAACAAGGTATGGACTTTGGTAGAGAAGCCCAAGGATGATCAAAACATCATTGGAACCAAATGGGTGTTTCGGAACAAGCAAGATGAAGATGGACAAGTCATCCGCAACAAGGCTCGTCTCGTAGCTCAAGGTTACACACAAGTCGAAGGTATGGACTATGGTGAGACCTATGCCCCCGTTGCTAGACTTGAATCCATTCGCATTCTTCTTGCTTATGCCAATCATCATGATATTACTCTATCAAATGGATATCAAAAGTGCTTTCCTAAATGGTGAAATTGAGGAGGAAGTATTTGTGAAACAACCTCCCGGATTTGTGAATCCCAAAAAGCCTAATCATGTTTACAAGTTGCACAAAGCTCTTTATGGTCTTAAACAAGCTCCTAGAGCTTGGTACAAATGCTTAACTAGCTTTCTTCTTGAAAAAGGCTTTGAAATTGGAAAGATAGACTCAACGCTGTTCACGAAAAGGGTTAATGGTGAACTATTTGTGTGCCAAATATATGTTGATGATATTATCTTTGGTTCAACTAACCCCCATTTTAGCAAGAAGTTTGGACAGCACATGTCGGAGAAGTATGAGATGTCCATGATGAGTGAACTCAAATTCTTCCTTGGGTTGCAAATCAAGCAATCTAAGGAGGGTACCTTTGTCTCACAAACAAAGTACACCAAGGATCTCTTCAAGAAGTTCAACATGCAAGAAAGCAAAGGTATGAGTACCCCCATGCCCACAAGTGGACATAATGACTTGACAAAAGATGGAGAACCCGTTGATCAAAGGGTTTACCGATCTATGATTGGTTCTCTACTATATCTTTGTGCTTCTCGTCCTGACATAATGTTGAGTGTATGCATGTGTGCACGATATCAAGCAGCCCCTAAAGAATGCCATCTTAAAGCTGTTAAAAGGATAGTGAGATACCTGATACACACACCAAACTTTGGCATTTGGTATCCTAAGAGAGCCTCTTTCGACCTTGTTGGCTATTCCGACTCGGACTATGCCGGTGACAAGGTTGATAGAAAGTCAACTTCGGGTACATGTCAATTCCTTGGTCGATCCCTTGTATCTTGGTCCTCCAAGAAACAAAATTCGGTATCATTATCCACTGCTGAAGCGGAATATATTGCTGCTGGTTCGTGTTGTGCTCAATTGCTATGGATGACACAAACGCTTAAAGATTATGGGATACATGTGAGACATGTTCCCTTGCTTTGTGACAATGAGAGTGCAATTAAAATTGGACACAATCCAGTGCAACACTCTCGAACAAAGCATATTGAAGTTCGTCACCATTTTATTCGTGATCATATTGCCAAAGGTGACATTAATCTTAAGCATGTTCGTACTGACAAACAACTTGCTGATATCTTTACAAAACCTCTTGATGAGAAGGTGTTTTGTCGCTTAAGGAGTGAGTTGAACATCATTGATGCTTCACACTTGGAGTGACAACTCCATTGATGCATGCAAGGCATGAGCTCACTTGACTAATCCTTGATATTTCTCTTATGATGATGATCATATGTCTTGGGCACATTTGCCTCCTTGTATTGCATCTAACTCTTTGTAGGTACTTGGATGATCTACATTCCACAAGATTACCATACACTCAAATCATGAGTAATCTTGTCATTAACCAAGTATCTAGCCCTTTGGGATGTTGAGTTCAAGGAACAAAATTCCACATATCCTTTTTGACATCTTATACTTCTAGTATTTCACTTTTGTCATCTTGGATATCCTCGAGTATTTCCTTGCTTGCCTAACCCATGTAGGAAGATGAACTACACAAGTAGAAATGGCGCTCCAACTTCACATTCAATGAGCACCTACATCAAGCTTACCTACATGAGCAAAGCATCAACAAGCCCAAGGTATGTTCTTCACATCTTTAAGGAGCTTTACTCAAAGTCATGAGTACAAGCAGCTTCATAAGATGTGATCACATCAAATGCTTAATCGAAAAATGGCAACCCCATTTTGAGCTTAAATGATGAGTATGACCTATGATCAAATGTCCTCATTTGACTCCTAAGTCAACATACTCAAACATAGGTGACCTTGTCGCCGACCTTTATCTAGATGAAGTACATATGCTTTTGGAGTCTTTCTGTTTTCTCTTATGTTCTCTCATTGAGTTTTCTTTTTAAAAAAAACTTCATCTAGGAATCTTTTTCATTTCTATTCTTATGTTTCTTTGAATATCCTTCTGGCTCTGATCAATTCCCCGAAAATCTTTTACAAATTCATTGCAAATCTTTTGAAACATTCCTCGCAAAGTGAGCTGAATTATCTCTGTATTTCCTTGGAATTAAACTCGGCGTCACCGATTTATTTATTTCGGTCTAACCGAAAAGGGTCTACCCTAACTCAATTCGGTGTCACTGATTTATTTCCTCCAGGATATCATCTCCTGCAGCTCCACTCATTGTTTCTCTATGCATGTTCTTATTTGCCCTGTTGTGATTCTTAAGGATCCCACCTCTTTCTTTCCATCTTTCCTAACCTTCCTAGTTTGCTGTCCTTTTCGGCACTTGATGTCAAAGGGGGAGAAGACTTAGGGGGGAGTAGGGGAGAAGAGAAGACTTAGGGGGAGAAGAAAAGCAATCTTATCTTAAGGGGGAGAGAATCACATCAAAGCTTTGTCGTGTCTTACATTGGACATCATTCTCTTTTGGCATCATTCTTTTGATTTTGCTGTTTCCATCACATCCCTGTTCTGAGAGAACTCAAAGGGAGAGGAATCTTCACAATTGATATCTTTATGGAAAGCAAAATCTCTCAGAGTTCATTGAAAATCTTTTAGTTTCGGAGACATGTTTGCTGATTCAAGCCTGTGCTCAATATGAGACACTCCTTATACATGTCATCCCTGGCTTGGTACTCTTGATGTTCTTGCAGTTGGTTGAAGGAATACTCTTGTGTTATCTAACCTTGTTTTCCCAAGTTTATCCCTTCAGGTACAATGCCAAGGAACCTCAAGGTAAGTATATGCATCTTGCAGAATGTGCATGATGGTGACTTGCTTGTAAATACTTGTTTGCAAGAAATCACCATGCACATATGAATTATCACTCACTTCTTTTCATCTGCTCTGATGCATATAGCCAAGCTGCTTGTAGCACATCTTGCTTATCTCTCTTGTGTGCTTGTGGTAGTCCAAAACCATAATCTATGAAAATCTTGCACACTTGTAGGGGGAGCCTGTGTACTACATGTTTGTCAAAGCTTTCGTGATAATTCTGTCTTTCTTTCAATAAGCTTTGATGTCTTGTTTAGAGTGATTTTAGTGTGTTGCCATCAATTACAAAAAAGGGGGAGATTGAAAGCACATTTGCTCCCTGGGTGGTTTTGGTAATTAATGACAACATACTTTGTGGTTGGACTAATGCCTTTATCAAGTATGTTTCAGGAAATCCAATCACATTGGTATGGCAAAAGGACT
>LR738711.1:801592142-801621283 GCA_902687465.1 Secale cereale
ATATATACCCCTCCACCCCCTCTTCATTCGTGGAGAGAGCCATCAGAAAGAACTACCACTCCTACCTTACACTTTCTGAGAAGAGAACTACCTACCCTTGTGTTGAGATCAAGTTGCTCCATTCCTACCATATGAAACTTGATTTCTAACCTTCCCAAGTTGCTTTCCACTCAATCCTTTCTTCCACCACAGCCATATCAGTGAGGAGAGTTGAGTGTTGGGGAGATTATCATTTGAAGCACAAGAGCAAGGAGTTCATCATCATCTACAACATCTATTACCTTTTGGAGGGTGGTGCCTCCTAGATTGGTTAGGTGTCGCTTGGGAGCCTCCGTCCTCGAGATGTGGAGTTGAACCAAGAAGTTTGTAAAGGCAAGGAGATCGCCTACTTCGTGAAGATCTACCCCGAGTAAGGCTAGTCCTCCGTGGGCGTAGGCCATGATGGAATAGACAAGGTTGCTTCTTCGTGGACCCTTCGTGGGTGGAGCCCTCCGTGGACTCGCGCAGCCGTTACCCTTCGTGGGTTGAAGTCTCCATCAACGTGGATGTACGATAGCACTACCTATCGGAACCACGGGAAAAATCATTGCGTCTCCAAATTGCGTTTGATCTTCTCCACTTCTCTTTACTACTTGTGCAATTTACTTTCCGCTGCCCATACTCTAGAATTGCATGTGTAGTGTGCTACTTGACTTGTGTGTTGTGCAAAATCTGCCAAAATCTGTCCTTGATAAAAGACAGAATTTTTATCTTGTCGAGTAGTCTAATCACCCCCCCTCTAGACACTCTCACCTTCTTCGATCCCTCACTATGCCCCCATCGACCGCCCCACAAGGTGATAGCATATGTGCCTCGAGTACATAATTATGCCCTAAAAATTCCTTGGCGGTGACGAGGGGCACACGCATACAGTCCGTGGTTCAGCTAGACCCAATTCGGACCTTAAACTTATCTTCTCTTGGTTCATTAAAATGAACCAGACTTACTTTGGCCACACGGGATTGACTTCTTTGTTTCTAGGTTTTATTTCTTTTATCTACAAATGGCCATCATACTCATACCTTCAAGGACACATTACAGAGGAGAAAACGGTGCAGACGTTCAGCAGTGACCCGCACTAAGTTTTCTTTTTAGATTAAGACCCTGTGTAAACCTTTTTTCTCTTTCTTGTTATATACCTTTTTGGCATGTAAAATGTCCAAGAAAGGTCGTTGGCATTATCTGTAAAGTTTGCAGCTCGCCGTACTATAGAGGGATATTAATAGAACAACTTTACTCATATCATATCCAGAGTTTTATTCACTCACCATGGAATGTTCTCTTCTCGCATCAGATTGCCATATGTGCCTTGTCAATAAAGGTTCATTACCACGGGCTGTCTTCAGCCCTGGTATATGTTGAAAAGACTGAACACCTATAGGGAGTGTTCGGCGTCCTGGATGTTTGCATTATATGCATCAGTTCAGAATCATGTCTTCGTTCAATAGTTGGGTTGCCCGGCTCCTGTGCTTACCCCTACGTTCCCGATTGTTAAGCTAGGGTGTAAAGGGAGCACTACTATGATAGTACTTCTGGCTAGTCCAGTCAAGTACCTCAGTAGAGAAAGCCGAAAAATGACTGTCATGATAAGCGAGAACCCGGTCTGCAATCCGGTGACTTAGTGTTATACTACGATCGATAGAGATCCACCCCATCTTATACGAAGGGTTGGTTTTTTCGCCCAGCCAAGTGCAACTGGATACTTCATCCACACTAGGGGCTAGTACCTAGCCCCACTTGGCAAACTCCTAAGACTAAGTGAAAGAAATAACGTCGCATAGTCTGATTGCCTAGTTCGCTCCGCATACACCTCCTATACGGACCAAGACGTTGGATAAAGTGTGTATTTGCATATGACCGAACACCCCAGTACTATGTACCTAGGGGCTGAAGCCGGCGACTGGAAACTTTTTGATTTAAGATAAACAGCCACACAGGAGAAAAAAAGACGCTGATATGATAAATAGCGCAAAAGTTATATACATTGGATACACAAGCATAGTCTTTATATCCAGATACAATGAATCGAAAATAACATCTTTCGAACACTAGCCTTCTACAAGGCAGGCGCCCTTGATGACGTCCTCGAAGTACTTCTCCGGCTTGCGGTGCTCCTTGCCTGCGGGCGGGCCGGCAGTTGCTATATGCACTGCGTTCATCTTCGCCCAGTGCACTTTGACGCGCGCGAAGGCCATCCGAGCCCGTTCTATGCAAGCCGACCGCGTTAAAGCATCGACCCGCGGACTCGCCTCGATAAGCCGCTTCACCAACCCGAAGTAACTACATGGGATTAACTCAGCGGGCCATAGCCGGACTATCAAGTCCTTCATGGCCAAACTCGCTATGTCGTGCAGCTCAACCAGCTGCTTCATCTAGTCGCTGAGGTGCATCGGATGTTTTGGTGACTCGAACTGCGACCAAAACAGCTTCTCCGTGTTGTTCCCCTCCAGGGCACGGAAATACTGGGCGGCGTCTGCGCTGCTCCTTGGAAGATCGGCAAACACGCCTGGAGAACTCCACAATTGTGTCAGCCCAATATACTTCCGCCCTCCAAAGATGCTATCTGTCATGCTTGCTCGATCTCTTGACGAGCACTGCGCGCCTCGCCTCGCGTGTCCTGGGCAGACTTTACTGCCGTAGACAGCTCGGGCGCCTGTTCCGAGGCCTTGTTATCCGATGCCTCACACTTAGGATGGCATCTTGAAGCTCGACCTCGACTTCGGACACCCGAGACTTGTGCTTCTCTCACTCCGCCTTTTCGGCCTCTAAATCAGCAGCCGCTTTATCAGCGGCCACCTTGTTCGCCTTAGCCTCCTCCTTGGCCTTGGCAACCTCGCCCTTAAGGGCCTCGAGCTTAGCGGCGCCAACTGTGTAATACAGAATACAATGTTAGAGTTTGTACTTGATACGTCTCCAACGTATCTATAATGTTTGATTGTTCCATGCTATTATATTATCCTTCTAGGATGTTTTATGGGCTTTTATATACACTTTTATATGATTTTTGGGACTAACCTATTAACCCAGAGCCTAGTGCCAGTTTCGGTTTTTTCCTTCTTTTTGAGTTTTACAGAAAAGGAATATCAAACAGAGTCCAATTGACGTGCCAATTTTGATGATTTTTTCTGGACCAAAAGAAGCCCCCGAAGTAAAAGAGTTGGGCCAGGAGAGTCACGGGCTGCCCACGAGGGTGGGGGGCGCGTCCACCCCAAGTGGTGGCGCCCCCCTATCTCGTGGACAGCCCGGAGACCCCCCTGACTTGTGCCCTATGCCAAAAATCCTATAAATACAGAAACCTCCGGAAAATAACCTAGATCGGGAGTTCCGCCGCCGAAAGCCTCTGTTGCCACCGAAAACCAATCTAGACCCGTTCTGGCACCCTGCCAGAGGAGGGAATCCCTCTCCGGTGGTCATCTTCATCATCCCGGCGCTCTCCATGACGAGGAGGGACTAGTTCACCCTCAGGGCTGAGGGTATGTATCAGTAGCTATGTGTTTGATCTCTCTCTCTCTCTCTCTCTCTCTCTCTCTCTCTCTCTCTCTCTCTCTCTCTCTCTCTCTCTCTCTCTCTCTCGTGTTCTTGAGATGGCACGACCTTGATGTATCGCGAGCTTTGCTATTATAGTTGGATCTTATGATGTTTCTCCCCCTCTACTCTCTTGTGATGAATTGAGTTTTCCCTTTGAAGTTATCTTATCGCATTGAGTCTTTAAGGATTTGAGAACACTTGATGTATGTCTTGCGTGGGATACCTGTGGTGACAATGGGGTATTCTATTGATTCACTTGATGTATGTTTTGGTGATCAACTTGCGGGTTCCGTGACCTTGGGAATCTATGCATAGGGGTTGGCACACGTTTTCATCTTGACTCTCCGTTAGAAACTTTGGGGCACTCTTTGAAGTTCTTTGTGTTGGTTGAATAGATGAATCTGAGATTGTGTGATGCATTCGTATAATCATGCCCACGGATAATTGAGGTGACAATGGAGTATCTAGGTGACATTAGGATTTTTGTTGATTTGTGTCTTAAGGTGTTATTCTAGTACGGAGTCTTGAATAGATCGATCAGAAAGGATAACTTTGATGTGGTTTCGTACCCTACCATAATCTCTTCGTTTGTTCTCCGCTATTAGTGACTTTGGAGTGACTCTTTGTTGCATGTTGAGGGCTAGTAATATGATCCAATTATGTTATCCTTGTTTAGAGAACTTGCACCAGTGAAATTATGAACCCTAGGCCTTGTTTCAACGCATTCCACTACCGTTTATGCTTACTTTTACCACTTGCTACCTTGTTGTTTTTATATTTTTCTTATTACAAAAACCTATATCGACCATCCATATTGCACTTGTATCACCATTGCTTCGCCGAACTAGTGCACTTATACAATTTACCATTGTATTGGGTGTGTTGGGGACACAAGAGACTCTTTGTTATTTGGTTGTAGGGTTGTTTGAGAGAGACCATATTCATCCTACAACTCCCATGGATTGATAAACCTTAGGTCATCTACTTGAGGGAAATTTGCTACTGTCATACAAACCTCTGCACTTGGAGGCCCAACAACGTCTACAAGAAGAAGGTTGCGTAGTAGACATCAAGCTCTTCTCTGGCACCGTTGCCGGTGAGGTGAGTGCTTGAAGGTATATCTTTAGACCTTGCAATCAAATCTTTTAGTTTCTTGTTTTATAACTAGTTTAGTTTATAAAAGAAAACTACAAAAAAAATGGAATTAAGGTTACCTCATATGCTTCATCTTTTTAATATCTTTCGTGAAAATGATGGGAAGGAAAATTGTGCTCAAGTACTAGAAGAAGAATTACATAGAATGCTTGGCATACAATATGTGAATGATGAGAAGGATTGCAATGTTGTTAGTATGAATTCTTTGAATACTTATGACGCTAATGATATGCAAAGCCACAAGCTTGGGGATGATATGTTTGATGAAGATGATATTTTTTGTCCCCCAAGTTTTGATGAGCAAATTTATTATGATGAATGCATGCCTCCTATTTATGATGATTATTGTGATGACTTGTATGCTATTAAGAATAATTATAACCATGAAACTTGTCTTCATGCTTTTAGTTTTCAATTGGATTATGCTTCACATGATAGTTATTTTGTTGAGTTTACTCCCACTATTCTGAATGAGAAGAATTTTGCTTATGTGGAGCGTAATAAAATTTCTATGCAAGTAGATCATGAAAAGAATGCTTTATGTGCTGGTTATATTGTTGAATTCATTCATGATGCTACTAAAAATTATTATGAGAGAGGATCATATGCTTCTACATATTGCAATAATATCACGTTTCCTCTCTATGTGCTTAAAATCTTGAAGTTATGCTCGTTTTCCCTTCTTATGCTAGTTGATTATCGTTCCCATAAGTTGTTTGCTCACAAAATCCATATGCATAGGAAGTGGGTTAGACTTAAATGTGCTAGTTATGTTCTTCATGATGCTCTCCTTATGTTTCAATTCTTATCTTTTATGCGAGCATCATTGAAATCATCATGCCTAGCTAGGGGCGTTAAACGATAGCGCTTGTTGGGAGGCAACCCAAATTTATTTTTGTTCTTTGTTTTTGCTTCTGTTTAGGAATAAATATTGCATCTAGATTCTGTTTAGATGTGGTTTTGTGTTTTAATTAGTGTTTGTGCCAAGTAGAACCTTTGGGAAGACTTGTGTGAAGTTTATGCGATCATGCTGTAAAAAACAGAAACTTTAGCGCTCACGAGATTAGCTACCATTTTTTACTGGAGAGTGCTTTTAAGTTGATTCTTTTTGCAGATGATTAATAGACAAATTCCTCACGTCCACCAATGTATTTCAGAATTTTTAGAGTTACAGAAGTATTCAAAAGTTACAGATTGCTACAGATTGTTCTGTTTTTGACAGATTCTGTTTTTTATGTGTTGTTTGCTTATTTTGATGAATCTATGAGTAGTATCGGAGGGTATGAACCATAGAGAAGTTGGAATACAGTAGATATTACATCAATATGAATTTAGAATGAGTTCATAATAGTACCAAGTGGTGGTTTTATTTTCTTATATTAATGGAACTTACGAGTTTTTTGTTGAGTTTTGTGTTGTGAAGTTTTTAAGTTTTGGGTAAAGATTCGATGGACTATGGAATAAGGAGTGGCAAGAGCCTAAGCTTGGGGATGCCCAAGGCACCCAAAGGTAATATTCAAGGACAATCAAAAGCCTAAGCTTGGGGATTCCCCGGGAAGGCATCCCCTCTTTCGTCTTCGTCTATTAGTAACTTTACTTGAGGCTATATTTTTATTCACCACATGATATGTGTTTTTCTTGGAGCGTCAATTTAGTTTATTTCGTTTTGCTTGCCGTTTGAATAATATCCCAAGATCTGAAATTATTAAATGTTAGAGAGTCTTCACATAGTTACATAATTATTCAACTACTCATTGATTTTCACTTATATCTTTCGGAGTAGTATGTCATTTGCTCTAGTGCTTCACTTATATCTTTTAGAGCACGTCGATGGTTTTATTTTGAAGAAATAGATGAACTCACATGCTTTACTTATATTATTCTGAGAGTATTTTAGAACAGCATGGTAATTGGCTTTCGTTATGAATTTAGTCCTAATATGATAGGCATCCAAGTTGGTAATAGTAAAAACTTTCATATAAAGTGCATTGAATACTATGAGAAGTTTGATACTTGATGATTGTTTCGAGATATGAGGATGGTGATATTAAAGTCATGTTAGTAGAGTAGTTGTGAATTTGAGAAATACTTGTGTTGAGGTTTGCAAGCCCGGTAGCATGCACGTATGGTAACCGTTGTGTGACAAATTTGAAGCGTGGGGTATTTCATTGAGTGTCATCCTTTGTGTGAAGGTCGAGGGCGCGCGGTGGTTAACTCCTACCAACCTCCCCCCTAGGAGCATGCATGTAGTACTTTGTTTTGATGACTTGTAGATTTTTGCAATAAGTATGTGAGTTCATTATGACTAATGTTGAGTCCATGGAATAAATGAACTCTCACCCTTCCACCATTGCTAGCCTCTCTTGTATCGTGCAACTTTCGCCGGTACCATACACCCACCATATACCTTCCTCAAAACAGCCACCATACCTACCTATCATGACATTTCCATAGCCATTCCGTGATATATTGCCATGCAACTTTCCACCGTTCCGTTTATTATGACATGCTTCATCATTGTCATATTGCCATGCATGATCATGTAGTTGACATCGTATTTGTGGCTAGGCCACCATGCATAATTTTGCATACATGTCACTCTTGATTCATTGCACATCCCGGTACACCGCCGGATGCATTCGTATAGAGTCATACATTGTTCTAGTATCGAGTTGTAATATCGAGTTGTAAATCAATATAAGTGTGATGATCATCATTATTAGAGCATTGTCCCCAAAAAAGGAAAGAACAAAGAAAAAAGAAAGGCCCAAAAGAGGGACAATGCTACTATCTTTTTCCACACTTGTGCTTCAAAGTAGCACCATGTTCTTCATGATAGAGAGTCTCTTATTTAGTCACTTTCATATAATAGTGGGAATTTTCATTATAGAATTTGTCTTGTATATTCCAACGATGGGCTTCCCCAAATGCCCTAGGTCTTCGTGATCAAGCAAGTTGGATGCACACCCACTTAGTTTCTTTTGTTGAGCTTTCATACATTTTTAGCTCTAGTGCATCCGTTGCATGGCAATCCCTACTCACTCACATTGATATCTATTGATGGGCATCTCCACAGCCCATTGATACGCCTAGTTGATGTGAGACCATCTTCATCTTTTGTCTTCTCCACAACCACCACTCTGTTCCACCTATAGTGCTATATCCATGGCTCACGCTCATGTATTGCGTGAAAGTTGAAAAAGTTTGAAAAAATTAAAGTATGAAACAAGTGCTTGGCTGAAACCGGGGTTGTGCATGATTGGAATATTTTGTGTGACGAAGATGGAGCATAGCCAAACTATATGATTTTGTAGGGATGAGCTTTCTTTGGCCATGTTATTTTGAGAAGACATAATTGCTTTGTTAGTATGCTTGAAGTATTATTATTCTTATGTCAATATTAAACTTTTGTCTTGAATCTTATGGATCTGAACATTCATGCCACAATAAAAGATATTACATTGAAAATTATGTTGGTTAGCATTCCACATCAAAAATTTGTTTTTATCATTTACCTACTCGAGGACGAGCAGTAATTAAGCTTGGGGATGCTTGATACGTCTCCAATGTATCTATAATTTTTTATTGTTCCATGATATTATATTATCCTTCTAGGATGTTTTATGGGATTTTATATACACTTTTATATGATTTCTGGGACTAACCTATTAACCCAGAGCCCAGTGCCAGTTTATGTTTTTTCCTTGTTTTTGAGTTTTACAGAAAAGGAATATCAAACGGAGTCCAATTGACGTGCCAAATTTTGATGTTTTTTCTGGACCAAAAGAAGCCCCCAAAGTAAAAAGTTGGGCCAGGAGAGTCACGGGCTGCCCACGAGGGTGGGGGGCGCGCCCACCCCAAGTGGTGGTGCCCCCTATCTCGTGGACAGCCTGGAGACCCCCCTGACTTGTGCCCTACAGCAAAAAATCCTATATATATATATATATATATATATATATATATATATATATATATATATATATATATATATATATA
Organism: Secale cereale; assembly: GCA_902687465.1. Classification (NCBI taxonomy): domain Eukaryota; kingdom Viridiplantae; phylum Streptophyta; class Magnoliopsida; order Poales; family Poaceae; genus Secale; species Secale cereale. Next base: position 801,600,861 of record LR738711.1, read on the forward strand.
TATATATATATATATATATATATATATATATATATATATATACAGAAACCTCCGGAAAATAACCTAGATCAGGAGTTCCGCCGCCGAAAGCCACTGTTGCCACCGAAAACCAATCTAGACCCGTTCTGGCACCCTGCCGGAGGGGGGAATCCCTCTTCGGTGGCCATCTTCATCATCCCGGCGCTCTCCATGACGAGGAGGGACTAGTTCACCCTCGGGGCTGAGGGTGTGTATCAATATCTATGTGTTTGATCTCTCTCTCTCTCCCGTGTTCTTGAGATGGCACGTCCTTGATGTATCGCGAGCTTTGCGATTATAGTTGGATCTTATGATGTTTCTCCCATCTACTCTCTTGTGATGAATTGAGTTTTCCCTTTGAAGTTATCTTATCGGATTGAGTCTTCAAGGATTTGAGAACACTTGATGTATGTCTTGCGTGGCATACCTGTGGTGACAATGGGGTATTCTATTGATTCACTTGATGTATGTTTTGGTGATCAACTTGCGGGTTCTGTGACCTTGGGAATCTAAGCATAGGGGTTGGCACACGTTTTCGTCTTGACTCTCCGATAAAAACTTTGGGGCACTCTTTGAAGTTCTTTGTGTTGGTTGAATAGATGAATCTGAGATTGTGTGATGCATATCATATAATCATGCCCACGGATACTTGAGGTGACAATGGAATATCTAGGTGACATTAGGATTTTTGTTGATTTGTGTCTTAAGGTGTTATTCTAGTATGGACTCTGGAATAGATCGATCAGAAAGGATAACTTTGAGGTGGTTTCGTACCTTACCAGAATCTCTTCGTTTGTTCTCCGCTATTAGTGACTTTGGAGTGACTCTTTGTTGCATGTTGAGGGCTAGTAATATGATCCAATTATGTTATCCTTGTTGAGAGAACTTGCACTAGTGAAAGTATGAACCCTAGGCCTTGTTTCAACGCATTGCACTACCGTTTATGCTCACTTTTACCACTTGCTGCCTTTCTGTTTTTATATTTTCTTATTACAAAAACCTATATCTACCATCCATATTGCACTTGTATCACCATCTCTTCGCCGAACTAGTGCACCTATACAGTTTACCATTGTATTGGGTGTGTTGGGGACACAAGAGACTCTTTGTTATTTGGTTGCAGGGTTGTTTGAGAGAGACCATCTTCATCCTACACCCCCCACGGATTGATAAACCTTAGGTCATCCACTTGAGGGAAATTTGCTACTGTCCTACAAACCTCTGCACTTGGAGGCCCAACAACGTCTACAAGATGAAGGTTGCGTAGTAGACATCAGTACTCATACTTAATAACTTAAGTCTTATTGACATTTAAATAACAATCTACATACCTTGCGTTTCATCAAAATGCCGGTTGATGCGGTCAAGGTCCGTACTGGCCACCTCGAGCTTCCGATTTAGTTCTGTGACCTCTGCATCTCGCGCAGTCACCGTAACTAAAGAAGCCTGCATGACAGTTCAGCTCTGTAAGTACGCAACTCTATGGATACTTTGTCCGATTATTTTTAGGATCACAAAAAGCATCAGGGGCTACTGGTTATATATGTTCACTTAAAAACAAATAAAATTTCTTAAAAAGCATTACATAGCTTACCTCAAAGCATGTTAAAAGGTTGTTGAAGGCTTCATTCAGTCCGCCCTTGACGGACTGAATCTTCTTCATCACCGCACCCATCACGGTGCGGTGTTCTTCAATGACGAGAGCACCTTGCAGTGCTCCCTTCATAGAATCCGGCGCCCCTGTATTAACTCCGGGCGCCGCCGTATCCTCCCCCGCTTGAGAAGCGGGATCTTCAACTCGCGAAGCCGCGCTAGGCTCCGGAACGGTGTTCGGTGGGACCCCAGACTTTTTGGGCCCCACATCTTCGGTCTCCATGGGCGCCGTTTCCCCATCGTCAGCGGCCATCGAGGTATTACTGTCGACCGTCCTGTCTCCTGCCCCGCCCTCATCTCCTTGGGCGAAGAGAATCTGCTGGGACGACACTTTGGTGTCCCCACCGATTACGGGCGACGAAGCCCGGACTGGCAGGTCACTCTACGTCTCCCCACGCGCCAGAGAGTTCCCCTCCGATGATGTAACATCGGGGTCTCCACCGGGAGGGCTATAGATCAGCAGGAGAAAAATGTTAAGTAGGTATCATGAATACTGAATAAACAAAGGTGAAATAGTCAATCCGGACAGACTTACGATTCGGGCAGGGGTTTTACCCTGGGCTTCACCACGAAGCTGTGTTCGGATGAATCCGAACTGTCTTCGAGCTTCAGCTTCCTCTTCCTCTGGGGCACGGCCGCGCTCACGTCAGCAACGCCCCCCCCCTCTTCGTCCCACTGCCTTGCATGGGAGGTACATCTTCTTCCTCCTCTTCCTCCTCATCATCTTCCTCCGCCTCGTCGGAGCAAAGAATATGGAAGTCCTCAGGCTGCTTGCCCATGGGACGGGGGCTGTTTCCAGCCCCCTTGCCCTTCGTCTTCTTGGGCTTCTTGATCGGCGCCTTGTACGGCGCCGGAACCAGCATTGTCGTCAGTAGAGGCAATGCTGGGTCTTCGGGCAGCGGTGCCGGACACTTGATCCGGGTTGCCTTCTTCGTCCAAGCCTATATATCACATAAAAGTTCCAATTCCTATTATCATTAAGTAATAGGAAAGGACAATTGTTCGGCAGAGATCATTGTTACCTCAGTGGCAGAAACTTCAGTACTGAAGCCCGCATCCTCATTCTCTTCGGGCCATTCCTCCTGGCTCTTGAACAGGTGCTTCCAGATCTCTTTGTGTGTGGAGCCGCAGAGATGCTTTAGTGGCTTGTCTCCTGCCGGATTGAACTCCCATAGGGAGGAATCCCGGCTTTGGCAAGGGAGATCAAGCCGGGCCAGCATCACCTGGACCACTGAGGAGAGCAGGTGCCCCTTGGAGATCAGGCCGGACACATGGCCCACGAGAGTCATCACCTCGGTGGGCGACCCCCAGTTCAGACTCTTTTTGGTCCAAGAGGTTAGCCTGTCTGGGGGTCCGGATCTGAAAGCAGGCTCCGCTGCCCAGTTGGTGTCGCGGGGCTCGGTGATATAGAACCACTCCTGCTGCTAGACTTTGTTCGTCTCCACGAACGAGCCTTCGGGCCAAGTTGCATTCAGGAGCTTACTAATCATAGCGCCCCCGCACTCTGCGTGTTCCCCGTTCACCACCTTCGGCTTCACATTGAAGGTCTTAAACCACAGGCCGAAGTGTGGGGGCACACGAAGAAGAGCTTCACACATCACTATGAATGCGGATATGTGAAGGATTGTGTTCAGAGCTAGATCGTGGAAATCTAGCCCGTAGAAAAACAAAAGACCCCGAACGAACGGGTGGAGTGGAAACCCTAGCCCCCTAACAAAATGAGAGGTGAATACTACCCTGTCGCCCGCCTTTGGGACGGGAGTCACCTAGCCCTTAGGGGGGACTCGGTGTGCGATGTCGTCGACGAGATACCCCGCACTCCTTAGATCCTTCATGGTCTTTTCGGTGACCGTAGAAGCCTCCCACTTGCCTCTGGCACCGGATCCTGCCATTGCTGGGAAGGGGAGTAGCGGTTGAGGAATGAGGAGTTGCGGGCGTAGGAGATGACAGTACGGGGGCAAAGGAGATTGGAGAGATCGAGCTTGAGGAAGTCTTGGGGTTGGTGAAAGGGATTGGTGTCCTTTTATAACGCTGCGAATACAGAGCGTCCCCCCACCATAGCTATAAAACTCGCCGGTTCCCAAAGAAGTCGTGCGTAATGTGCGGCGTGGCTGCTCACGTCACATAATGAGAATCCCACAATATGTGGGCACGATCTCTATTCTGACGGGACATGTCAATGAGGATATGCCTCGAAACACGAAACTAGGACCAAATAAAACGGTTCGATGTGTTAGTGGGTTGGACGTGACGTTTCACCCAAAAAGTTGTCAGTAAAGACACATTATTCATTTTCTTTAAAAGCCTTTCCTTCGAGGCTAAGGGTTGTACTAATCTTGCAGAGCCGAACACAATCCATCAATTTGCAGAAGATATATTCGGGAGGAGAAACCCGCCTTGCAATACCGAAGACAATACGGAAGCTGAACTCGTCATCATCGAAGACAGGTTCAGGGGCTACTGAGGGAGTCCTGGATAGAGGGGTCCTCATGTGGCCGGACAAACTCCTGGTGAGCCGGACTGGTGGGCCATGAAGATTACTATAGAAGATCATCTCTCGTATCCAGATAGGACTCCTGAATTCCTGTGATGGCAAGTTTAGGCTTGGGTGTAGATTTTCCTTCCTCTGCAAGATAAAAATATGTACAAACCCTATCCCCCTCCGGTGTGTATATAAACCGGAGGGTTTAGTCCGTAGAGGCTAATAGAGAATCATTCAATCCTCATAGGCTGAAACTTAGGGTTTTAGCCTTTACGATCTCGAGGTAGATCAACTCTTGTACACATATTCATCCATATTGATATAGCAGGAAGTAGGGTTTTACCTCGATCGAGAGGGCCTGGACCTGGGTAAACATCGTGTCCCCTCCCTCCTGTTAACATCAATCCTCAGACGCATAGTTCGGGACCCCCTTCCCGAGATCCGACGGTTTTGACACCGACACCCGTCCCACCGAAAAATAACACCGCCGACAAGCCGGACCGACCACCTCTCGTACGGGATAGAGTCGCTAGCAATGGCGTAAACAAGCCCACACCACCACCCCATAAAAGAAAGGAGGGTACGGCCCAAGTCCGAAAACACGATCTGCGTGAGTACCTAAACAAAAAAGCTAGCAAGACCAGGTCTATATTCGGACCTAGGGACCGAGATCCCGCACGGGACAACGGCTATCAAGCCAATCGCATCGATGACATACTAGTTCGGGGTCAATACTGAACACCACAACCATCGGACATACACCACGATATAGCGAGATACAGAGGAGCTTCACACCCTCTATGCTTCACCGATGAAGTGCTGGGTCATGATTTCCCAGAAGGGTTTAAACCCGTGAACATCGAAGCATACGAAGGAATGACGGATCCCGCCGTCTGGATAGAAGACTTTATTCTTCACATCCACATGGCTCGAGGAGATGATCTCCATGCCATCAAATATTTACCCCTCAAGCTAAAAGGACCAGCTCGGCACTGGCTAAACAGCCTCCCAAAGAACTCCATTGGGAGTTGGGAAGAACTTGAGGACGGTTTTCGGGCCAATTTTCAAGGGACTTATGTCCGGCCCCCGGACGCTGATGATCTAAGTCACATTATCCAACAAACCGGGGAGTCAGCCCGCAAGCTTTGGAATCAGTTTCTTACTAAGAATAACCAAATCGTGGACTGTCCGGACATTGAAGCCTTAGCGGCATTTAAACACAGTATCCGGGACGAATGGCTGGCCAGACACCTTGACCAGGAAAAGCCGAGGACAATGGTAGCCGTAAATACACTCATGACTCGCTTTTGCGTGGGTGAGGATAGCTGGTTAGCTCGTAGCAGCACCAGTGACCCTGGAACATCCGAAGTCATAGATGGCAATGGAAAGCCACGACGTAACAAAAACAAACGTCGAAACAATTGTGGAAGCCCAGATGATACAACGATAAACGCCGTATTCAGTGGCTCCAGACCCAGTCAACGGAAGAAGCCATTTAAAGGCAACAAAGACGGTCCATCAAGTTTGGACAGAATATTAGACAGGGCCTGCCAAATCCATGGCACCCCAGAAAAACCTGCCAACCTCACCAACCGTTACTGTTGGGTTTTCAAGCAGGCTGGCAAGCTAAACGCCGACCACAAGGGGAAGGAGCCTCAGAGCGAAGACGAGGATGAACCTCGCCAGCCGAATATAGGGGACAGAAGAAATTTCCACCGGAGGTCAAAACAGTGTACATGATATATGCCACTCATATCCCAAATAGGGACCATAAGCGCACACTCCAAGATGTCTATGCCATTGATCCTGTCGCCCCAAATTCAACCCATGGTCAGCCTGTCCGATCACTTTCAATTGCGGGGATCATCTGACTAGTATTCGGCATGGGGGTTCGACTGCCTTAGTGCTCGACCCAATAATAGATGGATACCATCTAACCCGAGTCCTTATGGACGGCGGCAATAGTCTCAATCTGATATATCAGGACACTGTCTGCAAGATGGGGATCGACCCTTCAAGGATCAAGCCAAGCAGCACGACCTTTAAAGGAGTGATACCGGGCATTGAAGCCCGCTACATAGGCTCTTTAACACTAGAAGTTGCATTCGGTTCTCCCGACAACTTTCGAAGCGAAGAGCTAATCTTTGACATAGCTCCTTTACGAAGTGGCTATCACGCCCTACTCGGAAGAACGACCTTTGCCCGCTTTAATTTAGTCCCGCATTATGCCTATCTAAAGCTTAAAATGCCTGGACCACGTGGTGTTATCACGGTCAATGGAAATATGGAGCGCTCTCTCTATACGGAGGAGGGCACTGCGGCCTAGGCAGCCGAAGTCCAATGCGGTCTATTCAAGCCGGACAATATATCGATAGCGGACACAACTAAACGTGTCCGACACATGCCTCAGTGCGGCAGCTCAGATAAAACTGAGCAAAATTGATAGCTACGCCCCCGTCGACTGCCCCGTAAGGTGATGGCATATGTTCCTTGAGTACATAATTATGCCTTAAAAATTCCTTGGGCGGCGACCGAGGGCATCTGCATATAGTCCATAGTTCGGCTAGACCCTATTCGGACTCTAAACTTATCTTCTCTAGGTTCATTAAACAAACCAGATTTATTATGGCCACACCGGATTGATTGCTTCTTTTCCAGGTTTATTTCTGTCTTTTTTTCTACTGATGGCCATCGTACTCACATCTTCAAGGACACATTACAGAGGAGGAAACGACACAGACGTGCAGCAGGGACCCGCACTAAGGTTTCTTTTTAGATTAAGACCCAGTGTAAAACTTTTTTCTCTTTCTTGTTATATACCTTCTTGGCATGTAAAATGTCCAAAAAAGGTCCTCGGCATTATCTGTAAAGTTTGCGGCTCGCCATACTATAGAGGGATATTAATAGAGTAGTTTTATTCGTATTATGTCCAGAGTTTTATTCACTCGTCGTGGAATGTTCTCTTCCCGCATCAGATTGCCATATGTGCCATGTCAATAAGGTTTTATTACTAGGGGCTGTATTTAGCCCTGGTATATGTTGAAAAGACCGAACACCTATAGAGAGTGTTCGGCGTCCTGGATGTTTGCATTATATGCATCAGTTTCGAATCATGTCTCGGGTCAACAGTTGGGTTGCCCGGCTCCTGTGCTTACCCCTACGTTCTCGATTGTTCGGCTAGGGTGTAAAGGGAGAACTACTGCGATAGTACTTCTGGCTAGTCCAGTCAAGTACCTCAGTAGAGAAAGCCGAAAACTGACTGTCATGATAAGCGAGAATCTAGGCAGCAATCCGGTGACTTAGTTTTATACTACGATCGATAGAGATCTACCCCATGTTATACGAAGGGTTTGTTTTTCGCCCAGCCAGGTGCAATGGGATACTTTATCCACACCTGGGGATGGTACCTAGCCCCACTTGTCAAACTCCTATGACTAAGTGAAAGCAATAAGGCTGCATAGTCTAATTGCCTGGTTCGCTCTGCATACACCTCCTATACGGACCAATACGTTGGATAAAGAGTGTCTATGCATATGACCGAACACCCCAGTACTATGTACATGGGGGCTGAAGCCGACGACTGGAAACTTTCAAATTTAGATAAATAGTCACACAGGAGGTAAAGACGTTGATATTATAATAGCGCAAAAGTTATATACATCGGATTCATAAGCCTAGTCTTTAAATCCAGATACAATCACCCTCCGGCTTGTGGTGCTCCTTGCCTACGGGCGGGCCAGCAGTAGCTATATGCACAACGTTCATCTTCGCCCAGTGCACTTTGACGCGAGCGAAGGCCATCCGAGCACCTTCTATACAGGCCGAACGCATTAGTGCGTCGACCCGCGGACTCGCCTCGACGAGCCGCTTCACCAATCCGAAGTAACTACTTGGGATTGGATCAGCGGGCCATAGCCGGACTATCAAGTCCTTCATGGCCAAACCCGCCATGTTGTGTAGCTCGACCAGCTGCTTCATCTGGTCGCTGAGGGGCACTGGATGTTGTGGTGCATAGAACTGCGACCAGAACAATTTCTCCGTGTCGTTCCCCTCCTAGGCTCGGAAGTATTGAGCGGCATCCGCGCTCCTCCTCGGAAGATCAGCAAACACACCTAGAGAACTCCACAATCGTGTCATCCCAACATACTTCCGCCCTCCAAAGATGCTCTGTAAGAGAAATATCTTACCAGATGCTATATGTCGTGCCTGCTCGATTTCTTGATGAGCGTTGCGTGACTCGCCTCGCGCATCGTGGGCAGATTTCACTGCCGCGGATAGCTCGGTCACTTGTGGAGAAGTCATTCTCTCCAACGCCTCGCATTTGAGGATGGCGTCGTTCAGTTCGACCTCGACTTCGGACACCCGAACCCGGTGCTTCTTGCACTCATCCTTCTCGGCCTCCAATTTAGCAGCCGCTATGTCAGCGGCCACCTTGTTTACCTCGGCCTCCTTCTTGGCCTTGGCAACCTCGCCCTTGAGGGCCTCGAGCTCAGTGGCACCAACTGTGTAACACAGAATGTAGCATCAGAGTTTATAAACATACTTAATTAACTAAGTCTTATTGACATTTTAAGGCCGCATACCCTACGTTTCATCTAAGCGCTGATTGACGCGGTCGAGGTCCGCGTTCGCCAAAAGGAGCTTCCGATTTAGTTCGGCAACCTCTGCGTCTCGCGCAGTTGCCGCAACTAGTGAAGCATGCACAAACAGTTTAGCTCTATAAGAATGCTATCCTATGGATACTTCATCCGATTCTTTTCAGAATCACACAAAGCATCAAGGGCTACTGGTTATATATGTGTATTTAAAATAAATAAAAAATTCTTAAAAGCATTACATTGCTTACCTTAAAGCCTGTTAAAAGGCTATTGAAGGCTTCAGTCAGCCCGCCCTTGACGGACTGAATCTTCTTCATCACCGCACCCATCACGGTGCGGTGTTCTTCAATGACGAGAGCACTTTGCAGTGCTCCCTCCATAGAATCCGGCACCCCCGGATTAACTCCAGGCGCCGCTGTACCCTCCTCCGCTTGTGGAGTCGGGTCTTCGGACCCCGGAACCGCACTAGGCTCCGGGATGGTGTTCGGTGGGGCCCCGGACTGTTTGGGCCCCACGTCTTTGGTCTCCATGGGGGTCGTCTCCCCATAGTTAGCGGCCGCCGAGGTATTACCTCCAGATGCCTTGTCTCCTGCCCCACCCTCGTCTCCTTGGGCGGAGAGCACCCGCTGGGATGACACTTTGGTGTCCCCGCCGATTATGGGCGATGGAGCCCGGACTGGCGGGTCACTCTCCGTCTCTCCAGGCGCTAGAGAGTTCCCCTCCGATGAGGTAACATCCGGGTGTACACCGGGAGGGCTGTAGGTCAGCAAGAGAAAAATATTAATCAAAGTAGCAAAAATACTGAATAAACAAAGGTGTAGCACTTGAATCCAGATTAACTTACGATTCAGGCAGGAGTTTCTCACTGGGCTTCACCACCTAGCTATGTTCGAATGAACCCGAACTAGCTCCGAGGTTTAGTTTCCTCTGGGGCGCGACCGTACCCGCGTCAGCGACGGCCCCCCTCTTCCTCCCCCTGCCTTACGCAGGGGGCATTTCTTCTTCCTCCTCGTCATCTTCCTCCACCTTGTCAGAGGAGAGGATATGGAGGTCCTCGGGCTTCTTGTCCACGGGTCGGGGGTTGTCCTCGGTCCCCTTGCCCTTCGTCTCCTTGGGCTTCTTGGTTGGAGCCTTATACGGCGCCGGAACCAGCATCGCCGTCAATAGAGGCAATGTTGGGTCTTCGGGCAAAGGTGCCTGACTCTTAATCTGGGTCGCCTTCTTCGTCCAGCCATGTATATCACGTAAAAATTCCAATTCCTATTATCGTCAAATAAAGGGAAAGGGTAGTGTTTGTCAAGGATTCCTATTACCTCTGGGGCGGAGGCCATAGTGTCGTAGCCTGCATCCTCGGTCTCTTCGGGCCAATCCTTCTGGCTCTTGAAGAGATGCTTCCAGATCTCCTTATGCGTAAAGCCGAAGAGATGCTTCAGTGGCTTATCTCCTGTTGGATCGAACTCCCATAGGGAGGAGCCCCGGCTTTGGCAAGGGAGAACAAGCCGGGTCAGCTTCACCTGGACCACGGAGGAGAGCAGGTGCCCCTTGGAGATCAAGCCGGACACACGGCTCACCAGAGTCGTCGCTTCAGTTGTAGACCCCCAGTTCAGATCCTTTTTGGTCCAGGAGGTCAGCCTCTCTGGGGTACGGATCTGAAAGCAGACCCCGCCGCCCAGTTTGCGTCGTGGGGTTCGGTGATGTAGAACCACTCCTGCTGCCAGACCGTGTTTGTCTCCACGAACGAGCCTTTGGGTCAAGTTGCATTCGGGAGCTTGATAATCATGGCACCCCCGCACTCCGTGTGTTCCCCATCCACCACCTTCGGCTTCACGTTGAAGGTCTTAAGCCATAGGCCAAAGTGTGGGGGGATGCGGAGAAAGGCCTCGCATACCACTATAAAAGCGGATATGTGGAGAATTGAGTTCGAGGCTACGTCATGGAAATCTAGCCCCTAGAAGAACAAAAGACCCCGAACAAACGGATGGAGTGGAAACCCTATCCCCCTAACAAAGTGAGAGGTAAAAACCACCCTCTCACTCGCCTTAGGAATGGGAATCGCCTAGCCCTTAGGGGGAACTCGGTGTGCGATGTCGCCGGCGAGGTACCCCGCGCTCCGCAGATCCTCCACGGTCTTTTCAGTGACCGTGGAAGTCTCCCACTTGCCTCTGGCACAGGATCCAGCCATTGCTGGGAAGAGGAGTAGTGGTTGAGGAACGAGGAGTGGTGGGCGCAGGAGATGAGAATACGGGGGCAAGGGAGATTGGAGAGCTCGAGCTTGAGGGAGGCATGGGGCTGATGAAAGGGATTGGTGTCCTTTTATGACGATGCGAATACAGAGCGTCCCCCCATTTTAGCCATAAAACTCGCCAGTTCCCAAAGCGGTCGTGCGTAATGCGCGGCGAGGGTGCTCACGTCACACTGATAAGGATCCCACAATAAGCGGGCACGATCTCTATTCTAATGGGACGTGTAAATGAGGATACACCCTGAAACGCGAAACTCGGACCAAATAAAACGGTTCGATATGTTAGTGGGTTGGACGCGATGCTTTACCTTCGACGCTAAGGGTTGTACTAATCTTGCAGAGCCGAACACAGTCCACCTTTTTTGCAGAAGATATATTCGGAAGAAGGAACCCGCCTTGCAATGCCGAAGACAATACGGAAGCCGAACTCATCATCATCAAAGACAGGTTCAGGGGCTACTGAGGGAGTCCTGGATCGGGGGGTCCTCATGTGGCCGGACAAACTCCTGGTGGGCCGGACTGGTGGGCCGTGAAGACTATTACAGAAGATCATCTCTCTTATCCGGATAGGACTCCCGTATTCATGTAATGGCAAGTTTAGGTTCGGGTGGTGATTTTCCTTCCTCTGCAAGATAACATGTACAAACCCTAGGCCCCCTCCCGTGTGTATATAAACTGGAGGGTTTAGTCCGTAGAGGCTAGAGAAGAACATAATCACAATATCCATAGGCTAGACTTAGGGTTTAGCCATTACGATCTCGAGGTAGATCAACTCTTGTATTCATATTCATCCATATTAATATAGCAGGAAGTAGGGTTTTACCTCGATCGAGAGGGCCTGAACCTGGGTAAACATCGTGTCCCCAGCCTCTTGTTACCATCAATCCTCAGACGCATAGTTCGGGACCCCCTACCCAAGATCCACCGGTTTTGACACCGACAACAGCTCCTCCAACTAGAAATAGTCCTTGTGCAGAAGGAGGAACTGGTTGAACAAATCCTTTGTCGCCTTCGAACATCACTGGTCTTTTCTTTCACCCTGTTTACCTTCGATGCATTTAGCTCATGTAATATGTTATGATGCTTAGTCTAATTTTCCTTCGGTACTTAGTTTTACCTCGCTGTTGCTTAATTTTCTTTCATTCCGCTGCTGGGTTTTGAAGGTTTTAAGTTTTCCAAAGAAAATTTAAAACTCCCATTCGCACCTCCTCTGGTAGGCATACTTCGGTCCTACAATTGGTATCAGAGCAAGGTACTCCTTGACTCTACTCTTTTTAGTCTAACGACTTTGGAGTTTAAGTATGTCTTCAGTGAATTACAAATCGCATCTCAAGATCCCTATCTTCGATGGGACGGACTACCCCTTCTGGAAGGAGAAGATGAAGATCCGTCTTTGTGCGATAGATGATGACATGTGAAACGTGGTAAAAGTGGGGTTCACCGTTGCTATTCCTCAAGCTCCCGCTTATGAAGAGAAGAAACTCACTCAGCTAGATGCTCAAGTGAAAGATGAAATTGGTGGACATCACTCTCCTGCGCAATTTCTTTGCTATCGTCAGTGTGAAACTATGAAGGAATTGTGGGATGTTCTCGAGAAGATCAATTAAGGAGTATCAACCCAGAAAGAGGCTCGAATCTATACTTTTCGGGCGCAATTCAATCGTTTCAAGCACGTTGGAAGTGAAAGCTGACAGCAAACCTTTGATCATCTCAGTGAAATAGCCTATGAGCTTCAAGGTCTCGGCGCAAAAGGCATCACTGACCATAAAGTGGTGAAGAAATTGCTTCAATCTCTTGACATTTCCTTTGACACCCTTGTCCTGATGATTCACGAGCGACCTGACTTCAAGTCCCTTGGCTCCGTTGATATCATGGAAAGGTTAAACACTCACGATGAACAAGAAGAAGAAAAGAGATATCTCTACGACTCCAACCCGCACAAAAGTCATGCCCTCAAGGTTGTGGCAGATTCTTCTTCTGATGTAAATGTCGAAGAAGATTCAGATGACCCAGAAAAGTCAGCAACGATCTAGCACTAATCACGAAGAGATTTCAGCACCTTAATGGAAAGAGTCGGTTTTAGAAAACAAGTTCAAGCAACTCTGAGGGTTAGCAATCTTCATCAAAGCCTGCTAGAGAATACACCTGTTTCAAGTGCAAAAAGCTTGGACACTTCATTTCAGACTGTCCTCTATGGGAAGCTGAGATACGTGCTAGTGGGAGATATAATACTGGCAACTATCAAGGCAAAAGCAAGAGCAAGAACTATGACTTGGATGAAGAAAAGAAAACGAAGAAGTTCTTCAAGAACAAGGACAAGTCAACTTCAAAATCTCCGTCAATATCTTCATCAAAAAAAACCATCCAAATCCTTCAGCAATCGCAAAAATACTACTCGCAAGGCCAATGCATACATCGGCAAGGAAATGGACTCTGATGAAGAAGAATCATCTGAACCCAAAGAAGATGACGGGTTTGATGAGGATTCTGACTCTGGGATGGCTGGCACAGTCTGTGCTTCCACTCCAGCTTCGAACTTCTTCGACAAGCACTCAAATGATGATGAATATCCTGCTTACTGCTTCATGGCCAAAGCCTCGAAAGAAAGGTATCCTCCAAACATCATAAGGTTCACTCTAGTGATCAATATTCTTCTTAATTATGAGGATGACCATGCTAAGTTGATCAAAATTGCTAATTGTAGGAGATATGCCCTAGAGGCAATAATAAATGCTATTATTTATCTCCATGTTCATAATTATGTTTATGTTCCATGCTATAACTGCTATGGTTCTCGAGTTTGCAATAACACGAGGACCGGAGGAAGACTCATATGCACATGTGGAATAATAAATGGTAAAATGTATTCCTAGTCTCGCCTCTAAGACTAGCTCATGTGTTGCATGATGGTTCTGTTTTCCTGGTCATGGGCATGACTATGCCGGAAACTTTGAGAGCACAATGATAGGAGAACACTTGTGTTGAGTCGACCCGAATTGATGTTATGCTATGAGATACATTCATGATAAGTAAATGGTTAATAACACAGCGATGGTTAATGTTTGCATAATTCCTTAGACCATGAGAGTATCGAGTTTCTTCATGCTTGCTTCATGAACTCTAGGGTTTGTTAAACGTCATCCGTAAATGGGTGGCTATTACGGCGGCTTGCGGGTTCATGGAAAAGTATGTAAAGTAACTTGATAGCTCAAGATTGGGATTTGCTCCTCCGACGATGGAGAGATATCTCTGGGCCATCTAGGTGTTACGGTATCCATCATCATGATGTGCAAAAAAATTAAAGATATGGATAATGATATTATTAAACAAAAACATTTTTCATTTTCTCTAAGAGACAGAGCTAAAGCATGGTTATCTTCTTTACAGAAAAACAGTATTGATTCTTGGCCTAAGTGTAAAGATGCTTTCATTGGCAAGTATTATCCCACCGCAAAAATATATCTCTAAGGAATAATATTATGAATTTTAAACAACTTGACCACGAACATGTTGCACAATTATGGGAAATAATGAAACTTATGCTTAAAAATTGTCCCACACATGGATTGAGTCTTTGGATGATAATGCAAAAAAAATGTTGGATTAAACTTTGTTTCGAGAAACCTTCTAGATTCAGCTGCAATTGGTAGATTCATGGGAATAAGACTTGGAGAAGCCACTAAGCTTATTGATAATATGACCTCAAATTATTCCCGATGGCATACCAAGCATGCTCCAAGTGGTAAGAAGGTAAACTCCGTCGACGAGATTTCCTCTCTAAGTGAAATGAAAACAGAAATTATTACCAATGTCACATCAATCGTGTATTTGTACTGGCTCTGCCCAAAAATAGAAATATGCAAAGTGACTTAGAACTCCGATGTAGCATTGTGTTTAGGCACCACCATAGATGTATACCGGTGTGGAATTCAAAATCCCAGGGAATGCCTTGGTCCCATTGATTTCAACGCTTTACTTTACGTCCATTGTTACTTAATTTGATTTCAGTTTTTTTTACCTTTACGCTCGCTACACCATTTCCGTTGGGGAACATAGTATTTCAAAAAACTTCCTACGATCAAGCAAGATCTATTTTGGAGAGGCAAAGCAACGAGCGGGACAGTGTGTCCACGTACCCTCGTAGACCAAAAGCGGAAACGTTTAGTAACGCGGTTGATGTAGTCGAACGTCTTCACGATCCAACCGATCCAAGTACCGAACGTACGGCACCTCCATGTTCAGCACACGTTCAACACGATGACGTCCCTCGAGCTCTTGATCCAGTTGAGGACGAGGGAGAGTTCCATCAGCACGATGGCGTGGCGACGGTGTTGATGATGTGATCCGCGCAGGGCTTCGCCTAATCACTATGACAATATGACTTGAGGTGGAATCTGTGGAGGGGGGCACTGCACACGGCTACAACAACTGTTAACTTGTGTGTCCTAGGGTGTCCCCCTGCCCCCGTATATAAAGGAGCAAGGGGGAGGCCGGCCGACCCTATAGGGCGCGCCCAAGGGGGCAATCCTACTCCTAGTAGTAGTTGGACCCCCCCTTTCCTTGTCCAACTAGGAGAAGAAGGAAGAAGAGGGGAAGGAGAAGGAAGGAGGGGGCGCCGCCCCTCCCCCTAGTCCAATTCAGACTAGGCCCATGGGGGGCAGCCCTTGGCTGCTCCCTCTCTCTCCCTTAAGGCCCAATAAGGCCCATAACTTCCCCGGTGGTTTTGATAACCCTTCCGGCACTCCGATATTTATCCGGTGACCCCCGAAACTCATCCGGTGTCCGAATAACATCGTCCAATATATCATTCTTTATGTATCGACCATTTAGAGGCTCCTCATCGTGTCCGTGATCGCATCCGGGACTCCAAACAAACTTCGGTCATCAAAAACACATAACTCATAATATAAATCGTCATCGAACGTTAAGCGTGCGGACCCTACGGGTTCAAGAACTATGTAGACATGACCGAGAAACATCTCCGGTCAAAAACCAATAGCGGAACCTGGATGCTCATATTGGCCCATACATATTCTACGAAGATCTTTATCGGTCAAATTGCATAACAACATACATTGTTCCCTTTGTCATCGGTATGTTACTTTCCCGAGATCCAATCGTCGGTATCATCATACCTAGTTCAATCTTGTTACTGACAAGTCTCTGTATTCCTTTCGTAATACATCATCTCATGACTAACTCATTAGTCATTTGCTTGCAAGGCTTATTATGATGTGTATTACCAAGAGGGCCTAGAGATACCTCTCTCACACTCGGAGTGACAAATCCTAATCTTGATCTATGCCAACACCATAAACACTTTCGAAGACACCTATAGAGCATCTTTATAATAACCCAGTTACGTTGTGACATTTGATAGCACACAAGGTGTTCCTCCAGTATTCGGGAGTTGCATAATCTCATAGTCAGAGGAACATGTATAATCATGAAGAAAGCAATAGAAATAAAACTAAACGATCATTGTGCTAAGCTAATGGATGGGTCTTGTCTAGCACATCATTATCCTAATGATGTGACCCCGTTGATCAAATGACAACACATGCCTATGGTTAGGAAACTCAACCATCTTTCATTAATGAGCCAGTCTAGTAGAGGCATACTAGGGACACTCTGTTTTTTGTCTATGTATTCACACATGTATCAAGTTTCCGGTTAATACAATTCTAGCATGAATAAAAGACATTTATCATGATATATAAGGAAATATAAATAACAACTTTATTATTGCCTCTAGGGCATATTTCCTTCAGTCTCCCACTTGCACTACAGTCGATAATCTATATTACATAGTAATGATTCTAACACCCATGGAGTCTTGGTGCTGATCATGTTTTGCTTGTGGAATAGGTTTAGTCAACGGGTTTGCGACATTCAGATCCGTATGTATTTTGCAAATCTCTATGTCTCCCTCCTTGACTTGATCGCTGATGGATTTGAAGCGTCTCTTGATGTGCTTGGTTCTCTTGTGTAACCTGGATTCCTTCAAGAAGGCTATTGCTCTAGTGTTGTCACAAAAGATTTTCATTGGACTCGATGCACTAGGTATTACACCTAGATCGGATATGAACTCCTTCATCTAGACTCCTTCATTTGCTGCTTTCGAAGCAGCTATGTACTCCGCTTCACACGTAGATCCCGCCACAACGCTTTGGTTGGAACTGCACCAACTGACAGCTCCACCGTTCAACAAAAGTACATATCTGGTTTGTGACTTAGAGCCATCTGGATCAGTGTCAAAGCTTGCATCGACGTAACCATTTACGAAAAGCTATTTGTCACCTCCATAAACGAGAAACATATCCTTCGTCCTTTTCAGGTACTTCAGGATGTTCTTGACCGATGTCTAGTGATTCACTCCTGGATTACTTTAGTACCTCCCTGCTAGACTTATAGCAAGCACTGGTGCGCGTCGGTCCTAAACAAACGTTTTTTACGCCTTTCCGCGATGGCATTTGGAACCGTCGCCAAGCGAGTGTGTGCGATAGGGTGTCCTTCCCACACGACCCAGAAATCGTCGGGGATAGGCCCTCCTGGGACCCAGGCTGGGGTTCTGTGCGATCGGGCGAGGCATGGAACCCAATCATTTCCGTAGGTATGTACATCCCACACGGTAATCCGAGAAAATCATTTCCGTAGGTATGTACATCCCACACGGTAATCCAAGAAAATAATTTCCGCAGGTATGTACATCCCACACGGCGAATCCCAGAAAAACATTTCCATTCGTATGTATATCACACACAGTCAATCCAAGGAATACATTTCCATTCTTATGTACATCCCACACAGTCAATCCAGGGAAAACGTTTCCATTCGGACGTAAATCCCACACAGTTTATGTGTAGGCTCGTGTGTGAAAGGTGTAACTATCACACACGGTCTTCCTTGGTTAACTGTTTGCTTTTATCAACTATATCACACATGATTTAATGAAGAAAAATGTGTGGCATTGGGCTATCCATCGCAAGCGCTTTTACTGCTAGAACCGTTTGCAAAGATCCATGACACATTTAGCAGGTTTATTAGTTTACAACTAATAATTCCAGTATTACGCAAATTCACATTTCATATCGAATAGCTGTTTGCCAATTTCATATCAGGCACATAAATATATTATAACATCACAGTACGGTAGCTACATGAAAACAACACAGTACAACAAATAGCTAGTTCAACTTCATAAGAACAATATATCATTTCCCTAATCAAGATCATCCAGGCTCGTCTTATCCACCTCTGCTTTCAGTTCAATAAGAACCTGTTTTGCATGGGCCAACTGGGAAAGTGCCTCCTCCTTCGCCAACACCATCTTAGCAAAGTCTGATTTAAAAAATCTGAGCTCATTCTCCACCTTCAACTTTTTATCCTGCATCTTGACATATGCTTCAACGTTGACAAGACTATCTCTAAGCCTACGTGTGTTCACTTCCTCATACATGCTCCAGAGCTTCGTTAGGCACATCTTCAAAGACTGGCCACTCTTGATCAACCCACTCCAAGTAAGAACACTCCCGTTCATCCTATAATATTTAAAACTAGATCAGTAACAATTGTAGGGGAAATGGGTTTATAGCAACATAGAAAATCACCAATACTTATTTTGAAAAACTAAATAAACATGTTAATTATGACATATCTTCTCAAAAAGGTCAATGTGCAAATGAAATAATTAGTATTGAGACAACAACCAAATTCTGGAACATCAGAAGCTATAATTAACTACAACAACGCAACAAGTTCTTACTCATGTACAATAAATAACAAATTGAAAATTTTATGAGGAAGGTAAATATAACTGCAATAGTGTCTGAATCACATCTAACAAATTATTTGTAACAACGGAAGAGGGTCTAACCTTCTCTGCACATGCCAGAAACTTCCTCCCGGTGTCCACAGAATCAAACGCAAGTAGCTTCACGCATGGAGATTGATAGTAAGAACGAGTAGATAGATCTTCAGCCACCCCGCTCCATTCATTGCCACCGATGGTCTTAGGGAGCTACAAGAGGAAGAAACGACTCAAATCGACCTCCGGGTAAAAATCCTTCATTCCAAGTCATAGCCCGAGAGAGAGAAGAGAGGCATACTCGGATGGTGAAGGAGTAGTCGCCGGAGGAGGAACCGCTGGAGATGTCTTTGAATAAGACCATTGTGACCCCGGCGGTAGGATGCGAGACGGCGAGAGCGAGGAAGCGGCTATAGCTTAGCAAGGAAGGAAGGAAGGAGGAAATAGGGGAAATGTGACTTGTGGTCGGGGAGAAAAGGGGGTGGGGAAGGGGGGAAGGGGGCGGGGGTAGATATTTTGGCGGTAGGCCAAAATTTTGGAAATGTGGAGGGAAACTTTGCGCGTGGCGCCGCCGGACCATTCACTTTGAATGATTGTGTGCATCGCAAACGATTCTTCTGCTTTACGCGCATGGGATGAGTTTAATAATTCAAATTTTGGTCTCAAGGCATGGGCACATTCACTTTGAATGCGCGGTGCCGCCGGACCATTCACTTTGAACGATTGTGTGCATCGCAAACGTTCTTTTGCTTTACGCACATGGGATGAGTTTGATAATTCAAATTTTGGTGGAAATTTCCCCAGGTACGTCGTTGCATAATTTAACATCGCTTGCTAATTTGGGCACACAAAAGAGCGTACAGCAGACATACCACATTACTGAATTGAGCAATTTTAGTAATTACACAGAGTCAGTTGACCTAACATTGTTCTACCAAAAGACCAGCATTAAAAACAAAGCCTAAGTATGCATAATCAGAAATCCGCCGCCGCGCTGGCCTATGCATCACCGGTGTGTGATGAGACGTCGATGACTTGTCCTGGCGACATTCCGCCGTTGGTGGACTCCGCGTCCCCCTGCTGAAGTTGACCGTGTCCTCGTCCTTGTCCTCGGTGCCGCCCTCAAGGTTGTAGTACTCGCAGTAGTGGCTACGCCAGAGCTCGCGTTGGTACTCCACCACCGATTCCTCGACGGACAGACTCTTCTCTACCTCGACCTCGGCCTCGCGCAACTCCTCCTCCCGGCGCTCCTCGATCTCCACCGCCTCCTGCATCTCTAGCTCCCGCTCGGCGACCTCATGAGGAAGTAGGTGCTCCATGGCCACCGCCGCCTTTTCATACGTGGGTTGCATGTTGGAGTCTGAGGTGGCCTGGAATATCTTGGCGTGTGCATCCTCGATCTTGGCGTGGATGGCCTCAACCCGGGCCAGGGTGACATCAGCCGCACGGACGGCAGCTCGAGCGCTCTCGGTGTTTGCAGCCGTCGTCGGAGCAGCAGCTGCAGCTGCCTTGTCGGCTGCCACAGACGCCCTCTCGGCGCAAGCGGCCATGCTCAATGCGGATGTGGCGGCACTCTCGACGTAGGCGGTCGCGATCCTGGCGCAGGCGGCGGCGCTCGGGGGG
>LR738711.1:801621375-801637039 GCA_902687465.1 Secale cereale
ACACGGCCAACGTACAGGCCTTCAAGAAGTGTTTCCATGATGTCATCTTTGCAAGAAGGGGGTGCGGGAATGGGGATCTGGATTCGTGGATTCGGGAGTTGCCGGCACTAGAGCAGACGAGCCGGTGAAGCTTAAGGAGGGAGACTTAAATGGACCCAGATATTTTCATCGCAAACGGTTTCTAGAAAACAACTGTGTGTGATGTTGTATATATTTTTTATTAGTTGTGAAAGACGAATTAGGAATAAAGTACCAACGGATGGTGTTTTAAATGAACGATAAATTTTGTAGTACTGATACAACTATCATGTCAAATTTTGGAAAATTTCAGCGGTCATTTGACCTTCTAAGACATTTAAGTGATTTTCTAGCCATTTAATGATCGTAATTGAAATTTGAACTACATGTACATGCAACAGCTAACCATAACGGTTTGAAAACTCATATTTCGTTTACTTGTGCGCGATTTAATTCCATTCCATTTGCAGTAAATTGAAAGGAATTTTCAAACATATTGGTCTTACGGTTATGACACAATTAAGCATGGAGTGACATGGCATTTTAATTCCAAAAAATTAAAAAAATAGAAACACATGAAACCTTGGTTGATGTAATTTCATGCCACCAATATGATGTGGTAAAAAAATTGGCATGTTTGACCAAAGTTTGGACACACGCCGCTCACAAACTGGAGCAACTCACTAGAAGGCTAGTGGTTCTGAGAGGGAACAATGCATGTTTGATGACGAACGGGAGATAGCCTCTTACAGCCTTCAAAAAAAATTCTACATCTAACATGCACTACTACAACTGTAATGTGAAATTTTTAAAAATATCAAGGGTCATTTGACCTTATAAAGACATTTAAGTGATTTTCTAACCATTTAATGAGCGTAATTCAAATTTGAACTACATCTACATGCAACGCCTAACCATAATGGTTTGAAAAATAATATTTTTGTGTACTTGTGTGCGAGTTAATTCCATCTGCAGTAAATTAGAAGGAATTTTCAAAGATATTGGTGTCAAGGCATGGGCGCATGCATGGAGTGCATGCCATGGCATTTTAATTCCAAAAAATTAAAAAATGATCAGAAAAATATGAAACCTTGCTTGATTTAATGTCATGCCACCAAGATGATGTGGTAAAGAAATTGGCACGTTTGACGAAAGTTTGGACACACACCCCTCACAAACGGGAGCAACTCGCTAGAAGGTTCGTGGTTTCGAGAGGGAACAATGCATGTTTGATGATGAACGGGAGATAGCTTCCTCTTACGGCCTTCAATTTTTTTCTACGTCTAACGTGCACTATTACAACTGTAATGTGAAATTTTGGAAAATTCTAGGGGTCATTTGGTCTTTCAAAGACATTTAAGTGAATTTCTAACCATTTAATGACCGTAATTGAAATTTGAACTACATCTACATGCAACGCCTAACCAAAACTGTTTGAAAAATTATATCTTTGTACTTGTGTGCGAGTTAATTTCATGTGCAGTAAATTAGAAGGAATTTGCAAACATATTGGTCTCATGACATGGACACATGGACATGGCATTTTAATTAAAAAAAATAGAAAAATGATCAAAAACACATGAAACCTTGGTTGATGTAATGTCATGCCACCAAGATGATGTGGTAAAGGAATTGGCATGTTTGACGAACGTTTGGACACACACCCCTCACAAGCCGGAGCAACTCGCTAGAAGGTCCGTGGTTCCGAGAGGGAACAATGCATGTTTGATGACGAACGGGAGATAGCTTCCTCTACGGCCTTCAATTTTTTTTCCTATGTTTAACGTGCAACTGTCATGTGAAAATTTGGTAAATTTCAGGGGTCATTTGACCTTCTAAAGACATTTAAGTGATTTTCTAACCATTTAATGACCGTAATTCAAATTTGAACTACATCTACATGCAAAGCCTAACCAAAACGGTTTGAAAAATCATATTTTTGTGTACTTGTGTGTGAGTTAATTCCATGTGCAATAAATTTGAAGGAAATTTCAAACATATTGGTGTAAAGGCATGGGAACATGCATGGAGTGCATGCCATGGCATTTTAATTCCAAAAAAATAAAAAATGATCAGAAAAACATGAAACCTTGCTTGATTTAATGTCATGCCACCAAGAAGATGTGGTAAAGAAATTGGCATGTTTGATGAAAGTTTGGACACACGCTCCTCACAAACCGGAGCAACTCACTAGAAGGTTCGTGGTTTCGAGAGGGAACAATGCATGTTTGCTGACGGACGGGAGATAGCTTCCTCTTACGGCCTTCAAATTTTTTTCCTACGTTTAACATGCACTAATACAACTGTCATGTGAAAATTTGGAAATTTTTAGGGTCATTTGACCTTTTAAATACATTTAAGTGATTTTCTAACCATTTAATGACCGTAATTGAAATCTGAACTACATCTACATGCAACGCCTAACCAAAACGGTTTGAGAAATCATAGTTTTGTGTACTTGTGTGCGAGTTAAAAATCATCAGACGATGTAAATATCTGGCGTTCAAAAAAGAAAGTGTAAAGATCTGGCAAGACAACCAGCCCCCACACGATTGGCACTCCATCTCGCGGCTCGAGGTTTGGTAGGTGATTGGCAGGGATCATTAATCAGACACGGTTATGTATTGGAAACCGCCAGCTATTATGTTCACACATGGATTTGCTGCAGGAATTGTGTGTAATTCAAACTACAGTACTCGTAAATTCCAGCGATCGGCGTGTGTACTGTCCCTGTCGATCTAGATTCCGGCCGCCAATAAATACTACCTTCTCACGTCGTCCCGTCTGCATTCTTATCTACATAATCCCCTCGATCGCCCTCTCTCTCTCTCTCAAATCTTTGCCACGGCACCGCCGATCTGCCCACGGGCCGACGAGGAGTCACCGCCCCTGAGGACGCTCACTCGATTAGCAGCGATGAGGACCCCTACGCGCCACCTGACGAGATTGCGTCGGACCCCCAAACTTTGGATTGGTTTTGGGGCCAGTACAATCTTTGTCTGTGGAAGTCGTTGCCGCCAGCTGAGAAAGCCAGGCAAGTGGCGTTCAAGAAGGAGATGGCGGAGGAGGAAGCTAAGTACCAGGCGGCATGTGAAGCCCGTGATGCCGCCTGGAACAAGGAGGCGGCGGAGCTTTGGGGGCAGGTGCGTCGTCGTGTCGAGGAGGTGTACATATTATGAATTCCATTTTCTATCTGTTTTTGTATACTAATTTGAATCTAGTTGTTATCATCCACATATACAGAATGGAAAGTGTATATACACACATTGAAATAGAACATATAAGAATGGAAAACAGAGTACACACATTGAAACAAAGCAATAAACAGAGCAATACTATGATTGTTGTGAATACATAGCTATCCACATCGAAATGACTTCCCAAAATAAAACGCGTCCATGAGACCATGACCAGCAGCCCTTGCCTAGGGTAGCTCTTGGCTCTGCCTGAACTCGTGCATGCGTTCGTCCAAGCGGTCGACACTCTCGCGGTACATCTGGAGCGCGATCTCGAGCTCCAAGTTGGATGTTTCATCGGAGATCGCCAGCTCGAGAATGTGATGGCCATGTTCCTCTACTGCGTCCAGGTGGACACCGGGGCCAAGGAGGCGGTCGAGCCTACGGACCAGCGCGTTGGCATCCAGCGGGCCGCAGACAAGGCGAACGGCGGCACCCACGCGAACGGCGCGGCAGGCATACGGTGCAAGTAAGGCTCGGCCGGCCTCTTGTGCAAGTATGGCGCTGAGGGTCTCTGCCCACTCCTGGCGAGGAATGGGGGTACTTACGAGACGTGTACCCAGCTGCGGCGTCGTGTCAACAGCAGGCAAGCACCGATGGATCCGTTGTTGCTGTGCGGCGCGTCGCGCCACTCACTCTATGGCGCTCCAAAGGTCTCGCCGTGCGGCGAGCCGTAGCCTATCAGCGTGGACGCGCCTAGCTTGCTCTACGACACGCCATCGATCATGTTGTGCGGCGAGCTGCAGCTTATCGACGCTGACATGCCTATCTTGATCCGCGGCGCTCAAGCGCCATGCGCCAAAGGTCTGCTCAACCCTGGCGATGACGCGCATCATGGCGTCATCCATCGCGTTGTCGGGGAGCGCCTCGGCCTCGACGGGTCGTGGCGCCTGCTCGTTTTCCTGGTCGACAAGGTTGATGGCAGAGGCGGCGCTTTGGTGGGTTGGCATGCTTGGAAAAGGTGGATGTGCTACAGGCTACGCTTGTCGCCTCCGTGCGTCGCGCTCCCCCTTTGCGCAATATAGCAGGGTGGCGGGAAACATGTGAGGAAATGGCGGGAAACGGTGGCGTGTTCATAAAACTCCATCAATTAATGGAAACTTAGCATCGAGCTAGCACAAGTCGTAGATGATGATCAGATGAACACGGACCACACTAGGGAACCCGTCGGTGATGAATTTATCAATCCCAAACAGTTGAATACTAGCAATCCCACAACACACACGGCCTATTCCATCACAAATAGGTCAGATGGATCAACTGTATACCACGTATCGCACATTGTCAAAAAGTAATGCGATAGACCTTCTTCAATTAACATGTGTTAAAAAGTAAAAAACAAGGACCTCGAGGTTAAATTAGCTGAGGGAATGGGGCATTTTGGTCATTTGATCGAAATGACCCATCCCATCAGCTAATTTAACATCGACACAACTTCCCATCCAGTCACCCATACGATGGCTGCTCCAGCCTGAGCACACTTAACTTGATAGTTTTCTTACATGAGATACTGGTGGAACAAGTAGTCCTTGATGATAGATGTTGTGTAGACAGAGCATATCATATACGTCTTATTAGAAGCAATCATCTGCGTTATTATCGGTCTTCGCACACATTTCTGATTACATACCTGTTTGCCGCGCATCACACACATCTTATTATATTGAACCGTTTCTGTTCTCTTGCCTAATCACAAACAGTCCATCCGAGTGAACCGTATGTTGTGTATCGCACACGCCTTCATCTGGCTGCCCGTTTCTTTTGTTCCTCCTCATCGCAAACAGTTAATTGAACTGAATCGTTTGCCCTTCATCGCACACGCAACTAAAACCTGAATCGTATTTGATGCATCCGTCATGGCAAATGTTTTATACATTTCTGACAGTTTTCATACACCACCGTTTGGCATCGCACACAGTTTCTCGAGGGGTCTTTGATTGTAGTGTCGCGTTAGCAGCTTCCTTCAGTAGTGAAGGCACACATCAGGTCTGGTACACAGCATTGCATATATGATAAAACCTATGGCTGAAGCATAGGGAATGACTTTCATTTTATCTCTATCTTCTGCAGTGGTCGGGCATTGAGTCTTACTCAACTTCACACCTTGTAACACAAGCAAGAACTCTTTCTTTGACTGATCCATTTTGAACTTCTTCAAAACTTTATCGAGGTATATGCTTTGTGAAAGTCCAATTAAGCGTCTTGATCTATCTCTATAGATGTTGATGCCCAATATATAAGCAGCTTCACCGAGGTCTTTCATTGAAAAATTCTTATTCAAGTATCCTTTTAAGCTATCCAAAAATTCTACATCATTTCCAATCAACAATATGTCATCCACATATAATATAAAAAATGCTATAGAGCTCCCAATCACTTTCTTGTAAATACAGGCTTCTCAGAGTCTGTATAAAACCATATGCTTTGATCACCTCATCAAAGCGTATATTCCAACTCCGAGATGCTTGCACCACTCCAAAGATGGATCGCTGGAGCTTGCACACTTTGTTAGCACCTTTAGGATCGACAAAACCTTCTGGTTGCATCATATACAACTCTTCTTTGAGATATCCAATTAGAAATGCAGTTTTGACATCCATTTGCTAGATTTCATAATCATAAAATGTGGCAATTGCTAACAAGATTCAGACAGACTTAAGCATCGCTACGGGTGAGAAAGTCTCATAGTAGACAACTCCTTGAACTTGTCGAAAACCTTTCGCAACAAGTCGAGCTTTGTAGACAGTAACATTACCATCGGTGTCAGTCTTCCTCTTAAAGATCCATTTATTTTCAATTGCTTGTCGATCATCGGCAAGTCAACCAAAGTCCACACTTTGTTCTCATACATGGATCCCATCTCAGATTTCATGGCCTCAAGCCATTTTTTAGAATCTGGGCTCATCATTACTTCATCATAGTTCGTAGGTTCATCATGGTCTAGTAACATGACTTCCAAAACAGGGTTACCGTACCACTCTGGTGAGGAACGTACTCTGGTTGACCTACGAGGTTCAGTAGTAACTTGATCTGAAGTTTCATGATCATCATCATTAGCTTCCTCACTAATTGGTGTAGGCATCACTAGAACTAATTTCTGTGATGAACTACTTTCCAATTCGGGAGAAGGTACAAATACCTCATCAAGTTCTACTTTCCTCCCACTCATTTCTTTCGAGAGAAACTCCTTCTCTAGAAAGGATCCATTCTTAGCAACGAATACCTTGCCTTCGAATCTGTTATAGAAGGTGTACCCAACAGTCTCCTTTGGGTATCCTATGAACACACATTTCTCCGACTTGGGTTCGAGCTTATCAGGTTGAAGCTTTTTCACATAAGCATCGCAGCCCCAAACTTTAAGAAACGAAAAATTGGGTTTCTTGCCAAACCACAGTTCACAAGGTGTCGTCTCGACGGATTTAGATGGTGCCCTATTTAACGTGAATGCAGCCGTCTCTAAACATAACCCCAATATAATAGTGGTAAATCGGTAAGAGATATCAGAGATGGCACCATATCTAATAAGTACGGTTATGACGTTCGGACACACCATTACGTTGTGGTGTTCCAGGTGGCGTGAGTTGTGAAACTATTCCACATTGTTTCAGATGAAGACCAAACTCATAACTCAAATATTCGCCTCCACGATCAGAGCATAGAAACTTAATTTTCTTATTACGATGATTCTCTACTTCACTCTGA
This sequence comes from Secale cereale, assembly GCA_902687465.1. Classification (NCBI taxonomy): domain Eukaryota; kingdom Viridiplantae; phylum Streptophyta; class Magnoliopsida; order Poales; family Poaceae; genus Secale; species Secale cereale. The sequence continues at coordinate 801,628,332 of LR738711.1, forward strand.
AATTCTTTGAACTTTTCAAATGTTTCAGACTTGTGTTTCATCAAGTAGATATACCCATATCTGCTCAAATCATCTGTGAAGGTTAGAAAATAATGATACCCGCCGCGGACCTCAACACTCATTGGACCACATACATCAGCATGTATGATTTCCAATAAGTTAGTTGCTCGCTCCATTGTTCCGGAGAATGGAGTTTTAGTCATCTTGCCCATGAGGCATGGTTTGCAAGCACCAAGTGATTCCAAAAGTCCATCAGCATGGAGTTTCTTCATGCGCTTTACACCAATATGACCTAAACGGCGGTGCCACAAATAAGTTCCACTATCATTATCAACTTTGCATCTTTTGGCTTCAATATTATGAATATGTGTATCACTACGATCGAGATTCAACAAAAATAGACCACTCATCAAGGGTGCATGACCATAAAAGATATCACTCATATAAATAGAACAACCATTATTCTCTGATTTAAATGAATAAATCGTCTCGCAACAAACAAGATCCAGATATAATGTTCATGCTCAACGCTGCCACCAAATAACAATTATTTAGGTCTAAAACTAATCCTGAAGGTAGATCTAGAGGTAGCGTGCCGACGGCGATCACATCGACTTTGGAACCATTTCCCACACGCATCGTCACCTCATCCTTAGCCAATCATCGTTCAATCCATAGCCCCTGTTTCGAGTTACAAATATGAGCAACCGAACCAGTATCAAATACCCAGGCGCTACTACAAGCATTAGTAAGGTACACATCAATAACATGTATATCAAATATACCTTTGTTCACTTTGCCATCCTTCTTATCCGCCAAATACTTGGGGCAGTTCCGCTTCTAGTGTCCAGTCCCTTTGCAGTAGAAGCACTCAGTTTCAGGCTTGGCTCCAGACTTGGGTTTCTTCGTGGGAGTAGCAACTGGCTTGCTATTCTTTTTGAAGTTTCCTTTCTTTCCCTTGCCCTTTTTCGTGAAACTAGTGGTCTTGTTAACCATCAACACTTGATGCTCCTTTTTGATTTCTACATCCGTAGCTTTGAGCATAGCAGAGAGCTCGGGAATTGTCTTCTGCATCCCTTGCATATTATAGTTCATCATGAAGCCTTTATAGCTTGGTGGCAGTGATTGAACAACTCTATCAATAACATTATCTTCATCAACTTTGACTCCAAGTTGAGTCATGTGATTGTAGTACCCAGACATTCTAAGTAAGTGTTCACTGATAGTACTGTTCTCCTCCATTTTGCAGCTATAGAACTTGTTGGAGACTTCATATCTCTCAACTCAGGCATTTGCTTGAAATATTAACTTCAATTCTTGGAACATCTCATATGCTCCATGACGTTAAAAACGTCTTTGAAGTCCCGATTCTAAGCCGTAAAGCATGGCACATTGAACTATCGAGTAGTTATCAGATCGTGTCTGCCAGACGTTCAAAGCGTCTACATTACCGGGAGGGGGCTTGTCACCTAGCGGTGCTTCAAGGACATAATTCTTCTGTGCGGCAATGAGGATAATCCTCAAGTTACGAACCCAGTCCGTGTAGTTGCTACCATCATCTTTCAACTTAGCTTTCTCTAGGAACGCATTAAAATTCAAGGGAACGGTAGCACGGGCCATTGATCTACAAAAACATAGATATGCAAAAAACTAGCAGGACTAAGTTCATGATAATTAAAGTTAAATTAATCATATTACTAAAGAACTCCCACCTAGATAGACATCCCTCTAGTAATCTAAATGATCACGTGATCCAAATCAACTAAACCATGTCCGATCATCACGTGAGATGGAGTAGTTTTCAATGGTGAACATCTTATGTTGATCATATCAACCATATGATTCACACTCGACCTTTCGGTGTCCAATGTTCCAAGGCCATGTCTGTACATGCTAGGCTCGTGAAGTTTAACCCGACTATTCTGCATGTGCAAAATTGTCTTACACCAGTCATATGTGAACGTAGAGCTTATCACACCCGATCATCACATGGTATCTCGGCATGACGAACTGTCCAACGGTGCATACTCGGGGAGAACACTTGTACCTTGAAATTTTGTAAGGGATCATCTTATAATGCTACAGCCGTATTGAGCAAAATAAGAAGCATAATAAGATAAACAATACATGCAGTCAAAATATGTGACATGATATGGCCATCATCATCTTGTGCTTTTGATCTCCATCTCCAAAGCATCATCATAATCTCCATCGTCACTGGCTTGACACCATGATCTTTATCGTAGCGTCGCGGTCGTCTCACCAACCATTGCTGCTACTACTATCGCTAACTCATAGTGATAAAGTAAAGCAATTACATGGATTTCGCAGTTCATACAAATAAAGAGACAATCATAAGGCTCCTGCCGGTTGCCGATAATTTACAAAACATGATCATCTCATACAATAACGTATAACTCATCATGTCTTGACCATATCACATCACAACATGCCCTGCAAAAACAAGTTAGACGTCCTCTACTTTGTTGTCGCAAGTTTTACGTGGCTGCTACAGGCTTCTAGCAAGAACCGTTCTTACCTACGCATCAAAACCACAATGGTTTTTCGTCAAGTGTGTTGTTTTAACCTTCAACAAGGACCGGTCATAGTCACACTCGATTCAACTAAAGTTGGAGAAACTGACACCCGCCAGCCACCTATGTGCAAAGCACATCGGTAGAACCAGTCTCATGAACGCGGTCATGTAATGTTGGTCCGGGCCGCTTCATCCAACAATACCGCTGAATCAAAGTATGACATGTTGGTAAGCAGTATGACTATTATCGCCCACAACTCATTGTGTTCTACTCGTGCATATCATCTACGCATAGACCTGACTCATGATGCCACTGTTGGGGAACGTAGTATTTCGAAAAAATCCTACGATCACGCAAGATCTATCTAGGAGAAGCATAGCAACGAGCGGGGAGTGTGTGTCCATGTACCCTCATAGACCGAAAGCGGAAGCATTTAGTAACGCGGTTGATGTAGTCGAACGCCTTCACGATCCAACTGATCCAAGTACCGAACGTACGGCACTTCCGTGTTCAGCACACGTTTAGCACGATGACGTCACTCGAGCTCTTGATCCAGTTGAGGACGAGGGAGAGTTCCGTCAGCACGACGGTGTTGATGATGTGATCCGTGCAGAGCTTCGCCTAAGCACTACAATAATATGACTTGAGGTGGAATCTGTGGAGGGGGGCACCGCACACGGCTAAAACAACTGTTAACTTGTGTGTCCTAGGGTGCCCCCCTGCCCCCGTATATAAAGGAGCAAGGGGGAGGCCGGCCGGCCCTATAGGGTGCGCCCAAGGGGGCAATCCTACTCCTAGTAGGAGTTGGACCCCCCCCCCTTTCCTAGTCCAACTAGGAGAAGAAGGAAGGAGAGGGGAAGGAGAAGGAAGGAGGGGGCATCGCCCCTCCCCCTAGTCCAATTTGGACTAGGACCATGGGGGGCGCGCGGCCAGCCCTTGGGTGCTCCCTCTCTCTCCCTTAAGGCCCAATAAGGCCCATAACTTCCTCGGTGGTTCCGATAACCCTTCCGGCACTCCGATATTTATCCGGTGACCCCCGGAACTCATCCGATGTCCGAATAACATCGTCCAATATATCATTATTTATGTCTCGACCACTTCGAGACTCCTCACCATGTCTGGGATCTCATCCGGGACTCCGAGCAAACTTCGGTCATCAAAAACACATAACTCGTAATACAACTCGTCATCGAACGTTAAGCGTGCGGACCCTACGGGTTCGAGAACTATGTAGACATGACCGAGACACATCTCCGGTCAATAACCAATAGCGGAACTGGGATGCTCATATTGGCTCCTACATATTGTAAGAAGATCTTTATCGGTCAAACCGTATAACAACATACGTTGTTCCCTTTGTCATCGGTATGTTACTTGCCCGAGATTCGATCATCGGTATCATCATACCTGGTTCAATCTTGTTACCGGTAAGTCTCTTTACTCGTTCTGTAATACATCATCTCGTGACTAACTCATTAGTCATTTGCTTACAAGGCTTATTATGATGTGTATTACCAAGAGGGCCCAGAGATACCTCTCCGACACTCGGAGTGACAAATCCTAATCTTGATCTATGCCAACACCACAAACACTTTCGGAAACACTTAGAGCATCTTTATAATCACCCAGTTACATTGTGACATTTGATAGCACACAAGGTGTTCCTCCGAAATTCGGGAGTTGCATAATCTCATAGTTAGAGGAACATGTATAAGTCATGAAGAAAGCAATAGCAATAAAACTAAACGATCATTGTGCTAAGCTAACGGATGGGTCTTGTCCATCACATCATTCTCCTAATGATGTGATCTCGTTGATCAAATGACAACACATGCCTATGGTTAGGAAACTGAACCATATTTGATTAACGAGCTAGTCTAGTAGAGGCATACTAGGGACACTCTGTTTTGTCTATGTATTCACACGTGTATCAAGTTTCCGGTTAATACAATTCTAGCATGAATAAAAGACATTTATCACGATATGTAAGGAAATATAAATAACAACTTTATTATTGCCTCTAGGGCATATTTCCTTTAATTTCCACCATATTACTATTGGTTTTGATTTCTTACAACTTGCGGACATTGCTATTTGAACCTCTCAAGTGACAAAACGTTGATTCATGTGTTCCCTATGGGATTAATACTCTTATTTCAAAAAGGCTACAACTAAACAATGTGCACTTGCAGGCCATCACAAAGCAATCTCCGAACCTTCACATACTCGTCTTTAGCGATCCACAAAACTCTTGGATGCTCATACCGACGCCTAACCATCTAATGGATGTGTAGTCCACAAAAGTAATAGACACAAGCTTCATCTCAATCTAGTTCTTCCTGATGCTCGATCACTTAATGAGTTTTAGGCTCTCCGATTTTCTCTCTAGCTCAATTCTCTTGGTAGAGTGGGTTGCTCAAACAAACTCTTGTCGGTACAAATGGAGCAGCCAATCGTTACAAGTTTTGGTGGTGCGAAATGAACAATATGGACGTTGGCCACCTAAAGGCCAGCTCACATGTGCCATATCAGCTAAATTTCAATTTTAGCCTATAACTTACATGAGGAGCATGTCAAGTAAACTCGACTGCTCGTGATTATTTCTCTAAGTTTCGAAGAACATTCATCTGAGACCCGCAGAACAATCACTCTACACAAAGAAATTTCTCTTGTCTTCACTCGGAGAAATATTTTGGATTGAGCATTCATCGAAGACCTAAATCTCAACTACACCTGCCCCCAAATCCCCAATAGTCTGGTTTTCCCTATGACTCAATAGAGAAGTATGAAACTTGGAAACAAACTTCATCTTCATGCCCGCTCCGGTTTTCATGCAATAATCAATTGTTCCTCGGACAACATACCAACACAATTGCTCTTACAGACAATTTTTAGGGGTTGTCTTTCATAGGTATAACAATCTCCTCCATAACCCAGGCATACTTCTCTTTACTCCTCGGGGACCTACTTCTCGTGTATACTCGCAAACACGTTAGTCCCTTAACTGTTTTGCCCATAATCTTCAAAACTCTCTAGGGGCACTAGAGGCACCTACTCATGGCCTTAAATTCTTACTGTGAAAATAGTTGTCCGCTCTTTAATCGATAAGTAGAGCTAGAGAACGTGAAAAAAGGTGCAACAAATAACCCACCAAGTTTCTGAACATGGACTATATTAAATCACATGTTAATAACTCTCTCTCTCTCCCTTCCTCTCTCTCTCTTCTGATTTAAATGGCTCTCTCATATATTTTTAGTCTAACTTTGACTACTAATTTAACCAACAAAATACAAGTCATTTACCACTACAGATACACGACTTGAAACTATTTTTGAATGCAAATCCAATGGCATCATATTTCATTCTCGGTCACTAACTTGTCTTACCACATGCTCACATTTTACACTATATGATCCGATGGAACACCTCTAACACATATGTCTCTCTCCCCTCCCTTTATCTCTCTGTCTCTCTCATTTTCTTTGATGAGGACATCCTACTACAATTACACCCACAGACCTTGTGGCTACACCAGCTCAAATTCAGAGATACAAAGACGAAAGAGTTGAGCTTAAGCATGCCATCTCAAATATCAGGTACTTTAATTTTTAGGAATGCTTCTAAGTGCTTATGAGAACATGATGTTGCCTAAGTCGAATGTATTTGTATTACTCAAGAATGAAGGGCCTAGCGTGGACAAGCGGGACACACACTAAAGTATGATCAACCATGGAGATGGCATCAAGAGTACAAGGAGAGAAGACGGAGCTTAAGTGATGATTTCAGGATTTTAAAGCTACCATGGTAATGTGTGCTAAGGGCGTCGAATTAGGGTTTGGGTTTAGTTTGATTGAGTTTTAGTATTTTCTACTATTTGGCATAGACACGGGAATCGGCGAGACCTCTTGTAGTACGTGCCATCAGAACTTCACTGTGCTAAACAAGTACTTCATCTTATATCTGTAATTCAGATTTCATATCTTAAATTAGTGCTTGTTCTTTGGTTGCATGTATGGATTGATCTTCATGATTAGGTTGACTATGTTTCCAACACTATCAATAACCATTATAGCATGTGTTACTATATAAGTGACTATAGATAACGTGGCAGTTTCATATAGCCATTAGTTGGCTGTACTATTAGTCATTCTCTAATGCGGCACTAGGTCCTTGGAAGCCCTTTCCATTGAAGTTACCAATGCGGCCAACAGAAAAAGAAATACATACATGCATAGTTTGACTCTTAGATGGGCTTGATTCACAAACAGTAGTTAAGCCATACCCAAAAAAAAATTTTGGGCCCCGCTATATGTAAGTCGCCTAAATAATTATTATGGATAAATTAATTTTCTGGGCCATTAGATTGAAATTCAATGATCATTCTTCTTTCTTCAGCTTTCTTCCTCCTCCAACTGTTCATCCTCCCACAAAATCGACTTACCCAAGTTGCAAATTCAGTCAACTTTCGTATAGCCATTGTGTCAAATATTTTCATTATATATAGTTACATTACTTTGATCACAAGTAAGGAAGTTCCAATAACGCACCATTGTGAAATGTCTAAAATGCAGAAATATGAAAGTACAAAATGCAAATCTAACCGCACAAATGAGCATAAAAAAAATCAGATTTTTAAAAATCTTTTTAGTTTAATTTACTGTTCATCGGGTGCAGATGAACCTGAGCACGAATTGAATATCCACATGTGACACGGCTAGTTTGTTTCAAGTAAGGGATGATTGGCCCATGGTTTCATGTTGCAATTGTACTCCCTTCGTTTTTTTTTACTCCGCGTATAAAATTTGTTTGAAGTCTAGGCAGTTTGACTTCAAACAAATTTTATAGGCGGAGTAAAAAAAACGAAAGGAGTAATAAAATAACACTCTCTTATAAAGTTCATTAATGTCTGAAGTCACTACTTTATCTCCAGACCTATAAACAATGGGTCTCAATTCGGGAGGAAGAACCGGTAACAGCAACATTTACAGTAGAAATGTTATATATATGCAAATTAATTTTCAGAAGAAAAAAATTATCTGCACACTTAAAAAGAAACTTAGGAAGTACACCATTTGAAATGCTTGAGTGGAGCAGCTACTCGTGTCTCGAACGTTGGAGATGAGAGGGGGAGAGATGAAAGGCAGCAGTAGCATCGTGCGAGTCCCATTGGAGAAGCGGTGCATGGTTGGGTGCAAAGCGCCAAGAATGCGGCAGAAGCAAAACAGCATCATTTTCGACAGGTTTGCAGTGCAGCTCCCCGTGGAGTCGGCAGGCCTCGGTGCGGTGCCTGTGCCTCACCCACACAACGCCCCCACCGCCACCGGGCCCCCCCCTGCCTCGCTCCAGTTCGCTTGCTATCGTGAATGCTGACTGCCGGTACAGTGCTACTATTGCACGCGGCGGAGCAAAATGGTAGGTGCTGCCATTGAAGGCTCCCTCGATTCAATTTTCTGGTGGTGGTGGTGGCGACTGGCGCGCGCGGCGTGGGAGCACAGAAGCAGTCACTGCCGAGACGCCCTTTTTTGGAAGCTTCACAGGGCGCTGGGCCCGGACACCAGGCTGTGATCCATGGATCCTTGCTCCAACGAGCCCCTTCAATCTGGAGGGAGAAAGGCCTAGCGTTCCCATTCCCTCTGGCTCCGGGTCAACGGCTACAAATAGTTGGTAATACAGCTTTGATAGACTGAATCAGAAGGCCAATCGTCGAGATTACAGTGCTAATGGAATCACAACTGTCGTTGCCGTGAACATTTTTCTGTCGGTGAATAGGTTTACCAGAGGGGCATCTGTAGTGCTTTCGGGCAGCATCAGATCAGTAATAAAACTAACAAAATGACCACACATTGCAGGGCAAAAGATGTAGAGCAACATATGTATGTAAATCAAAGTCACATTTTATCAGCACAACTAGCTAAGAATGCAATCAGATATCAGTCATTTCAGGGGTGGCGAGATGCCGGCCAACCTCTGCGGCAATACCCAAACGAGCAGAGATAAGCTACAGTTTCATCCAAGGAATGAACCAAAGAATTGCACAGAAGCAACAAGCAGCATCGCCGACCCCCTAAGATTTCAGAACCAAACTACAAGCTACAAGCATTCCACAATGCATCACCACTCCTTGCTTCCTCCCTTCTTCCCAACCGGGCATCATATATGCATCTAGTAGAA
>LR738711.1:801637126-801725986 GCA_902687465.1 Secale cereale
GAAAAAAAAAAAAAAAACCCAGGCACGCACAGAACAAAGTTTCAAAAGAGACCTTGCTTAGACCATCTCATCCCCTGGACTGTCCTGAGGACTCCTCACCACCTCGAGTATACTCAACACCTCGCCCATGTCCGGCCGGTTCGACGGCACCTGCGAGGTGCAAACGAGGCCCAGCTTGATGATCGGAATGGCCTCCTCCATCGGGAACTCGCCGCATAGCCTCGGATCCATGCAGTCCTCCAGCCTGCCTTCCTCCAGCGCGCTTCGCACCAGATCACATAGCACGACCACGTCATCTTCCAAGTACTCAACGGGCCTCCTGCCCGTCAAGATCTCCAGTGCAAGCACCCCAAAGCCGTAGACGTCGCACTTCTCGGTGATCTTCACCGTCTTGCATGCGAATTCTGGCGCCATGTACCCAAGTGCACTCTGGATCTTACTGCTCAGCACATACCGGTCCAGCATCGGGAGCAGGCTTGCAAGCCCATAGTCACCGACCCTGGGCTCACCATTGCTGTCCAGCAGCACATTGCTTGACTTGAGGTTGTAATGGACGACCCCATGCTGGTGGAGGTGCATCAGTCCCCTGGCAACACCGATGATAATGTCAAACCTCTCCATCCAGGAAAGAGTGTTCTCTTCCGTGCACTCATGGAGGTGCTTGTGCAGATTTCCTCCAGGGAGGTAATCGTAGATGAGGAGCTGCAGCGATGAAGTCCAGTAAAAGCCTCTCAGCGTGACAATATTGTGGTGCCGCATCTTGCTAAGCACCTTCACTTGTCGCTCAAAGTCATCCTTAGACTTAACCAAGCTAGACACGGTGAGCTTCTTGATGGCCACCGGCTGTCCGTCTCTGAGCACCGTCTTGTAGACTGCACCAAAGCCTCCTCGCCCAAGCTCACAGTCCTTGTTCAACAAGGCATGCCCACCAGTGCTGAACTCTGGGCTGCCTTTACCAAACATGACAAGCTTCCCAGAGCTAGCATCATTCTCCGGGGATTGGCTAAGGTAATCATCAGATAGTGCAATAGCAGGCTTTGGGTGGGAGGCGGCTGCACGGACACGACGGTTGAGCACAGTTACAGTGATCACTCCGATGGCAATGGCAGCACCACCCGCAATGGCAATGAGGGTGGAGACGCTCAGTATGATTTTCTTGTGGTGCTTGCTGCTAGGGGAGTTTGGTGTGGATTGTGACAAGGGGTTTGATGAGGAATTGGGGTTGAGTACAATAGGCTTCGGCATGACCGCGCCGCAGGAATTGTTCTTCCTGGAGCTGCATAGGCCGGAATTGTCTAATAGGAAGTAGTCGGGGATATTGTCGAAGAAACGGCTGTTCGGGAGATTTCCTGATAGCAAGTTGTGGGAGACGTCAAAGATGTGCAAGCTGGGCAGATTAGAAAGCTCCACTGGCAGGGTCCCATTCAGCTTGTTCTGGGAGAGATCAACAGCCTGAAGACTGGTGAGGTTCCCCAGGGTGCTTGGAATCGGTCCCGTGATGTCGTTGTGCGACAAATCCCTGCATTACAAGAGCATACTGTATCAATTAAAATGACTCCTAATGTTCAGCAAATCAAGGAGTAACTGAGTTTATGTTTGCTCGATCTGCAGACTTCATTTTTTGGGTATACATCAAGTCAGAATCAAGTAACAATAAGTTTAGATTTGTCTGATCAGATTGCTAGACTTTCTATTTGATTACAATTTGCAAAGTTTGAAACAAACGCTGAGATTCCGACACATGCACATTTGACTTCAGTTTTAAGCGTATCCTAGAAAATGAACCGGGCACTGGATACGAGCAGGACAACATGACAGAGACCCACAAATTGCGGTTTAGGACTCCTAACAGAAAACTAAGACATCGATGTCCTGTCATTTTCTACAACGTCTCTGCAACCTAGGAAACTGAAAGCAACCAAAGCATGCAGGGGAATACAAAAAACAAATAGACCTAGTCAACTTCACTAACAAGCAATCTGTATGATGTCAAATTTTGTAAGGTAAAAAAAGAGTGAGAAATTCACTTACAGTGCAACGAGGGAACTGCAGCTCCCAATCTGTGCCGGGATGCGGCCGGTGAGCGAATTGTCCCCCATCCTCAGCACCCGGAGCGCCACCGCGCCGCCAATCTCCGGTGGCACGCTTCCGGTTAGCGTGTTAGCGCTCACGTCGAGCACTTCCAGCAGTCTCATCCCACCAATGCCAGCTGGCAGCTGCCCAGATATGGAATTCGACGACAGGTTCAGAAACTGCAACCCCGCGAAGGCAGTAATCTGCGCCGGGATCCCGCCGGAGAACGCGTTGCTCGACAGGTCCAGCACATGCAACGCCAACGCGGCATCTCTGGGGACCTTGACCCACCCGTCGAGCTTGTTGCCGGCGACCGAGACGCGCTGCAGTGGCAGGCCGAACACCCACCAGGGGAGCGCGCCGGTCAGCGCGTTCCGGCTGAGATCGGCCTCCAGCAGGTTCTTACATTTCGCGATGTCGTCGGGGATGACGCCGGCGAAGCGATTGCCCGACAAGTCAAGCCGCTCCAGCGACCACATCTCCCCGATCCACGCCGGCACCTCGCCGCCGAGCGCATTGCTGCCGGCGCCAAGGAACCGCAGCGCGGTCAGCCTCCGGAGAGAATCCGGCAAGCCGCCGGTGAAGAAGTTACGCCCGAGATCCAGCGATTTAAGAAGCGCCGCCTCTCCGACATCAGCCGGTATTTCCCCGGCGAAAAGGTTGCGGCTCAAATCCAGCGCCCGCAGCGAGCTGCTCCGGGGGAACCCGCCAGGAACGCTCCCCGACAGCGAATTCCCGGAGAGGTCCAGAGACCGGAGCGAAGGCAACGACCAGATACCATCGGGTATCGGGCCAGCGAGGCGGTTGGAGGAGAGGTTGAGGGAGAGGAGCGAGGAGCAGGAGGCGACCGCGGGCGGGATGTAGCCCGAGAGGTCGTTGTGGGCGAGGGAGATGGTGCGGATGTCGCGGCATTGGGCGAAGAGGTCGGCGGGGACGGTGGCGGCGAGGCGGTTGGAGGAGAGGTCGAGGGAGCGGAGGCGGGGGAGGGAGGCGAGGAGGCCGGGGAGCACGGGGCCCGAGAGGTTGTTGCGGGGGAGGGAGAGGGAGAGGAGCGCGTCGAGGCGGAGGAGCGCGCGGGGGAGGCGGCCCGAGAGCGAGGCGGCGGGGAGCGCGAGCGAGGTGACGCGGCCCGCGCGCGCGTCGCAGCCGACGCCCGGCCAGGAGCAGGGGCGGTCGTCGTCCTCGGTCCACCGGGCGAGGCGGCCCAGCGGGTCGGCCACGCCCGTCTTGAAGACCACCAGCGCGAGCACGTCGTCGGTGAGCGCGGTGGTGGTGGTCGCCGCCGCCGCGGCCGCCGCGAGGAGGAGGAGCAGCAGCGCGGGAGCGGAGGCGGACGCGGCCATTGCGGCGGCCGGGGCGGGGAGGAGGGGAGGCGTGCGGGTGGTGGGATCACACCGGAGCTCTGTCCATTTGCGCGGAGCAGTTCCGTTTTGGGTGGCGTGGTGCAGCGGGGAGGGAGGCTGTGAACTGTCACCTGTGGAGCAGTGGGGAGGCCCCCCCTCCCTCCTTGCGCTATTAATGAGCTAGCACGAGTAGAACTATGGGGAATGGACAAAATGATTCGATTTAGTATTCACTTTTCCGATTTGTTTCTCCTCTTTTTCGCAAAATCGAGATATTTCTCAGAGAAAAAAATGGAGTAATGTAAATATGTGGTCACCTCGTCTCATTTACTCTTTTTTTGAACACTTCACCTTATCTCATTTACTGGGTGCGTTACAGTCATTATTTATTGAAGAGAAAAAATCATATGAAATCGTCATGTAGAAATCCGATCCTCTGGATTAATTGCCACCGATGGAAATTCAAGACGTTTCAATTCACCCCTTGATAAGGCCGGAATTAGTAACGCCATGGCCGATACCACTATTATGACCCGATACCACTCTTAATTCCCTCCCGTGTGTGTGAATTCATTTTCACCAAAAGAAGGGCGCGAGGAGGTTCTTTAATGGCCCCTGACGCGCGTCTGCGGAGGCCCTGGAGGCTTTGCTTGAATTGAATGCGCCCCAACAACCCTCATTTACACCGGCCGCTTTTGATCCGAATGGCAGCCGGCATTCATTGCGATCTGGAGGCAGCGACGGAAAAGCGCAGGCAGGCATGCACGAGCGAGCAGCGCCGCACGGCAACCCAGGCGGTACTACAGTACAGCCACGCTGGCCCCGGCACGCCGGTGAACGGTGGCGAGCAGTGCGACCTTCAAATTTTGGGGCGGGGCAGGGTTTACCCGCCTTGCTCTCGCGGCGGCACCGCCGGTCTCCTCCGTTTCGTTTCGGTCGATTCCACTGCTTCCATCTCCCTCGGTTCCTGGCCGCGTCATTTATGGCGTTGCCACTTTGCCATGGCTTGTTTGTTTGTTTGATGCCATTGTTTTGTTTGCTTCAAGCACTAAACAGTTTACTACAACTAGTACTGCAAATAAGAGGCCTGAGAACACATAAAGTAGTTCGAGCAGTAAACAGTTCAACACTTTACGCATAATCTTCGACGCAGCTACTTCTGTTTGTGACCGAGAGCCGTTTAAATGATGTACGGTTGTATGGTTGGACTGTTCTGCGTCTTCATTATAAAAGTTGGGGCCGTGGAACTGAAGGATGTGTTCTCGTACATGCTGAGTGTAAACATGCTGAGTCCGTGCAGTTGTTGTTGTTTGGCAGCAATGTATGTGCTGAGACATGCTGAGATGATACTTTGTTTGGCAGCCTGCTCAATATTTTCAATTTTTTTTAATGATGAATAAAATGTAAAAAATGCGAACAGAAACTTAAACATATTTTGATTTTTTTTAAATTCTAAAAAAATTTGAAATTTTAAATAAATTTTAAAATTCTAATACATTTTTTAAAAAAATTGAACATATTTGAAATTCTGATTTTTTTAATAAACAAAGTTTTAAAATCTGAATATTTTATAATTAAGCAAAATTTGAAATTATGAACTTTTTCCCAAAATTCAAACATTTTTAAAAAATCCTGAATATTTTTTGATGTTTTTAAAATCCTCAACATTTTTTTTAAATTTCAAACATTTTTTAAATCTCAAAAAATTGAACATAAATGAAATTCTGAACATTTCCTTGAAAATTCAAACAAATTTTGGAATTCTGAACATTTTTTAAAAATTAAAAAAAAACTTGAAATTCTAACATTTTTAAAAAAACCAAACTTTTTCAAAAAATTAAACGAATTTGAAATACTAAATATTTTTTTGGAAATTTCAACAAATTTTGAAATAATGAACATTTTTTATAAATATAAACATATCTGGACGTGCTCTAATAGGTGGGGACGAGGGTTAGGGCGAGCATGGCTGACTCCATGCACCATCTGTGGGGTACATGAGATGAGCATGGCTAAGGGCCTTTTTATGCATGAGATAGCCATAGCCGAGGTGAGTCCATGCACCCTATCAAACAAGTAAAAGTGGGTCGGATTGGAACTTTTGCCCTCATGCACCCTACCAAACACACCCGAAATTACTCTTCTACTTTCAGAGCTCAAATGAGCTTGGGCGACAGTAAAATCGGGAAGAAAAAATCACGATTACACGAAAGGATGCGCATCTTTTCGTTGATAGAAGGAAAGTATTACAACACAAGATTATCACGATACACTAAGCCATGTGCGCAACAAGGCATGAAAGTGTTCATGGAGCAGGAGACTGCTCGCCGGTCACCGTCGAAGACACAACCGTTTTGGTGCTTCCAGAGCCACCATGCGGTGAGTATGATGAGGGAGGTCAGCCCTTTGCAAGCGGCGGTGGGCGTGTTGGTGCAAGATACAGCCCACCAAGCATGGAACTCCATATCCTCGCTGGGTAGATTGGCGGTAGATCGAACCCAGGCAAGAACATCATGCCACACATGTCTGGAGAAGGAGCATCCTGCCAAAAGATGTTGCATGGTTTCCTCTCGTTGGTTGCAAAGGGCGCATGTGACTTCATGGGGCAGACCGTGTCGAGCGAGGCGTTGGGCCGTCCAACAACGGTCCTGAAGCACAAGCCAGATGAAGAATTTGATGTGTAGTGGCGCCCGGGATTTCCAAGTGAGCTTCCAGTGTAGGTCCTCACAAGCACCAAGGAACAGTGTCTCATAGCATGATCTAGCGGAGTAGGTGGCCGACGTAGTCCATCGCCAACTAAGGATGTTCGGCGACTCCCGGAGCTCGATGTGCTGCAGGGCGTGCCAAAGATCAGCATATTGTACCATGGCAGCTGGCTCAAGGCCGCCCTGGATATCCTGCACCCAAGATATGTGGTGTAGGCAATCGCGGACAATGTGCATCTTGCGACGCCGCTGAGGAATCATCACGTAGACTTGAGGTGCGATCTCATCCACTGATCGCCCGTTGATCCAGTGGTTGGTCCAGAATTTGCAGCTAGTACCATTCCCGATAGTCCAGGTGGTGGATGCCTGAAAGGTTGCACTCATGCCATCATCATGCGGAATATGTAGGTGGCTCCAAGGCCTGGAAGGATCCGTGCGCTGGAGCCAAAGCCAGCGCGTCCGAAGGGCAATGCCTGTGTGTAGCAAGTCATGAAGCCTAGCCCACCAAGAGAGAGCGGCTGACAGACACTCTACCAGTTGGCGAGACACTGGTCACCATTCGCCTCCTTGCTCCCAGCTCAAAGGAATCCACGGATGATCTTGTTCACTTTCTTGAGGGCGATGGCAATGAGGAAGTTGGTCGGGATGGCGCAAAGGACGTGTTGGGCAAGGGCAAGCCGATCTACTTTGGATAACATGGACGCCCGCCATGTAGATAGCTTCCGCTCAAGCTTGTGAACGATCGGCAGAAGGCTCGTGGTAAAAGGCTTGCGGATGGAGAATGGGAGACCAAGGTACTGCACCGGGAAAGTCATCATCGGGCATTCCATTTCGGCCGTGATGGTGACGATCCGATCATCCGAGCACTGGATAGGCGGGGTCGAGCATCTGCCCAAGTTAGTGTGAAGGACGGATGCCAGTCCAAAGACGCGCAAAAGCTCACGAATAGCCAAGATGTCGTGACGGTCTGGGTGGCAGAAGATGATGATGTCGTACCGTAGAGAGATATGCTCAAGGTAGCATGTCGAGCTGTGAGGCGCTGAAGAAGGCCAAGGTCGACGTCACGGAGGAGCAACGAGTTGAGGACATTAATGGCGATGGCGAATAGCATGGGCGATATGCGGTCGCCCTGTCGCAGGCCGCGAACATGGACAATTGGGGGGGGGGGCTCGGGTGGCCGTTTATCATAACTCTAGTGGAGGCGGTAGATAGGAGGATCGAGATCCAGTCGCGCCATCGGCTCCCAAATCCGCGATGCCAGACCGTCTCTAGTAAAAAAGGCCAGTATACACTATCAAAGGCCCACACAATGTCGAGTTTTAGAAGCATGTGAGGCACCTTGAGGTTATGAAGAAGACGCGTTGTTTGCTAGACGAGCAAGAAGTTTTGAAAGTGCAAGTTATCGACTAGAGGGGGGCGAATAGGCGATTTTTATGAAAGCCTTCAAAGCACGAGGGCTTTGAAGACAAACGATAGAAATGAACCTATATGATAAGCAGCGGAAGATAAACGTATCCAGGCACACAATAGTCAAGCAAGCATCATGAAGATAATACATAGACTATTGACAACTGGATAACATGGATCAAGATGGAAGATATAACTGAAGCTAAACAGTGAACAGTCTTCACACAGTGAAGTCAAAAAGATCAGGCAAACAAGCAATGACTTCATGAAGACAAACTGAACTGTAAAGGAAGTTGGGGATAGAACCAGTTGCTCGGTGAAGACAGGGATTTGGTAGACCAGTTCCAGTTGTTGTGTCAACTGTACATCTGGTTAGGGTGGTTAGGTATTCAAACCTGAGGACACACTGTCCCGGACACACAGTCCTCACCATATTCCCCTTGAGCTAAGGACACACAGTCCTTGCCCAATCACTCTGGTAAGTCTTCAAGGTAGACTTCCGAACCTTCACAGACTTCGTTCACTGGCGATCCACAATCACTCTAGGACGCTTAGAACGTGATGCCTAACCGGCTGGAGGAAGCAAAGTCCTCAAGTGTAACAAGTCTTCAGATCACACAGACAGAAAGACTTCAGTGATGCCTAACACTCTTTGGCTCTGGGTGTTTTGGGCTTTGTCCTCGCAAGGATCTTTTCTCTCAAAGGCTTCGGAGGTGGGTTGTGTTGGAAATATGCCCTAGAGGCAATAATAAAAGTATTATTATTATATTTCCTTGTTCATGATAATTATCTGTTATTCATGCTTGAATTGTATTGTACGGAAACAGCGATACATGTGTGAATACATAGACCACAATATGTCCCTGGTAAGCCTCTAGTTACTAGCTCGTTGATCAACAGATGGTCACGGTTTCCTGACCATGGACATTGGATGTCATTGATAATGGGATCACATCATTAGGAGAATGATGTGATGGACAAGACCCAATCCTGAGCCTAGCACAAGATCGTTTAGTTCGTAATGCTTAAGCTTTTCCGGTGTCAAGTATTTATTCCTTAGACCATGAGGTTGTGCAACTCCCGGATACCGTAGGAATACTTTGGGTGTGCCAAACGTCACAACGTAACTGGGTGGCTATAAAGGTACGCAACGGGTATCTCCGAAAGTGTCTGTTGAGTTGGTACGAACCGAGACTGGGATATTGTCACTCCGTATGACGGAGAGGTACCTCTGGGCCCTCTCGGTAAGACATCATCATAATGAGCTCAAAGTGACTAAGGAGTTAGTCACGGGATGATGGATTACGGAACGAGTAAAGAGACTTGCCATGACGAGATTGGACAAGGTATCGGGCATACCAACGATCGAATCTCGGGCAAGTACCGTACCGATGAACAAAGGGAATAACATACGGGATTGAGTGAATCCTAGACGCAGTGGTTCATCCGATGAGATCATCGAGGAACACGTGGGAACCAACATGGGTATTCAGATCCCGCTGTTGGTTATTGACCGGAGAGTCGTCTCAGTCATGTCTGCGTGTCTCCCGAACCCGTAGGGTCTACACACTTAAGGTTCAGTGACGCTAGGGTTGTAAAGATACATGCACATGGAAACCCGAATGTTGTTCGGAGTCCCGGATGAGATCCCGGATATCACGAGGAGTTCCGGAATGGTCCGGAGGTAAAGAATGATATATAGGAAGTCCAATTTCGGCCATCGGGTGAATTCCGGGGGTCACCGGGAGTGTCCCGGGACCACCGGAGGGGTCCCGGGGGTCCATCGGGTGGGGCCACCCATACCGATGGGTCCCGTAGGCCGCAAGGAGGAAGGAGCCAGCCCCTGGTGGGCTGGCGCACCACATGGGCCCCCCTCCATGCGCCTAGGGTTGAAACCCTAGGGGGAGGGGGCGCCCCTATGCCTTGGGGGGCAAGTCTTCCCCCCTGGCCGCCGCCCCCCTAGAGATCTGATCTCCCTAGGGCCGGCGCCCCCCCTGCCCCCTATATATAGTGGGGGGGAGAGGGCAGATGCACCCCAAGCCTTTGGCACCTCTCCCCCTCCCGTCACACTTCCGTCTCCTCTCGCAGGGCGCCGGCGAAGCCCTGCAGGTTTTCGTGTTGCATCCACCACCACGCCGTAGTGCTGCTGGATCTCCGTCAACCTCTCCTCCCCCCTTGCTGGATCAAGAAGGAGGAGACGTCGCTGTACCGTACGTGTGTTGAACGCGGAGGTGCCGTACCGTTCGGCGCTGGGATCATCGGTGACGAGGATCGCGAAGAGTACGACTACTTCATCCACGATCCTTCGAACGCTTTCGCTCGCAATCTACAAAGGGTATGTAGATGCACTCCATTATGCTCGTTGCTAGATGACTCCTTAGATTGATCTTGGTGAAGCGTAGGGAATTTTTTGAATTCTGCTACGTTCCCCAACAGTGGCATCTGAGCTAGGTCTTTGCGTAGCATCTTGCATGAGTAGAACACAAACAAGTTGTGGGCGTTGAGTTTGCTCAATTTTCTTGCCGTTACTAGTACAATCTTGATTCAGCGCATCGTGGGATGAAGCGGCCCGGACCGACCTTACACGTACGCTTACGTGAGACTGGTTCCACCGACAGACATGCACTAGATGCATAAGGTGGCTGGCGGGTGTCTGTCTCTCCCACTTTAGTCGGATCGGATTCGATGAACAGGGTCCTTATGAAGGGTAAATAGAAATTGACAAATCACGTTGTGGTTTTGGCGTAGGTAAGAAACGTTCTTGCTAGAAAACCTATAGAAGCCACGTAAAAACTTGCAACAACAATTAGAGGTCGTCTAACTTGTTCTTGCAGCATGTGCTATGTGATGTGGTATGGCCAAGAAGATGTGATGAGTGATATATGTGATGTATGAGATTGATCATGTTCTTGTAATAGGGAATCACGACTTGCATGTCGATGAAATTGACAACCGGCAGGAGCCATAGGAGTTGTCTTAATTATTGTATGACCTGCGTGTCACTGAATAACGCCATGTAATTACTTTACTTTATTGCTAAACGTTAGCCATAGTAGTAGAAGTAATAGTTGGCGTGACGACTTCATGAAGACACGATGATGGAGATCATGGTGTCGAGCCGGTGACAAAGATGATCATGGTGCCCCGAAGATGGAGATCGAAGGAGCAAGATGATATTGGCCATATCATGTCACTTTATTTGATTGCATGTGATGTTTATCATGTTTATGCATCTTGTTTACTTAGAACGACGGTAGTAAATAAGATGATCTCTCACTAAAATTTCAAGAATTGTGTTCCCCCTAACTGTGCACCATTGCTAAGGATCGTTGTTCCGAAGCACCACGTGATGATCGGGTGTGATAGGCTCTAACGTTCGCATACAACGGGTGTAAGCCAGATTTACACATGCAGTACACTTTGGGTTCACTTGACGAGCCTAGCATGTACAGACATGGCCTTAGAACACGGAAGACCGAAAGGTCGAACATGAGTCGTATAGAATATACGATCAACATGAAGATGTTCACCGTTGATGACTAGTCCGTCTCACGTGATGATCGGACACGGGCTAGTCGATTCGGATCATGTATCACTTAGAAGACTGGAGAGATGTCAATCTGAGTGGGAGTTCATTAAAATTTGATTAAGATGAACTTAGTCTAAATTCTTTACAATATGTCTTGTAGATCAAATGGCCCACGCTCATGTCACCCTCAACTTCAACGCGTTCCTAGAGAAATCCAAGCTGAAAGATGATGGTAGCAACTATACGGACTGGGTCCGTAACCTGAGGATCATCCTCATAGCTGCCAAGAAAACTTATGTCCTAGAAGCACCGCTAGGTGACGCTCCCGCCCCGGCAAACCAAGATGTTATGAACGCTTGGAAGTCGCGTTGTGATGATTACTCCCTGGTTCAGTGCGGCATGCTCTACAGCTTAGAATCGGGGCTCCAAAAGCGTTTTGAGCACCACGGGGCATATGAGATGTTCCAAGAGCTGAAAATGGTTTTCCAGGCTCATGCCCGAGTTGAGAGATATGATGTCTCCAACGCATTCTACAGCTGTAAGATGGAGGAAAACAGTTCTGTCAGTGAGCACATACTCAAGATTTCTGGGTTGCACAACCGCTTGTCTCAGTTGGGAATGAATCTCCCAGACGAAGCGGTCCTTGACAGAATCCTCCAGTCGCTCCCACCTAGCTACAAGAGCTTTGTGTTGAACTTCAATATGCAGGGGATGGAGAAGTCCATTCCCGAGGTGTATTCAATGCTGAAATCAGCGAAGGTGGAGATCAAGAAAGAGCATCAAGTGTTGATGGTAAATAAAACCACTAAGTTCAAGAAGGGCAAGGGTAATAAGAACTTCAAGAAGGACGACAAGGGAGTTGCCGCGCCCGGTAAACCAGTTGCCGGGAAGAAGCCAAAGTATGGACCCAAGCCTAAGACTGAGTGCTTTTATTGCAAGGGAACGGGTCACTGGAAGCGGAACTGCCCCAAATACTTAGCGGACAAGAAGGCCGGCAACGTCAAAGGTATATGTGATATACATGTTATTGATGTGTACCTTACCAGCGCTCGTAGTAGCTCCTGGGTATTTGATACCGGTGCAGTTGCTCATATTTATAACTCTAAGTAGGAGTTGCGGAATAAGCGGAGACTGGCGAAGGACGAGGTGACGATGCGCGTCGGGAATGGTTCCAAGGTCGATGTGATCGCCGTCGGCACGCTGCCTCTACATCTACCCTCGGGATTAGTTTTAAACCTTAATAATTGTTATTTAGTACCAGCTTTGAGCATGAACATTGTATCTGGATCTCGTTTGATACGAGATGGCTACTCATTTAAATCCAGAATAATGGTTGTTCTATTTATTTGAGAGATATGTTTTTGGTCATGCCCCGCTGGTCAATGGTTTATTTTTGATGAATCTCGATCGTGATGATACACATATTCATAGTGTGAATGCAAAAGATGTAAAGTTGACAATGATAGTCCCACATACTTGTGGCACTGCCGCCTTGGTCATATTGGTGTCAAACGTATGAAGAAGCTTCATGCAGATGGACTTCTGGAGTCTCTTGATTATGAATCATTTGACACGTGCGAACCATGCTTCTTGGGCAAGATGACCAAGACTCCGTTCTCCGGAACAATGGAGCAAGCAACCAACTTATTGGAAATCATACATACCGATGTGTGCGGTCCAATGAGTGTTGAGGCTCGCGGAGGCTATCGTTATGTTCTCACCCTCACAGATGACTTGAGTAGATATGGGTATATCTACTTGATGAAGCACAAGTCTGAGACCTTTGAAAAGTTCAAGGAATTTCAGAATGAGGTTGAGAATCAACGTGACAGAAAAATAAAGTTCTTGCGATCGGATCGTGGGGGTGAATATTTAAGTCATGAATTTGGCACGCACCTTAGGAACTGTGGAATTGTTTCACAATTGACACCGCCCGGAACACCTCAGCGTAACGGTGTGTTCGAACGTCGAAATCATACCCTGTTGGACATGGTGCGATCTATGATGTCTCTCACCGATTTACCGCTATCCTTTTGGGGTTATGCTTTAGAGAATGCCACATTCACTTTAAATAGGGCTCCGTCGAAATCCGTTGAGACGACACCGTATGAACTTTGGTTTGGCAAGAAACCTAAGCTGTCGTTTCTAAAAGTTTGGGGTTGCGATGCTTATGTCAAGAAACTTCAACCTGAGAAGCTCGAACCCAAACCGGAAAAATGCTCTTCATAGGATACCCAAAGGAAACAATTGGGTACACCTTCTACCACAGATCCGAAGGCAAAGTCTTTGTTGCCAAGAATGGATCCTTTATGGAAAAAGAGTTTCTCTCGAAAGAAGTGAGTGGGAGGAAAGTAGAACTTGATGAGGTGACAGTCACCCCTCCCGAACCGGAAAGTAGCGCAGCGCAGGAAATTGTTCCTGAGGTGCCTGCACCGACAAGAGTTAATCATGATGATCATGAAGATATAGATCAAGTTACTACTGAACTTCGAAGGTCCACGAGGACACGTTCCGCACCAGAGTGGTACGGCAACCCTGTCATGGAAATCATGTTGTTAGACAACGGTGAACCTTCGAACTATGAAGAAGCGATGGCGGGCCCGGATTCCAATAAATGGCTTGGAGCCATGAAATTCGAGATAGAATCCATGTATGAAAACAAAGTATGGACTTTGGTGGACTTGCCCGATGATAGGCATGCCATAGAAAATAAATGGATATATAAGAAGAAGACAGACGCAGATGGTAATGTGACCATCTATAAGGCTCGGCTTGTCGCTAAGGGTTATCGATAAGTTCAAGGGATTGACTACGACGAGACTTTCTCTCCCGTAGCGATGCTAAAGTCCGTCCGAATCATGTTAGCAATTGCCGCATTCTATGATTATGAGATATGGCAAATGGACGTCAAAACGGCATTCCTTAGTGGCTTCCTCAAGGAAGAGCTGTATATGTTGCAGCCGGAAGGTTTTGTCGATCCAGAGAATGCTAACAAGGTATGCAAGCTCCATCGCTCGATATATGGGCTGGTGCAAGCATCTCGGAGTTGGAATATTCGCTTTAATGATGTGATCAAAGCGTTTGGCTTTATACAGACTTGGGGAGAAGCCTGTATCTACAAGAAAGTGAGTGGGAGCTCTGTAGCATTTCTCATATTATATGTGGATGACATATTGCTGATAGGAAATGATATAGAATTCTTGGAAAGCATAAAGGCCTATTTGAATAAGAGTTTTTCGATGAAGGACCTTGGAGAAGCTGCTTACATATTAGGCATCAAAATATATAGAGATAGATCAAGACGCCTCATTGGTCTTTCACAAAGCACATACCTTGACAAGATATTAAAGAAGTTCAATATGGATCAGTCCAAGAAGGGGTTCTTGCCTGTTTTGTAAGGTATGAGATTGAGCAAGGCTCAGTCCCCGACCACGGCAGAAGATAGAGAAAAGATGAGTGTCATTCCCTATGCCTCAGCCATAGGTTCTATCATGTATGCCATGCTGTGTACCAGACCTGATGTGAACCTTGCCATAAGTTTGGTAGGGAGGTACCAAAGTGATCCCGGTATGGAACACTGGACAGCGGTCAAGAACATCCTGAAGTACCTGAAAAGGACTACGGATATGTTTCTCGTCTATGGAGGTGACGAAGAGCTCGTCGTAAAGGGTTACATCGATGCTAGCTTCGACACAGATCTGGATGACTCAAAGTCACAAACCGGATACGTGTATATTTTGAATGGTGGAGCAGTCAGCTGGTGCAGTTGCAAGCAGAGCGCCGTGGCACATTCTACATGTGAAGCGGAGTATATAGCTGCTTGCGAAGCAGCACAAGAAGGAGTCTGGATGAAGGAGTTCATCATCGACCTAGGAGTCATTCCAAGTGCGTCAAGCCCGATGACTCTCTTCCGTGACAACACTGGAGCTATTGCCATTACCAAGGAGCCCAGGTTTCACAAGAAGACCAAGCACATCAAGCGCTGTTTCAACTCCATCCGGAATTATGTTCAAGATGGAGACATAGATATTTGTAAAGTGCATACGGATCTGAATGTTGCAGACCCGTTGACTAAACCTCTTCCACGGGCAAAACATGATCAACACCAGAACTCTATGGGTGTTCGATTCATCAGAATGTAACTAGATTATTGACTCTAGTGCAAGTGGGAGACAGTTGGAAATATGCCCTAGAGGCAATAATAAAAGTATTATTATTATATTTCCTTGTTCATGATAATTGTCTGTTATTCATGCTTGAATTGTATTGTACGGAAACAGCGATACATGTGTGAATACATAGACCACAATATGTCCCTCGTAAGCCTCTAGTTACTAGCTCGTTGATCAACAGATGGTCACGGTTTCCTGACCATGGACATTGGATGTCATTGATAACGGGATCACATCATTAGGAGAATGATGTGATGGACAAGACCCAATCCTGAGCCTAGCACGAGATCGTTTAGTTCGTAATTCTTAAGCTTTTCCGGTGTCAAGTATTTATTCCTTAGACCATGAGGTTGTGCAACTCCCGGATACCGTAGGAATACTTTGGGTGTGCCAAACGTCACAACGTAACTGGGTGGCTATAAAGGTACGCAACGGGTATCTCCGAAAGTGTCTGTTGAGTTGGTACGAAACGAGACTGGGATATTGTCACTCCGTATGACGAAGAGGTACCTCTAGGCCCTCTCGGTAAGACATCATCATAATGAGCTCAAAGTGACTAAGGAGTTAGTAACGGGATGATGGATTACGGAACGAGTAAAGAGACTTGCCATGACGAGATTGAACAAAGTATCGGGCATACCGACGATCGAATCTCGGGCAAGTACTGTACCGATGAACAAAGGGAATAACATACGGGATTGAGTGAATCCTAGATACAGTGGTTCATCCGACGAGATCATCAAGGAACATGTGGGAACCAACATGGGTATCCAGATCCCGCTGTTGGTTATTGACCGGAGAGTCGTCTCGGTCATGTCTGCGTGTCTCCCGAACCCGTAGGGTCTACACACTTAAGGTTCGGTGACGCTAGGGTTGTAGAGATACATGCACATGGAAACCCGAATGTTGTTCGGAGTCCCGGATGAGATCTCGGACGTCACGAGGAGTTCCGGAATGGTCCGGAGGTAAAGAATGATATATAGGAAGTCTAGTTTTGGCCATCGGGTGAATTCCGGGGGTCACCGGGAGTGTCCCGGGACCACCGGAGGGGTCCCGGGGGTCCACCGGGTGGGGCCACCCATCCCGGTGGGTCCCGTAGGTCGCAAGGGGGAAGGGGCCAGCCCCTGGTGGGCTGGCGCACCACATGGGCCCCCCCCTCCATGCGCCTAGGGTTGAAACCCTAGGGGGAGGGGGCGTCCCCTATGCCTTGGGGGGCAAGTCTTCCCCCCTGGCCGCCGCCCCCCTGGAGATCTGATCTCCCTAGGACCGGTGCCCCCCTGGCCCCTATATATAGTGGGGGGGAGAGGGCAGCCGCACCCCAAGCCTCTGGCACTTCACCCCCTCCCGTCACACTTCCGTCTCCTCTCGCAGGGCGCCGGCGAAGCCCTGCAGGTTTTCCTGTTGCATCCACCACCACGCCGTCGTGCTGCTGGATCTCCGTCAACCTCTCCTCCCCCCTTGCTGGATCAAGAAGGAGGAGACGTCGCTGTACCGTACGTGTGTTGAACGCGGAGGTGCCGTACCGTTCGGCGTTGGGATCATCGGTGACGAGGATCGCGAAGAGTACGACTACTTCATCCACGATCCTTCGAACGCTTCCGCTCGCGATCTACAAAGGGTATGTAGATGCACTCCATTATGCTCGTTGCTAGATGACTCCTTAGATTGATCTTGGTGAAGCGTAGGAAATTTTTTGAATTCTGCTACGTTCCCCAACAGGTTGCTCTCAAACGACAAAAGTCGTGCACTAACTCTGAGAGCCACAAATTTATTGTGTAGGGGGTGGGCTATTTATAGCCATGAGGCAACCCGACATGATATGTCCAAAATGACCCTTGGTCACTAAGGAACTGACATGTGTCTAACGGTCGGATTGAGAACACACGCGACAACTTTACTTGAGCTCCAAGTAAAGCTGACTTATCCAGCTCTAGATAAGATTTTCTCTCATTTGTCTTCGCTTGAAGACATAGGTGTTTTGGTTGAGCATCACTTCATTCATCTGACTATGTTCACTTGGACCCCACTTAAAAGCACGATGGTTCCTATGACACAAGAAGGAATAAAAGGAAATGCGAAAGAAACTATGTCTTCGCATTCTATAGTCTTCAATGAATGTCTTCATAGGTCATTATCTTCACGTGAATGTCTTCATGCGCCACCACTGTCTTCAATGTCTTCACACATTTTTAGGGTTCATCTCTGGAAGTTAAACCGAATCAGTGAGGGACTATTACCTGTGTTATCCTCGTTTTGCTAGATGCCGTCTATAAGTACTGGAGCTAGACACAAGCTTCAGAGCCGGAGCCGGAGCCACCACTTGACCCTTACCGGCAGTCGGTTTATCGGTGGGATCCCGATGAGATTGTCAACAAGTGGCACCCAGAGGACGCTCCTCCATGCACCAGAGAGAGTAGCTTTGATCCATGGCAATATACCAACTTAGGCCAAAAGCCTAAGCTTGGGGGAGTATGTATTTCTCACCGACATTACATTCATGTTCACACACTTATTCTAGAAGTCAGTGCTCACACTCTTTCATTGTACTATCCATGCTAGTTTCATTTCTTTTCTTAGTCTTTTTCTTGTGTGTTAGAAAAACCTTAAGAAAACAAAAACAAAATTAGTTGTAGCTTTTAGCTAGTTTACTTTCTATGCCTGTAGTAGCAGTAATTAAAAGAAAATCCAAAAAGATTTCCCGTTCTTCTTTTGCTTGCTGGGAGCTTTCCCGTGTAAATAGTATATTTTCTTTTCTTTGGGGGTCAAGAGGAGAAGACCATGATTGAAAATGCTTAGTGGCTCTCATATGCTTTATTGTTAATTTAAGCTCGAGCCATATTACTCTGTCTTCTCTCTTGTATTAAATGCTTGCAGATTCCAGCTTAGTCCAATGCACGTGCACTATTATTATTATCCACACCGTTCGGTCGTGTGAGTGAAAGGCAATAATGACGATATATGATGAATTGATCGAGATGAGAAAAGCTGGTATGAACTCGACCTCTCTTGTTTTTGTAAATATGATAGTTCATCGTTCCAGATTCAACCTATTATGAATGAAACATGCTTGCAATGACAATTAGAGATCATAGCTGCTCATGCCATGCTTAATTAGCTAGGAGTTTATAATGGTCTATCTTGCGTGCCAACATGATATTAAAATGGTTGTGATGTGGTATGATAGGGTGGTATCCTCCTTTGAACGATTCAAGTGGTCTGACTTGGCACATGTTCACGCATGTAGTTGAAACAAAATCAACATAGCCTCCACGATATTTATGTTCATGGTGATTTATATCTTACTCAAGCTTGCATTCATTGTTGATTAATTTTAATGCATGTTCATGACTGTTGTCGCTCTCTAGCTGGTCGCTTCCCAGTCTCTTTCTAGCCTTCACTTGTACTAAGCGGGAATACTGCGTGTGCATTCACTTCCATAAACCCCAAAGTTATTCCATATGAGTCCATCATACCTTCCTATATGCGGTATCTACCTGCCGTTCCAAGTAAATTTGTATGTGCCAAACTCTAAACCTTCAAATGAAATTCTGTTTTGTATGCTCGAACATCTCATATATCAACTAGGGTTGTCTATATCTTCCATGTTAGGTGGGTTATTCTCACTATGAGTGGACTCCGCTCATCATTCATGAGAAAATGGCTGGTAACCGGGATGCCCAGTCCCATGCTCAAATCATAATAATTAAACAAAACTCCCCCAAGGTTGTTGCTGGTTTGGACGGTACCCGTTGTTTTTGGCTAGCCGTGGAGTGTGCTTGTTGGTGGTTGGGGGAGTATAAACTTTACCATTCTGTTTGCGAACTGCCTATAATGTGTTTAACATGGAAGATATCGAGATTCTTGGTTTCTATGTTGACAATGAGAGTATACCGCTCAAAATATTATTCATCTCTATTTAAAAATTGAGCTCTGGCACCTCTACAAATCCCTGCTTCCCAATGCGAAGGGCCTATCTATTTACTTTAATGCTGAGTCATCATCTTCTTATTGAAGAGCACCAGTTGGAGAGCACTGCTGTCATTTGCATGTATTGCTATTAATTTGCATTGAGTATGATTATGCCTAGATCTCTTTTACCATGAATTACAATGTCTAGTCAGCCCTTGATCTTTAAAGGTGCACTGCATTTATGTTTTGCGGTCTCATAAAGAGCTAGCGAGATACCATCTTGTTATATCATATTAGGATTGTTTTGAGAAAGTGTTGTCATCCGAGGTTTATTATTATTGCTCGTTACTTGATTATGCCATCGATATGAGTAGACATGAGAGCTCAACGTTATTGTGAATGTGGTTAGTTCATGATCTTTGCTGAAAACTTGAATATTGGCTTTACATATTTACAACAATAAGAGCAAACAGAGTTTGTCAAAGTTTTTCTTTATCACTTTCAGTTTATCAACTGAATTGCTTGAGGACAAGGAAAGGTTTAAGCTTGGGGGAGTTAATACGTCTCCATCGTATCTACTTTTCCAAACACTTCTGCCTTTATTTTGGGCTCTAACTTGCACGATTTGAATGGAACAGGGGGACCACACACTGTCCACGAGGGTGGGGGCGCCCCCTGGGCGCGCCCCCTGCCTCGTGGGGCCCCTGTTGCTCCACCAAAGTATCCCGCGACTCCATATATTCACTTTTGGGGAGAAAAATCAGAGAGGAAGAATTATCACGTTTTACAATACGGAGCCGCCGCCAAGCCCTAATCTCTCTTGGGAGGGCTGATCTGGAGTCCGCTTGGGGCTCCGGAGAGGGGAGATCGTCGCCATCGTCATCATCAACCTTCCTCCAACACCAATTCCATGATGCTCACCGCCGTGCGTGAGTAATCCCATCGTAGGCTTGCTGGACGGTGATGGGTTGGATGAGATTTACCATGTAATCGAGTTAGTTTTGTTAGGGTTTGATTCCTAGTATCCACTATGTTCTAAGATTAATGTTGCTATGACTTTGCCATGCTTAATGCTTGTCACTAGGGCCCGAGTGCCATGATTTCAGATCTGAACCTATTATGTTTTCATGAATATATGTGTGTTCTTGATCCTATCTTGCAAGACAATAGTCACCTACTATGTGTTATGATCCGGCAACCCCGAAGTGACAATAATCGGGACCACTCCCGGTAATGACCGTAGTTTAAGGAGTTCATGTATTCACTATGTGTTAATGCTTTGGTCCGGTACTCTATTAAAAGGAGGCCTTAATATCCCTTAGTTTCCACTAGGACCCCGCTGCCACGGGAGGGTAGGACAAATGATGTCATGCAAGTTCTTTTCCATAAGCATGTATGACTATATTCGGAATACATGCCTACATTACATTGATGAACTGGAGCTAGTTCTGTGTCACCCTATGTTATAACTATTACATGAGGAATCACATTCGACATAATTATCCATCACCTATCCAAAGCCTGCGAGCTTTTCACATATTGCTTGTTGCTTATTTACTTTTCCTCTGTTACTATTACAATCACTACAAAAACACTATCGCTACTTTTGCTACCGTTACCGTTACTTCCATATTACTTTGCTACTAAATTACCTTGTTGCATGTACTAAGTTTCCAGGTGTGGTTGAATTAACAACTCAAATGCTAATACTTAAGAGTATTCATTGGCTCCCCTTGTGTCGAATCAATAAATTTGGGTTGAATACTTTACCCTCAAATATTGTTGCGATCCCTACACTTGTGGGTTATCATTAGCCCACATCAATATGAGATCTTTGCAATGTCTTCTCAAGGGGGACCATGTCCGTGGACTAACAAATGTTAGTTTTGCCAAAGATCGTGCTTGCAGTGTGCTACCTCTTGAGCTTGCGTTGTATTCCCTCGAAAAGGAAAGGGAGATGCAGCACAATAGCGTAAGTATTTCCCTCGGTTTTTGAGAACCAAGGTATCAATCCAGTAGGAGACCATGCGCCAGTCCCTCGCACCTGCACAAACAAATAAGAACTTCGCAGCCAACGCCATAAGGGGTTGTCAATCCCTTTACAGTCACTTACGAGAGTGAGATCTGATAGAGATGATAGTTTATATTTTTGGTATTTTTGGTATAGAAACAGGAAGTAAAGAAAGCAAATAAACAACGGCAGTAGAAATTGGCTAGTTGACGGAAAAGTAATAATATAAAGATAGACACGGGGGCCATAGTTTTCTCTAGTGGCTTGTCTCATGATAGCGGTATTCTACGGCGGGTAAACAAATTACTGTCGAGCAATTGATAGAAAAGCGAATAATTATGAGACTATCTAGGCATGATCATTGTATATAGGCATCACGTCCGAGACAAGTAGACCGACTCCTGCCTGCATCTACTACTATTACTCCACACATCGACCGCTATCCAGCATGCATCTAGTGTATTAAGTTCATACGAACAGACTAACGCCTTAAGAAAGATGACATGATGTAGAGGGATAAACTCAAGCAATATGATGAAAACCCCATCTTTTTATCCTCGATGGCAACAATACAATACATGCCTTGCTGCCCCTACTGTCGCTGGGAAAGAACACCTCAAGATTGAACCCAAAGCCAAGCACTTATCCCATTGCAAGAACTATAGATCTAGTAGGCCAAACCAAACCAATAATTCGGATAGACTTGCAAGGATATTATGAGCACACATAAAAAGTTCAGAGAAGAACTAAATATATTTCATAGATAACCTTGATCATAAACTCACAATTCATGGATCTCGACAAACACACCGCAAAAAGAGATTACATTGAATAGATCTCCTCGAAGACCAAGGAGAACTTTGTATTGAAATCCAGAGAGAGAGAAGAAGCCATCCAGATACTAGCTATGGACCCGAAGGTCTGTGGTAAACTACTCACAACTCATGGTGAGGGCGATGATGATGATGATGAAGGCCTCCGTGATGGACCCCCCTCCCGAAACAGGCTCCAAGATGGGATCTCCACGGGAACAACAGCTACGGCGGTGGAATTAGGGTTTTCTCTCTGCATACAGAGTTTGTGGGGTACGTAGGTATATATAGGAAGAAGAGGGGAACCAGGGGCCACAGGGGCTGCCCTCGAGGCAGGGGGCGCGCCATCGGAAGGGGGGCGCGCCCCCACCCTCTAGGGTGGGCCCCCTGTCCTCTGGCTTGGCCCCGAAGTTTATCTTGCGTGATTTCCTTCAAAAATATCTCCTACGAAGGTTTCATTCCCTTTGGACTCCGTTTGATATTCCCTTTCTGCAAAACCTCAAAATAGGCAAAAAAACAGCAATCTGGACTGGGCCTTTGGGTTAGTAGGTTAGTCCCAAAAATGATATAAAAGTGAATGATAAATCCCATTAAACATCTAAGACTTCATAAATAATAGCATGGAACAATAAAAATTTATAGATACGTTGGAGACGTATCAAGCATCCCCAAGCTTAATTCCTGCTCGTCCTCGAGTAGGTAAATGATAAAGAAAGAATTTTTGATGTGGAATGCTCACCAATATAGTTTTTCAATGCAATTCTCTCAATTGTTGCATGAATGTTCAGATCTGAAGGATTCAAGATAAAAGTCTATATTGACATGAGCAATAACAATACTTCAAGCAATACTAACAAAGCAATCACGTCTTCTCAAAATACTATGGCTAAAGAAAGTTATCCCTACAAAATCATATAGTGTTGGCTATGCTCCCTTATTATCACACAAAATATTCATATCATGCACAACCCCGATTTCATCCAAGCATTTGTTTTCATGCTCTATCTTTTCAAACCTTTCAACTTTCACGCAATACACGAGCGTGAGCCATGGATATAACACTATGGGTGGAATAGAGGTGTTTGTGGAGAAGACAAAAAGGAGGGAGATAGTCTCACATCGACTAGGCATATCAACGGGCTATGGAGATGCCCATCAATAGATATCAATGTGAGTGAGTAGGGATTGCCATGCAACGGATGCACTAGATCTAAATATGAATGAAAGCTCAACAAAAGAAACTAGTGGGTGTGCATCCAACTTGCTTGCTCACGAAGACCTAGGGCATTTGAGGAAGCCCATCGTTGGAATATACAAGCCAAGTTATATAACGAAAATTCCCACTAGTATATGAAAGTGACTAAGCATGAGACTCTCTACAATGAAGAACATGGTGCTACTTTGAAGCACAAGTGTGGAAAAAGATAGTAGCAATTGTCCCTTTTTTTCTTTTCCTTTTTTCCCTTTTTTTGGGGGCCTTTCTTTTTTTTCTTTGGCCTTTCTTCTTCTTTTTTCTTTTTTTTGCGAAGGGGCTTTATAGATTCAGCCTTTCCTCCCTTGGGACAATGCTCTATAAATGATGATCATCACACTTTCATTACAACACAAGATTACAACTCGATACTACAACAACAAAGTATGACTCTATATGAATGCCTCTGGTGGTGTACCGGTATGTGCAATGAAACAAGAGTGACATGTATAAAAATTATGCATGGTGGCCTTGCCACTAATACGATGTCAACTACATGATCATGTAATGGCAATATGACAATATGATGCGTGTCATATAAATGGAACGGTGGAAAGTTACATGGCAATATATCTCGGAATGGCTATGGAAATGCCATGATAGGTAGGTATGGTGGCTGTTTTGAGGAACAATATGTTGGCTGTTTTGAGGAAGGATATATAGTGGGTTTATGGCACCGGCGAAAGTTGCGCGGTACACGAGAGGCTAGCAATGGTGGAAGGGTGAGAGTGCGTATAATCCATGGACTCAACATTAGTCGTAAGAACTCATATACTTATTGCAAAAATCTATGAGTAATCGAAACAAAGCAATCAATGCATGCCCCTAGGGGGGAGGTTGGTAGGAGTTAACCATCGCGCACCCCCGAGCTCCATACAAAGGTTGACACTCTACAAATACCTCATGCTTTAACTTAGTTACACAACGGTTCACCATACGTGCATGCTACGGGAATCACTAACCTTAACACAAGTATTTCTCAATTGCATAATAACTCCACTAGCATGACTCTAATATCACTATCCTCATGTCTCAAAACAATTATCAAACATCCAACATCTCTTTCTATTCAATGCACTTGGTGCGATTTTTTTACTACATTGACATTGGATGTTTATCATGTGAAGACTAGTTTCTTTAGCCTAAACACTTTACCATGATGTTTTAATATACTCTCAAATAGATATAAGTGAAGCATGAGAGTTCAACAATTTCTACAAAATATTACCACCACCATGCTCTAAAAGATGTAAGCGAAGCACTACAGCAAAAACTATTCAACTCAAAAGATATAAGTGAAGCACATAGAGTGTTCTAACAATTCTTAGGCCATATTTAACTCTCTCAAATAGGTTTGTCCAGCAAGGATGATTGTGGAAAAATAACAAGCAAAGACTCAAATTATACAAGATGCTCCAAGCAAAACACATAACATGTTGCGAATAAAAATATAGTTCCAAGTATAGTTACCGATGGATGAAGACGAAAGAGGGGATGCCTTCCCGGGGCATCCCCAAGCTTAGGCTTTTGATTATCTTGAATTTACTTGGGGCGCCATGGGCATCCCCAAGCTTAGGCCTTTGCTACTCCTTGTTCCATAGTCCATCAAAACAATACTCAAAACTTCAAAACTTCACAATACAAAACTTAGACAAAAATTCTCGTGAGCTCCGTTAGTAAGACAAAGCAAACCACCACTCAAAGGTACAGCAAGGAATTCATTCTTTGTTTATATTGGTGTTAAACCTACTGTAATCCAAGTTCTCTATGGTTCATATCCTCCAATATTACTCATAGATGCATCTGAATAAGCAAACAACACACGAAAAACAGAATCTGTCAAAAACAGAACAGTCTGTAGTAATCTGCTGGGTTCGCCTACTTCTGGAAGTCCAAAAAATTCAAACTAAATTGGTAAATTTGTGCAATTTGTCTACCAATCAGCAGCAAATAGAATCAACTAAAAAACACGCTCCAGTAAAATCTGAAGACTACTTTAGCGAGCGCTAACGATTCTGTTTTTCACAGCAAGATCAAATAAACTTCACACAAGTCTTACCAAAGGTTCTACTTGGCAGAAACACTAAACAAAACATGAAAACACATCTAATAAGAGGCTAGATGCAATATTTATTCCCTAACAGCAACAAAAGAAAAAAACATAAAATTGGGTTGCCTCCCAACAAGCGCTATCGTTTTACGCCCTAGCTAGGCACGATAATTTCGATAATGCTCACATGAAGGATAAGAATTGAAGTACAAAGAGAGCATCAATAAACATGTGACAAGCACATCTAAGTCTAACATACTTCCTATGCATAGGCATCTTATAGGAAAACAAATTACCAAGACAAGCAAGATCTAGCATATGCAAGGAAGGAGAAAGAAACAATAGCAATCTCAACATAACGAGAGGTAATTTAGTAACATGAAAAATTTCTACAACCATATTTTCCTCTCTCATAATAATTGCATGTAGGATCATAATAAAGTTCAACAATATAGATATCACATAACATATTCTCAACACGATCCACATGCATACGAAGTTGACGCTCTTCCAAAATAGTGGGATCAATATTAACTAAAGTCATGACCTCTCCAAACCCACTTTTATCAAAAAATTCATAAGATTGATCATACTCCGAATATGTGGGATTTAAAGTTGACACTCTTCAAAACCCACTTTCAATATTATTGCAAACATTATTATCAATCTTACATTCATCATGGGGATTAAATAAATTTTCAAGATCATAAGAAGAATCACCCCAATCATGATCATTGCAACAAGTAGTGGTCATAGCAATACTAGCATCCCCAAGCTTAGGGTTTTGCATATCATTAACACAATTGACATCAATAGAATTTATAATAACATCATTGCAATCATGTTTTTTATTTAACAAGCTATCATGAATCATTTTTTGTTTTAACAATTCCTCACAATTTTCAGATTTATAAATTTCAAGCAAAACCCCATATAGATAATCTAGTGCACGCAGCTCACTAGCAATAGGTTCAACATAATTGGATCTCTTAAAGAGATTAGCAAGTGGATGAAGATCCATACTCTAGCAAGCGAAGATTTAAGCTAATTGAGGGCACATAGCACACAAGCAAACAAGAGGCAAGCGAAAAACACACGGCGGAAGAAGGGCGAATAAAATGGCAAAGGTGAAGTGCGGGAGAGGATAATGAGAGGCAAATAAATGTAATGCGAAGGATAAGGGTTTGTGATAGGTACTTGGTATATGACTTTTGCGTAAGCCTCCCCGGCAACGGCACCATAAATTTTTCTTGCTACCTCTTGAGCTTGCGTTGTATTCCCTCGAAGAGGAAAGGGAGATGCGGCACGGTAGCGTAAGTATTTCCCTCAGTTTTTGAGAACCAAGGTATCAATCCAGTAGGATACCATGCGCCAGTCCCTCGCACCTACACAAACAAATAAGAACTTCGCAGCCAATGCGATAAGGGGTTGTCAATCCCTTTACGGTCACTTACGAGAGTGAGATCTGATAGAGATGATAGTTTATATTTTTGGTATTTTGGTATAGAAACAGAAAGTAAAGAAAGCAAATAAACAGCGGCGGCAGAAATTGGCTAGTTGACGGAAAAGTAATAAGATAAAGATAGACCCGGGGGCCATAGTTTTTTCTAGTGGCTTCTCTCATGATAGCAGTATTCTACGTCGGGTAAACAAATTACTGTCGAGCAATTGATATAAAAGCGAATAATTATGAGACTATCTAGGCATGATCATTGTATATAGGCATCACGTTTGAGACAAGTAGACCGACTCCAGCCTTCATCTACTACTATTACTCCACACATCGACTGCTATCCAGCATGCATCTAGTGTATTGAGTTCATACGAACAGAGTAACGCCTTAAGAAAGATGACATGATGTAGAGGGATAAACTCAAGCAATATGATGAAAACCCCATCTTTTTATCCTCGATGGCAACAATACAATACGTGCCTTGCTGCCCCTACTGTCACTGGGAAAGGACACCGCAAGATTGAACCCAAAGCCAAGCACTTCTCCCATTGCAAGAACTATAGATCTAGTAGGCCAAACCAAACCAATAATTCGAAGAGACTTGCAAGGATATTATGAGCACACATAAAAAGTTCAGAGAAGAACCAAATATCTTTCATAGATAACCTTGATCATAAACTCACAATTCATTGGATCTCGACAAACACACCGCAAAAAGAGATTACATCGAATAGATCTCCTCGAAGACCGAGGAGAACTTTGTATTGAGATCCAGAGAGAGAGAAGAAGCCATCTAGATACTAGCTATGGACCCGAAGGTCTGTGGTAAACTACTCACAACTCATGGTGAGGGCGATGATGATGATGATGAAGGCCTCCGTGATGAATCGCCCTCCCGGAACATGCTCCAAGATGGGATCTCCACGGGAACAGCAGCTACGGTGGTGGAATTAGGGTTTTCTCTATGCGTACGTAGTTTCTGGGGTACGTAGGTATATATAGGAAGAAGAGGGGCACCAGGGGCCACATGGGTTGCCCTCGAGGCAGGGGGGCGCGCCCTGGGAAGGGGGGCACGCCCCCACCCTCGAGGGTGGGCCCCTTGTCCTCTGGCTTGGCCCCAAAGTTTATCTTGCGTGATTTCCTCGAAAAATATCTCCTGCGAAGGTTTAATTCTGTTTGGACTCCGTTTGATATTCCTTTTCTGGAAAACCCTGAAATAGGCAAAAAAACAGCAATCTGGACTGGGCCTTTGGATTAGTAGGTTAGTCCCAAAAATGATATAAAAGTGAATGATAAATCCCATCAAACATCTAAGACTTCATAAATAATAGCATGGAACAATAAAAAATTATAGATACGTTGGAGACGTATCACAATGCTTGTATTGAAGGAAAGTTACATGAGAAGGCTGACCCTCCCACGACTATCATTTACTCAAAAGACCGTTAGAGCTCCTCCACATGGATCTCTTTGGGCATCCTTCCTTTGATAGTCTTGGGGGTAGAAAGTATTGCTTGGTGATTATAGATGATTATTCAAGATACAATTGGGTATAATTCTTCAAGAGAAGAGGGAGACCCAACAAACCGTCATCAACTTTGCAAATGAAGCTCAACGACAACATGATGCAAAGATCTTGACAACTCAAAGTGATAATGGCACCGAGTTCAAGAATTACATATTGGATGAGTTTCTTAGTGATGAGGGGATCAAGCATCAATATGCCGCACCGTATACCCCTCACCAAAATGGTGTGGCAGAGAGAAAGAACCAGACATTGATGGACGCGGCAAGGACCATGATGACGGAGTTCAAGTCTTCGTACAACTTTTGGGACGAAGCCATCAACACCGCTTGTCATGCATCCAATCGGCTCTATCTCCGCAAAGGCTTGAACATGACTCCATATGAGATACTTACCGGTAACAAGCCCAATCTCAATTACTTCCGGGTGTTCGGTTGTAAGTGTTTCATTCTCAAGAAAGGTGTTCGTTTGTCTAAATTTGAAGCTAGAGCTCATGAGGGCATATTTGTGTTGGAAATATGCCCTAGAGGCAATAATAAATTGGTTATTATTATATTTCCTTGTTCATGATAATTGTTTATTATCCATGCTAGAATTGTATTGATAGGAAACTCAGATACATGTGTGGATACATAGACAAACACCATGTCCCTAGTGAGCCTCTAGTTGACTGGCTCGTTGATCAATAAATGGTTGCGGTTTCCTGACCATGGGCATTGGATGTCATTGATAACGGGATCACATCATTAGGAGAATGATGTGATGGACAAGACCCAATCCTAAGCCTAGCACAAGATCGTGTAGTTCGTATGCTAAAGCTTTTCTAAATGTCAAGTATCTTTTCCTTAGACCATGAGATTGTGCAACTCCCGGATACCGTAGGAATGCTTTGAGTGTACCAAACGTCACACCATAACTGGGTGGCTATAAAGGTGCACTACGGGTATCTCCGAAAGTGTCTGTTGGGTTGGCACGAATCAAGACTGGGATTTGTCACTCCGTGTGACGGAGAGGTATCTCTGGGCCCACTGGGTAGGACATCATCATAATGTGCACAATGTGATCAAGGAGTTGATCACGGGATGATGTGTTACGGAACGAGTTAAGAGACTTGTCGTAACAAGATTGAACAAGGTATCGGTATACCGACGATCGAATCTCGGGCAAGTGCTATACCGATAGACAAAGGGAATCGTATACGGGATTGATTGAATCCTTGAAATCGTGGTTCATCCAATGAGATCATCGTGGAGCATGTGGGAGCCAATATGGGTATCCAGATCCCGCTGTTGGTTATTGGCCGGAGAGTTGTCTCGTTCATGTTTGCATGGTTCCCGAACCCGTAGGGTCTACACACTTAAGGTTCGATGACGCTAGGGTTATAGGGAATAGATATACGTGGTTACCGAATGTTGTTCGGAGTCCCGGATGAGATCCCGAACGTCACGAGGAGTTCCGGAATGGTCTGGAGGTAAAGATTTATATATGGGAAGTCCTGTTTTGGTCACCCGAAAAGTTTCGGGTGCTATCGGTAACGTACCGGGACCACCGGGAGGGTCCCGGGGGTCCACCAGGTGGGGCCACCAGCCCCAGAGGGCTGCATGGGCCAAGTGTGGGAGGGAACCAGTCCCAGGTGGGCTGGTGCGCCCCCACCAAGGCCCAAGGCGCATGGAGAGTGGGAGGGGGGCAAACCCTAGGTCCAGATGGACCTTAAGGCCCACCCTAGGGCGCCCCCCTCTCTTCCCCCCTTGGTCGCACCCTAGATGGGGGCGCAGCCCCACCCCTTCCCTTATATATAGTGGGGGTTTTGGGGCTGCGAGACATACGAGATCATCTCCCTCTTGGCGCAGCCGTACCCCTCTCCCTCCTCGTCTCTTGCGGTGCTTGGCGAAGCCCTGCTGGAGTGCCACGCTCCTCCACCACCACCACGCCGTCGTGCTACTGCTGGATGGAGTCTTCCCCAACCTCTCCCTCTCTCCTTGCTGGATCAAGGCGTGGGAGACATCACCGGGCTGCACGTGTGTTGAACGCGGAGGCGCCGTTGTTCGGCGCTTAGATCGGAATCAACCGCGATCTGAATCGCTACGAGTACGACTCCTTCATCCGCGTTCTTGTAACGCTTCCGCATCGCGATCTTCAAAGGTATGAAGATGCACTCCCCTCTCGTTGCTAGTAGACTCCATAGATAGATCTTGGTGATGTGTAGGAATTTTTTTTGATTTTCTGCTACGATCCCCAACAATTTGTTGGTTATGCTACAAACTCTCATGCTTACTGTGTCCTCAACAAGTCCAATGGACTCATTAAGGAGACGTGTAATGTAGAGTTTGAAGAGAACAATGTCTCCCAAGTGGAGCAAAGTGGTACTTGTGATATAGGTGATGAAATTCCTCCTCAAGCCATAAGAAGAATGGGTGTTGGTCATTTCCTACCCGTTGAGGAACCCCTTGTGGCCGAAGGAGAAGGACTATCTTCCACTCAAGCGGAACCATCACCAACCCAAGACCCACATGCTTCCGAAAAACAAAGTGAAGGCCCTCAACCCGATGAACAAGGCCAAGTGCAAGATGAACCACAAGGGGGTGGTGATCCACCAAGTGATGCACAAGGCTAAGTTCCATCTCCCGAGCATGTTCAAGATCAAGAGAAAGCTCATGATCAAGATCAAGCTCATGATGACGCTCAAGATGATCAACTCATAGCTCCTCAACTATCACTAGAAGAACAATTGGAGCGTCGTGCTGCGAAAGTTGCTTCCAGGCTCGCTTCTAGAGAGCATCACATGGAGAATATACTTGGAAGCATCATAAAGGGGGTAAGCACTCATAGACAATTAGCAAATTATTGTGCTCATCAAGTGTTTGTCTCTTGTGTTGAACCTCAAAAGGTCTATGAGGCGCTCGAAGACCCCGATTGGCTCAATGCCATGCATGAAGAACTCCATAACTTCGAGCACAACAAGGTGTGGCGTCTGGTGCCAAGGCCGAAGGCGAACTATAATGTCATTGGAACCAAGTGGATCTTCAAGAACAAGCAAGATGCTCATGGAATTATCATCCGCAACAAGGCTCGTTTGGTGGCTTAAGGCTACTCCCAAGTCGAGGGTATCGACGACGGTGAAACATTTTCCCCCATTGCTCGCCTTGAATCTATACGTTTGTTGCTTGCCTATGCTTCTCATCGTAACTTTAAATTGCAACAAATGGATGTGAAAAGTGATTTTCTAAATGGTCCTCTTAATGAATTGGTATAAGTCAAACAACCCCCGGGGTTTTAGGATCCTAAGTTCCCCAACCATGTGTATCAACTCGATAAGGCGCTCTATGGCCTTAAACAAGCCCCACGTGCGTGGTATGAGCATCTTACCGAGTTGTTGCAAGATCGTGGGTTTGAAATTTGGAAAATTGACCCCACTCTTTTTACTAAGAAGGTCAAAGGGGAGTTGTTTGTATGCCAACTATATGTTGATGATATTATCTTTGGTTCACCTAACAAAGCTTCCAATGATGAGTTTGCCGCACTCATGACCGCGGAGTTTGAGATGTCCATGATGGGAGAGTTGAAGTTCTTCCTTGGGTTTGAGATCAAACAAAGAAGAGAAGGAATCTTTATCAAACAAGCCAAATACACTCAAGACATCCTCAAGAGGTTCAATCTAAGTGATGTTAAGCTGGCTACTACTCCAATGCCTACCAAGTGCTAACTTGACATTGATCCCAATGGTAAAGCGGTGGATCAAAAGGTATATTGTTCTATGATTGGATCCTTACTTTACCTTTGTGCATCTAGACCGGATATCATGTTGAGTGTGGGAATGTGTGAACGGTTTCAAGCATCACCTAAGGAAAGTCACTTTGTGGCAGTCAAGCGAATCTTTCGATATTTGGCTCATACCCCAAACTTTGGCTTATGGTACACAAGAGGAGCAAACTTCGACCTTCTAGGGTTCTCGGATTCGTATTGTGCGGGAGACAAAGTGGATAGGAAGTCAACTTCAGGAGGTTGCCAATTTCTTGGTTGCTCTTTGGTGAGTTGGTCTTCCAAGAAGCAAAGTTGTGTTTCTCTCTCTTCCACCGAAGCCGAGTATGTGGCGGCCGGCAGTTGTTGTGCTCAACTTCTATGAATGAGGCAAACTTTAAAGGATTACAGTGTCACTTGTGACAAAGTGCCTCTTTGGTGTGACAACGAAAGTGCCATCAAGATTTCTCTCAACCCGGTGCAACACTTCAAGACGAAGCATATTGAGATTCGGTATCACTTCTTCCGGGAGCATATTCGGCGAGGGGAAATTGATCTTCACTATGTCAACACCCATGATAACCTTGCAGATATCTTCACGAAGCCTTTGGATGAAGCAAGATTTCACGAGTTAAGGCATGAGCTAAATATCATAGATTTGAGCAATGCGGATTGAAGTTGTGCACACCTCCCATACACACCGTGTTATCTTGTTTAGATGTAGGCATGGATATAGGGGGAGTGTTGTTCTCTCAATGAACTTTCTCTCCCCCCATTATGCATACATCGACCAAATTTTTCACATTCACCATTGTTGTTGGTATAAAATGTGCTTCAAAGATGAGTAGTGGCCATGGGCCCAAGGTTAAAATCTTCGCGGTGCCATACCACTTCACTCAAACATAGGTGGCCTCGGCCACTGCCATCTCTTTCGAGAGGTGTGTGTTTGTTGTCGTGTTTTTCTCTTTGTTTGTGTGGTTGTGTTTGTGGTGTTCCCTCTGATTTCCTGTGTTTTCTTCCCTTAGTTGAGTGTTTTCTCTCTAAAAGGTTCTTGGGAGCAGTCAGTTTAGAGACTCATTTTTCTGAGTTGGGCGGTACTACCGCTGGAGCGCACGGTACTACAGCTTAGAAACCTAAGCGTTACTACCTCCCGCTCGAAGCGGTACTACCGCTGGAGGGCGAGGCTGCGGGGTTAAGTGAGGGTCGGGGAATTTTCTTTCCCATACCCACACTCATTCACCCCCATCTCTCGTTCTCTTCTCCAACGAAGAACTTGCCGATGAGGTCGCCGGTGGGCTACCTCCTCCGGGCCGTGTTTCACCTTTTCCTTCGGTGGGATCGACCCCCACCCCTTCCTCAAGCCATGGATGCCGGTATTGCCCCCTATTTCCTTCTTATTGCTTCTATTTTTCAGATCTAGGTTTTTAGGGGCAATGGGCTTACATTCCATGATTTTTGGCAAAATCAAGGCTTGAGTAGGATGGTGAACACCTCTATACAGCTAGGATTGATCTTTGGTAGGACTATATTTGATTTTAGCCTCCCCGGTAGTATCGGATCAGACATGGTGTTTCGGGAACTGTCGTGGAATTAATACGACAGATGTCCGGTTTAGAGGACTTAGGTGTGGAGCCATCGCGCGGGTTAGCTTGAAGAGGTTAAAGCACACAAAGAACACAAAGGGTTTATACTAGTTCGGCCCCTTCGATGAAGGTAAAAGCCTACGTCTAGTTGGGATTGGTATTGCTTGAGCATCGATGAACAGGGAGCGGATTGCTTGCCTATGTCTCGACGGGTTGTTGCTTGTCTTTGAACCGTCACCGGGTCGTCCCTTTATATAGGAGGCTACACCCGGTCCGGTTTACAGAGTCCCGAGGCCGGCTCATAATCGTGTCCGCCTCGGTCTCTACTCTTTCTTTCTTATACCTCAAG
Source organism: Secale cereale (assembly GCA_902687465.1). Taxonomy (NCBI): domain Eukaryota; kingdom Viridiplantae; phylum Streptophyta; class Magnoliopsida; order Poales; family Poaceae; genus Secale; species Secale cereale. The sequence continues at coordinate 801,671,038 of LR738711.1, forward strand.
TTACATGATAGGACGGTTTATAAACCGTAAACTTTACATATGGGCCCTAAGCCTTCATGGGCCGTAACCTCTACTGGGCTTATGATAACACAGCTACATTAATATAATCCGGATCTTCCTAGCCGGTTTATACCTGCTAGTAATATCCCTGACATTAGGCCCCAGATTGATTTGAACTTGTTCATGTCAGTCTTCTAAGTCTCTGCATAAATTTCCTCTCCATAGTTTCTCTATTTTGTAAACCGGCTATGACGCCATCTCCGGAAATCATCTCAATCTGTCGTGACATCACCTCCGTATTTATCGCTCACCGCTGTTTGTTACCTTCATTAAAGGCTATCCCGAAAATCGAGGCGACAATGGAATCTTTATCCAATCTCTGACCTCCTTGATTCCCGCGCTTGCCGTTTCACCTCACCAGCTTATAAATACCGCTGAGACCTGTCCTTTTCCTTTTTTCCGCACTTCTTCTTCCTCCGTCGCCCGAAGCTCCACCGCCGTCTTCGAGCTCGTCGCCGTCGTCTAGCCAGGCCGCTGCATCACCCTGAAACGTGTCCAGAGTACTCCGCCGCCGTCCCCTTCTTTCTCAGGTATTCCTTTCTTCTCGCTGTAGATCTTTAATCTAGGCTTCCTCCATGGCTTCCGCCATGAAAACTGGAAGCTTGCTGTTCATCCCTGTAGTCTACCCTTGCAATGGACTCAAACCTTGGATATGTTTCGAACGCGCTCCTGCTCCGTAATTTAAACTTAGAGTCGGACCTTAGATTCAACCCTTAGATTCATTTGATCTGTAGAAACCCTTCGTAGTTCTTCCTGTATCAGACTTGCGTATATTTCATCTTTTTCTTACCGCTCAGATCCATTTTTGCTTTAGTCTTCTGTAGAAACCCGTTTCTTCGTCTTGGTAGATCTGTAAGTTAATCACCGGTTTAACCAATCATATACTCCTCTTGCAAAGAATTAGCCATGAGCCCGACGGTTTAGCCTCCTCTTTTTTGTTATTCTTAAACCGGTAGCAGTTCGTTTCACATCTGCTTCTGGGTTGCCAATGCCATTAGCCCCTTGTCTAAACCGTCGATTTAATTCAATAACACGCTCCGGGTTATGCTTCAGTACTTAGTAATCCAGATTTTGCACTGTACTTTTCAGCATTTGCTCAGATGGCTGCCAAGCAGTTCGTTTGTTGCAACTGGGTTCCTTCCCGCATTACGGAAGAGGACTTAACCAACGCCGCTTCAATTGGTCTTCTGGGCCCCCAAGCGGTTCTGAAATGGCGGGCCCCAGGAAATGAGTGTCCTCCTACCCCTAAAGAAGGAGAAGTCGTTGTTTTGTTTGATCATATGGCCCGGGGTTTTAGCCCTCCCGGTTCTAAGTTTTTCCGGGATGTGCTGGCCGCTTTTCAGCTCCATCCTCAAGATATAGGTCCGAATTCTATATCAAACGTCTGCAATTTCCAAGTCTTCTCGGAAGTATACCTTCAAGAAGAACCATCAGTGGACTTGTTCCGAGACTTTTTCCACTTAAACCGGCGGACAGAGTTTACTGCCGGACCACATCAAGAGCTGGGCGGTGTTAGTATTCAGAAGAGAAGAGATGTGGTCTTCCCTCATGCTGCTCTCCATACACACCCCAAGGACTGGAACCAATCCTGGTTCTATTGCAAAGATACCTCGCCTGAAGGAGAAAACCCACTGCCGGGTTACCGTGAACATCGTCTTCCTGAGGATCATCCCCTGCCGCAGCGCCTTAGTTCCTCAGAACGGGCCCGGTTTGCCCCTCAGCTTGCCAAGCTTAAGGCCTTTATGGCCAACGGTTTGACTGGAGTAGATTTCGTTCGTTGTTGGCTTGCCTGGAGCATCCTTCCTCTGAGCCGGCGCTCCGGTCTGATGTATGAGTATACCGGAAAAACGGATGACCCTCAACGCCACATTGACATAGTGCTTCCTGAGAAGGAAGTCACTGAATCCGCAAAGAAAATGCTCAACATTTCTCTAGAAGAGTGCAGCCAAACCGGATTGGCTCCATACTATGAGAACAACAAACCGCCATCGGTAAGTTTTTTCTGACCTCTTCCATTCGTTCTAATCTGTCCTTATCAATTGTCTTCTATTTATTTTTCATCTTCAGCACAGGCCAACGACCCCTTCTGGAAAACAAAACCTCAAGATAAGTCAGGCAAACAGCCACGCCGGAAGACGTGTGTTGTCAAGAAGAAGAAGGCGGCTGCTGCCTCCGGTTCACATCCTGAGGAAGATGATCCGGATTCTGAGGTATGAATTGATCCTGATACGTTTTGATCTCTCTTTATCCAAATCTATGTTAACAATGTCTTTCCACAGGATTTGGCTGAAGGAAGTAAAGCGGCAGAAGTTGAGGTAATCTATCTTTCTTCAGACTTTGAACCGCCGGTGCCCAAAATTCGTCGGGCATCCCGGAAGTACCCTTTTTCTCATCCTTACGCTCAACTGGACCCCAAATTTCTTTTGAAGAAGCAGCAGCATGAAGCACGCCGGACTACATGCCACAGTGGCCATGTAGTAGAATCCTCCGGAATATCTCTTACTCCGGCTCGCAGGCGCCGCTCTGAGGTTTTACTTTTTCCAACTCTTCTCCATCCAAAGGCCGGACTTATACGCAAACCGCTTAAACCGTCTGATCCTAACTATCGGGAGACACCTTTGTCATCTTCTGGTTAATCGACTGCCACACAGGTTCCTGTACTGAAGACCGTGCCTGGGTAAGTTCCTTTCAACATCCGGTTTATATTTGTATTTGTTCCTTGATGATTCTCATTGTTCCTTCAATTTCCTTCAGCAAGCCCAAGCCTAGCAAGAAGGCGAAGGCCACCAAAGCGGCTGCCGAGACTGCTACCGCTGATCCGGCGGCTGATCCAGATGAAGTCATCCCTCCAAAGAGCGATCCTGCAGCTCAGCTTGATGATCCCGCTCCTATGGACCATGATGACATTGTTGCTCCGGAAGATACAAATGTGGAAAATGTCGTTGAACCGGCGGGTCCTGTCCGGGTTAGCCCTCCTCAGACTAACCCGGCTCCTGTTAGCCCGACCCCTACTGTTGCCCCTTCTCAGCCAACCACTGCCTCTTCTCCGGATGTTCAGATAACCGGGACAGGCTTTACTACTCCTGCTGAGCCTGTCATCCTGGCCAAGCACACTGCTAAAGAAGAGAAGCTCCAACAAGAAAAGGGCAAGTGGAGCACGGACTTGTCCAGCTATGCCGATTTGAGCGCCCAGGAACTTTATTCCGGGTATTTGAACCGACTTCATACCAGTCGTGATTATGAATTGGGCTTGGTTAATATGATGAAGGATAAGTACGAGGTAACTTCCTTAACTTGTCTTTGCTTTGTATTCTTTATATTTCTGTCTCTATGCCATAGTAGCCCCCAAGTTCCGGTTTAGCTTCATTGTAGGTGAACCGGAACTTCCAAATGTATGAAAAATGAACTTACATTAGCCCCCAAGTGCCAGGGGCATAACTTGTTTTATGTGCCTGGGACTTGTCTGAATTTCTCTTTTAATACTTCAACTGCCCATTAGCCCCCAAGTGTCAAGTGGATAACTTGTTTATATGCTTGAGACTTGTCTGAATTTCTCTTTTACTCCACTTGATTTTCTTATAGGCTGACTTGACCCGGAGGGCTGCAGAAGTAACTGATCTCCAGAATAGACTTGCTGCCACTGAAACTTCTTCTGCCAAAGCCAAGGATGAGCTGGCGCTGAACTTGACCAATACTGAAAAATTGAAAAAGGATTTTGAAGCGGAGCGATCAGCCTGGGAAGTGCAGAGGAACGCTCTTGAGAAAAGGGCAAAGTATGCTGAAGAGGCCCTTAATCCGGTGACGCAAGAGCTGACCGGCTTAAGGCAGCAAATAGAACTTATGACCTCTGCCATCTTTGGTGAGCACTTAATTTGCATATGCTTTCATCTCTGCAATCTTTATTCTACTCCGGCTTAACTTTAATAATCATATGTAGGGCGATGCATCACCCATCTTGGGGATGATATCCGGAAGAAACTCAAGGCCTCTTATACTCTGGTTGAGCAGCTGTATTCCGGCGCTCAAAGGATTATAAGTGCGATGTCCCATCATAAAGTGGCCCCCACTACTATCCAAGGTACTTTAGAGAAACTATCTATACTGCCTGTACGCTTGGAAGAAGTGAAGAAATCTGCTGCACAGGCCGGCTCCCTTGTAGCACTGACTAGGGCCAAGGCATGGGTTCCGGATTTTGATCCGGAGGAAGCTATGAACGGATACCCCAGTAACAAGGAAGATGGATCAGCCTTCTATGGCAAGGACCTTCGTGCTTTAACCAAGGAAATGCGCCCTCTTGCCAGCAAGCTTGCTGATGATGCGGACCTGACCAGGTATCATTCGGCATATGACTTAGAGAATGAACGGGTGGACCGGCAGGTTTATGATACCGAGAATCTAATCCCACCAGTACGCGCCCATACTTTCGCCCCAGATGTTGATCCGTCCGATCTCATTACTCAGGAGATGTACTTCCGTGCACTATCCAAGATCGACTGGCGCGTTCCTGATTTTCAGCCGCTTCAAGAAGACGAAGAAGTTTCGAAACAAGCCGATCCTCAGCCTTCGCAGCAGGAAGAAGCATAAGCCGCTCGGTTTAACTCTTAGCTGCTGTAATCTGTTGCCGGAAACCTTTAATCCGTTCAGGCCTGCAAGTGCCTTGTAATATGATAGTTCGAAACATTTTTTGTCTTAATCCGGATGTCACAGCTTTGATTTGGCCTCTGCCAATTTTAATCCCTTGTCTGCTTTGGTTGATCCTTTATATTACTTGTATCTGCATAGACAACGCTAAGAAAATGTCCTGGCGGTTTACCACCGGACCGATTATATTGCTCTCATAGGCATATATATTGAACAAGTATCTGCTTTATATCCAAAAATACTTTCATACCTTTAGTTAAGTATGCTTGACATCATTAATCCGGTGGGCATTGTAGATTCTGATGAGGTTCTTGGCCCTGTTGGTGTTTGCCCAATGATTGTTCCGGGTTATAATAACCACCGGTTTAAATCATGCTGGTGTTCTATGACCCAGACTTTTGTAAATACGTGGTCAACCTTGAAGTTGCCCAGTTCCGGATCAAAAACCATAAAAAACTTTGAAAAAATCACAAAACACAAAACACTGTTGCAAATAAGACCATGTAGTCGAGGCTTTTGCGAGCTGCCAGGCTCCATATTTGCCAATCAATGGATGCGACCCAAAGGGCTATGATTCATTTTGCCAATCAATGGGTGCAATCCAAGGAGCAATGATTTCTTTTGCCAATCAATGGATTTAATCCAAGGAGCAAGAACTTTTTCTGTTGCCAATCAATGGATGTAATCCAAGGGGCAAGAACTTTTTCTTTTGCCATGAAAGGATGTACTCCAAGGGGCAAGAACTTTTTTCTTTTGCCATCAAAGGATGTACTCCAAGGGGCAAGAACTTTTTTCTTTTGCCAATCAATGGATGTAATCAAAGGGGCAAGAACTTTTTCTTTTGCCATCAAAGGATGTACTCCAAGGGGCAAGAACTTTTTTCTTTTGCCATCAAAGGATGTACTCCAAGGGGCAAGAACTTTTTTCTTTTGCCATCAAAGGATGTACTCCAAGGGGCAAGAACTTTTTTCTTTTGCCATCAAAGGATGTACTCCAAGGGGCAAGAACTTTTTTTCTTTTGCCATCAAAGGATATATAATCCAAGGGGCAAGAACATATTTTGCCAATCAATGGATGCAATCCAAAGGGCGCTGATGCGAAGACGATCGTATAAACCGGACCAGAAGGGATTTAAGCGAGGACTCGAGTGTGATCCGTAGCCCCCTAGTGATCATGGAAGTAGGGTTCCTATGAAGGAGTTGCGCTTGAAAGGCAAGTCATGTTTGGTCCCTTATAGAATTGTCCTGCATAGCAAAATAGACTGATCAAAGCATCTGAGTTAATTCTCATAAGATACTTATTTATAGAAGAAAAAAGGGTGATTCCCCGGTTTACCAGGGGTGCCGGTTTATTTATTAATCATAATATATACAGGATACATGAAGCGGAGCTCATGGCTCAAGTGTAGTAAGGCCGCAGAAGGGCAATGTTCCACGGCCTCTTCGTCTCTTCCTCTGCTGTCCGTGAGTCTTTGTGTTCTCGAACGTCCACCAGGTAGTATGAATCGTTGTGTAGGTTCTTGCTGACCACAAAGGGCCCTTCCCAAGGGGGGCATAACTTGTGCATATCTGTCTGGTCCTGGATGAGCCGGAGTACTAAGTCCCCCTCCTGGAACGTCCTGGTTTTAACCCGGCGGCTGTGATATCTGCGCAGGTCCTGCTGATAAATTGCAGATCGTGCTGCTGCTATGTCACGCTCTTCATCCAGCCGGTCCAAGCTGTCCTATCTTGCTTGCTCATTGGCTGCTTCAACATAACCTGCCACCCATGGTGAGTCGTGCCGGATATCACTTGGAAGAACCGCTTCAGCACCGTACACCATGAAGAAAGGTGTGTAGCCTGTGGACCTGTTCGGTGTAGTATTGATGCTCCACAGGACAGAAGGTAACTCTTCAACCCAGCACCCTGGTGTTCTTTGCAAGGGAGTCATAAGCTGGGGCTTGATGCCTTGCAAAATCTCTTGATTGGCCCTTTCATATTGACCATTGGATTGAGGGTGAGCTATAGAAGACACATCTAGGCGAATATGCTCCCTTTGACAAAACTCTTCCATTTCTCCTTTAGATAGATTGGTGCCATTATCAGTGATAATGCTGTGTGGAAAGCCAAACCGGAAAATTACCTTCTTGATGAATTTAACCGCTGTTGCCGCATCACACTTGCTCACAGGCTCTGCCTCAATCCATTTTGTAAATTTATCCACTGCCACCAATAGGTGAGTTTTTTTTTATCTTGGGATCTTTTAAAAGGCCCAACCATATCAAGCCCCCAAGTCGCAAACGGCCAAGTAATTGGAATCATCAGCTCCTGTGCCGGAACAAGAGCACGTCGTGAAAATTTCTGACAAGCATCGCATTTCCGGACTAGATCCTTCGCATCAGCATGGGCTGTCAACCAGTAGAACCCATGACGGAAAGCTTTAGCTACCAATGATTTTGAACCGGCGTGATGACCACAATCCCCTTCATGAATCTCTCGAAGAATTTCACAGCCTTCTTCTGATGATACACACCGCTGAAACGCTCCAGAAACGCTGCGGTGATGAAGTTCTCCGTTAATAATTGTCATGGACTTGGATCGCCAGGTTATCTGCCTAGCTTCGATCTCATCATCTGGCAACTCTCCTCGGCTCAGGTACGCCAAGTAAGGGAGTGTCCAATCCGGAATAACATGAAGTGCTGCAACCAGCTGCGCTTCCTGATTAGGAACAGCCAAATCCTCCTCCGATGGTACCTGAACCGATGGACTGTGTGGCTCATCCAAGAAAGTATTTGGTGGCACCGGTTTACGCTGAGAACCCAGCCATCTTAGAGCATCGGCCGCTTGATTTTTCCGCTGGTCTATGTGATCCACCTGATATCCTTTGAAATATCCTGCAACTGCTTCAACTTCTCGTCTGTAAGCCGCCATGAGAGGGTCTTTAGAGTCCCACTTGCTGGATACTTGTTGTGCCATTAAATCTGAATCATCAAAACACTTGACCCGGCTCAAGTTCATCTCCTTAGCCATCCGCAGGCCATGAAGTAATGCCTCATATTCAGCCGCATTATTAGTGCAAGGAAACATTAGGCGGAGGACATAACAAAATTTATCACCTCGTGGGGAAGTTAACACAACTCCAGCCCCCGAGCCTTCTAATTGCCTTGAACCGTCAAAGTGAATAGTCCAGTATGTATTATCCGGCTTCTCCTCTGGTGCTTGCAATTCTGTCCAATCATTGATGAAATCTACCAATGCTTGGGATTTGATAGCAATACGTGGTACATACTTCAATCCGTGTGGGCTAAGCTCAATGGCCCACTTTGCTACTCTGCCAGTGGCTTCTCTGTTCTGGATTATATCCCCCAATGGAGCTGAACTGACAACAGTGATTGGGTGTCCTTGGAAGTAGTGCTTCAGCTTCCGGTTCGCCATAAACACGCCATATACCAGCTTCTGCCAGTGTGGGTACCTTTGTTTTCAATTAGAACCTCACTGACATAATAAACCGGGCGCTGAACCGGATATTCCTTGCCTGCTTCTTTGCGCTCGACCACGATTGCCACGCTAACTACACGGGCATTGGCGGCCACATATAACAGCAGCGGCTCCTTATCAACAGGGGCAGCCAGGACCGGTGGTTCTGCTAATTGCCGCTTCAAGTCCTCAAACGCGGCGTTTGTAGCATCGCTCCATATAAACCGGTCTGTCTTCTTCAGCATCTGATAAAGCGGAATTGCCTTCTCTCCCAAATGGCTGATGAATCGGCTTAACGCTGTAATCCAGCCAGCGATACGCTGGACATCATTGATACAAGCTGGTTTAGTCAAGGATGTGATCGCCTTGATCTTCTCTGGATTGGCCTCTATTCCTCTGTTTGATACCAAGAATCCGAGGAGCTTGCCAGCTGGAACACCGAAAACGCACTTCTCCGGATTAAGCATCATCTTATAGACCCGGAGGTTATCAAAGGTTTCTTTTAGGTCCTCTATCAGCGTCTCCTCCTTTCTTGATTTTACAACAATGTCATCCACATAAGCATGGACATTTTTCCATATCTTCCCTTTAAGACAGTTCTGTACGCAACACTGGTAAGTTGCTTGGGCACTCTTGAGCCCAAAAGGCATAGATACATAGCAAAAGGCTCCAATGGGAGTTATGAAGGCTGTCTTCTCCTGGTCCTTGATCGCCATTTTGATCTGATGATACCCTGAATATGCATCCAAAAAACTTAGCCGCTCACATCCCGCCGTAGCAGCAATGATCTGATCAATACGAGGGAGAGCAAAAGGATCAGTCGGACAAGCCTTGTTTAGATCTGTGTAATCCACACACATCCTCCACTTTCCATTTTTCTTCAACACCAGAACCGAATTAGCCAACCACTCCGGATGGAAAACCTTAACTATAAACCATGCGGCCAAAAGCCTGGCCACTTCCTCTCCTATAGCCTTGCGCCTTTCTTCGTTGAAGCGGCGCATATACTGCTTGACTGGTTTGAACTTCGGATCAATATTAAGACTGTGCTCAGCGAGTTCCCTCGGTATACCTGGCATGTCAGAAGGTTTCCATGCAAAGATATCCCGGTTCTCACGGATGAACTCGATGAGCGTGCTTTCCTATTTGGGGTCAAGGTTAGCGCTGATAGTGAACTGCTTGGATGACTCGCCTGGTACAAAGTCAACTTGCTTGGTTTCCTCTGCCGATTTAAACTTCAATGCCGAATCATGCTCTGTAGTTGGTTTCTTTAACGGGGACATATCTGTCGGATCAACGTTGTCTTTGTAGAACTTCAACTCCTCCGTAGCACATACCGCCTCTGCATAAGCAGCGTCTCCTTCCTCGCACTCCAATGCAATCTTGCGACTTCCGTGAACCGTAATGGTTCCTTTGTGACCCGGCATCTTGAGCTGTAGATAAACATAGCACGGTCTAGCCATAAACTTGGCATAAACCGGCTGTCCAAACAGGGCATGATATGGGCTCCGGATCTTTACAACTTCAAAGGTTACTGTCTCTGACCTGGAATCCCGTTCATCTCCAAAGGTGACCTCTAGATCAATTTTCCCAACTGGGTAAGCCGATTTACCTGGCACCACTCCATGGAACACCGTATTGGACTGTCTTAGCTTCTTGTCCATTAACCCCATGCGACGAAAAGTCTCGTAATATAAGATGTTGATGCTGATGCCGCCGTCCATGAGTACTTTAGTGAATTTGTAGCCACCCACCTGTGGTGCCACCACTAAGGCTAACTGGCCCGGATTATCAACCCACGGCGGGTGATCCTCTCTGCTCCACACAATAGGTTGTTCCGACCAGCGCAGGAAACGTGGCGTTGCCGGTTCAACTGTGTGTACCACCCGCTTTAAGATTTTTTGATCTCTTTTGCACAAACTCGTGGTAAACACATGGTATTGTCCACTACTTAGCTCTTTCGGATTACTCTAATATCCGGATTGCTGCTGCTGCTGATGCTGCTGATTGCCTTGGTTATTGTGACCACCCTGACCATGCTGGTGGTTGCCTTGGTTATTATAACCGCCCTGGCCATGCTGCTGGTGGTTTCCTTGGTTGTAGTTATTGTTGCCGCCATGATACCCTGATCCGGAACCATTACCCTGGTGACCCGGACCATGAAAACAGGGACCTGAGCCGCCGCCCGGTGGTCCGTTGTCAAATTTGGCCTGTCTCATGGCCTCTACCATGACCCGGCATTGCCCCCATGTATGTTTAGCTGGGCGTTCCTCCGTGCTATGCTTCGGGCAAGGCTCGTTCAACTGTTGATCCGGATTAATGAATCATCAGCCGCTCCGTGGAGGTGGCCTACCCTTGCGGCGTTGAAACTTTCCTTGAACATTGGTATTGGCCACGAAATCAGAGCTGTCTTCTGCCTTTCGCATACCATTGAAGCTTGTTCCTGCCGGATTAGCCTGCGCCGGTTTACCAGCCTTGTTTGCTTTCTCGGATTTGTCTCCCTCTGCCTCTGGGTATTTAGTGTTATCAGAGTCCCCATACTTCACCAGAGCGCTCATGAGTGTCCCCATGTCATTACAATCCCGCTTGAGCCGTCCCAACTTCAGCTTCAGAGACTCAAACCGGCAATTGTTTTCCAGTGTCACTATTGTCGTACTGGGATTGATGCTATTGGAAGAGTGTAGGATTTCTGACACTCGCCATACCCAGGTGCTCGTAGGCTCCTGTTCTCCTTGAACACATGCCGCCAAGTCCACTATTGACATCAGTTGCTTGCACGTGTCTTTGAAATTTTTGATAAACTGGCGACGCAGCTCACCCCATGATCCGATGGAGTTGGGTGGTAGGCCCTTTAACCATGTCCGGGCTGTACCCTCGAGCATCATGGTAAAATACTTCGCGCACGCCGCTTCATCCACATCTAGCATCTCCATGGCCATCTCATAGCTCTCAATCCAAGCCTCTAGAGCCAGATCTGCCGTATAGTTAGGCACCTTGCGCGGACCTTTGAAGTCCTTGGGTAACCTTACGCTTCGTAAAGCGGGAACAAGACACTGTACTCCAAAAGAACTCGCCGTGACTCCCGTCTCTGCCGTGGTTGGGTGAACCGGCGTTGTTTGACGGATATCCTCGCGGGCAGTAGGTCTAGCCCGGTTCATCGCCTCCTGGGCGTGCGCCTCTGCTCCCGCTGGATTATCTTGCCTGTGACGGTGACGTCTCCACTCGCTGCTGGACACCTCCGGTTCATCCCAATGCCTAGTGTAACTCCTGCTGTGGCGGGGTGTTGAATGAATTCTCTCCCTGGTGTAGGAGTACGCCTGCTGCTGTGTCAACGCTGTGTCCAGTAATTCCTTGACCCTGCGTGCTTCCATCGCCATGGGGGATGTTCCCTCAATGGGTAAAGCGGCCAGTTGTGAAGCGGCGGCGACAATGTTATCCAATGGGTTTGAGTAATGACCAGGAGGTGTGGGGACGTGCGGCGTGGGTACAACCCGACGATTTTGCTCCGCGGTCGGTTGTTGAACCGCCGCGCCTGTTGCTGGGGCTCCCCTCCGGTTTACTTCTAGGTTATTGCTGGCTCCCGCTCCTGGTGTGCCGAAGAGATTCATCGCCTCATAGACCGGCGGTAGACGAGTTTGATACCTTCTGTTCCTTACCTCCTGCGCAGAGGCCTGATCAATCCTGAGCCGGAAAGCTTGGGAATCTAGCTCTGCTTGCCTTGTTACTATCATGGCTTTCTCTGTATCCAGATCCCGTTTAGCTTGCTCAATCCGGCCCTTTAGCTGAAGGATCTCCGCATCATGTTGCGCCTTGTTGGCAGGAGTCACCTCTGCTATTGCGCGGGCTGCCAACTCCTCAACCAAGGCGGATAGAGCGTCAGAGGTTGAGGGGGCTTGGTTGCTCGCCCCTGCACCAGCTACCTCTACTGTGAACGCCCCAGTCGCCGTGGGCTGCTGCGCAGACTGTGATCCGGCCATGAAGACAGCCACCCGATTTGGCAGATCAAAGGGGTCCGGAATACTATCACCATCGGATACACCCCCAGATCGACCGTCCTGCAACAAATACAAAGATTCAGTCTCTCCGGATGAAGATTCATCATCGAAGTAGACAACTGTCTCGCCACCAGAATCCGATCCGTCCTCGGCTTGGACTCCATGTATTGCTCCAACGAAAACATGCTTCATGGCGGGTTGAATCCGGGCCGATCTCGCACGCTGAGCCGGCTCAACGATGTTGGGGAAGCTGTCCAGCTCAAGTCCCGGTTCACCAATCTTTCCGATGAAGACATGGATTTCGCCGAAGGGGATCCGGTACCCGTATTCGATTGAATCGGCCTCAGGGCCCCAGCCTGCGTCATCGATGTAGATCCGGCCGCGGCAACTCTTGGTCATCCGGCCGACCGCGTAACCCTTGAGTCCTTCAAAGCTGCCCTTCAAGAACTCGAAACCATCGTGCGATAGCCCCACGGTGGGCGCCAACTGTCGTGGAATTAACACGGCAGATGTTCGGTTTAGAGGACTTAAGTGTGGAGCCATCGCGCGGGTTAGCTTGAAGAGGTTAAAGCACACAAAGAACACAAAGGGTTTATACTAGTTCGGCCCCTTCGATGAAGGTAAAAGCCTACGTCTAGTTGGGATTGGTATTGCTTGAGCGTCGATGAACAGGGAGCGGATTGCTTGCCTGTGTCTCGACGGGTTGTTGCTTGTCTTTGAACTGTCGCCGGGTCGTACCTTTATATAGGAGGCAACGCCCGGTCCGGTTTACAGAGTCCCGAGTCTGGCTCATAATCGTGTCTGCCTCGGTCTCTACTATTTCTTCCTTATACCTCAAGTTACATGATAGGACGGTTTATAAACCGTAAACTTTACATATGGGCCCTAAGCCTTCATGGACCGTAACCTCTACTGGGCTTATGATAACACAGCTACATTAATATAATCCGGATCTTCCTAGCCGGTTTGTACCTGCTAGTAATATCCCTGACAGGAACTGATGTTCTTCCGCCTGGAGCGGTACTACTGCTCCGTCGGAGCGGTACTACCGCTTTCCATATGCGGTACTACCGCTGTGAGCGGTACTACCGCCTATCCTATGCGGTACTACCGTGGAGAGGCCATCATCCATCATAATCCTATCGAATTTTGATTTTGTTTTGCTCTTTGTCTCGTGTCTTATGCTTGTTCGTTCTTTTTGTCTTGTGTGTGCGTGTTTGTCTCCAGGAGATGGCCCAACGGAACACCCTGCTCGTCGCATCAACCCTGTGCGCACTAGTTCAGAGCTCTATCGCACCTCTGAGGCAGCAGGTGGGTCTGCAAGTGGCTCTGTAGGTGTTCCTTTGTCAAGTGCACCACCGTCTCAGTCACAACAACCGTCGAAGAGTACTGCAAAGAAGCCAGCTAAGAAGGCCAAAACTGTCACTAAGATGTCAAACAAGGAGTTTTGGGAGAGGCATCGACGCAATCCCTGTGAGCATGAGCAAGAGCCCACCCTTGTCAACCGTCCGTTCTGGAACCGCTTTCAGTATGCAACCTACTTTGATGTGATCAAGGCCAAGAAGATCTCTTTGTTGATGTGCGCTCAATTGACATTGCTCATTTGGAGAAGGACATGGCTTACTTCGGCGAAGCCCTAGAGATGTGTGCTCAGCTGAACATTATCAACATCATGTCATTCAACAAGGACTTAGATGCTGATCTGGTGGCTCAGTTCTATGCCACTATCCATCTAGGCATCGATGCAGAAAGGACTTTGACGTGGATGGCTAATGGCAGGTGTCTGGCGGTCAAGTGGAAAGCTTTAATGGAGCTTCTTGGTGTTGAGGATCTTGGTTTGGAGAGTTCGGTTGGCTTTCGACCTCATCACAATGCTACCTCCACTCACAAGCAGAACCTTGGCCATATTGCACTAAGAAGGTCAACTCTGAGACTCTGAAGGAGACTTATGAGCTGCCAATGTTCCTGGATATTCTTCATCACATCTTCAGGGAGACGCTCTTTCCTTGCATTGGGAACTAGGATATGGTCCACTCATATCTTGCGGATATGCTTCTTTTCTTCCAACATCAGAAGGAACGGAACACTGGAGAAACATTGGATATCTCTCATGTCATGTGGTCTGAACTGTTGTCCGCCATCTCTCAACGTAAGTGTCTCATCTATGCTACTTATATCATGCTCCTCATTGAGAAGGCTTGGGAGCACACCTACTCTGGGTACCCGCTAGAGACTGGCGAGTTGGTCTCTCACGAGGTCAAGAGGCTTACGAGGAAGGATCTCTCGAACACTCCGGTCACTCAGCCTGACATCCCGGCTGGTGCAGATGATTCTGAGGCAGAGGCTGGTCAGGATGATGATGAGTATATGCCATCTGCAGCTGAGCCCTCTTGGGAAAAGAAGCTTAAAAGGAAGATGAAGAGGTTGTTCTGCATGGAGTCTCACGGTCAGTACATGGCCCATGTTTTTGAGAAGAAGTCCAGGACCCGTCATAAGGAGCTTATGCATCAGCTTGGTGCCACAGTTGTCAGCGGATCTGAGGGCCGGATCACTGATGAGGACGACTGGGTTCGACAGCACTGCCACTGGACCGACTCTGACCCCGATCAGCCCCCAGCCAACGATGGAGGTGCAGATGACCATGCAACGATGTGATGATGTTGGGCCTATCTCTGCCCCTTTTCGGTGTCTCGATGCCAAAGGGGGAGAGGTGGATTTGTGTCTTGTGAGTGTGTTTGTGTGTCTTGTGTTTTAGGTGCTCTGTCTTTTCTTCTCGCAAACTTTCTTTGTCTTTCTGGTTTGGTTTGTGTTCGTGAGACCGAGTTACCATTTCTACGTGTGAGACCTGTGCTATCTTAATTATGTCGAGTACTTTAGTAGGTTGTGCTTAATGCTTGTTCTATCCTTTCGCACCTACTATGTTACCCATTTATGTCTCCTCGTTGTTAGATGTTATCGGGTTATAAAATATAGGGGGAGCATTGATAGGCACACATCTAGGGGGAGCTCGTCTGTATTTTGTAGTCCTTGGGGTTTGCTTTCTCCTAGTATGTCGTATTATTATGTGCAAATCCCGTGTTGTCATCAATCCACCAAAAAGGGGGAGATTGAAAGGGCATGTCCCTTCCTATGTGGTTTTGGTGATTGATGACAATGAATTTGCGGACTAATCGCGTGTGCTAAGTATTTCAGAGATGAATCCAGGGGCACGAGACGATCATCTACCCTCCGAGTTATTAGCTCAAGACGTGTCGTCTTCTTAGGCTTGTGTTTTGGTGGACTTGAGTCGTAGGAGACACCATACTATCAAAGGGGGTCCGCATTGGAAAGGCCAGGGTGGAATCATCACATACACTCAATTTCGGCACCCTCATCGTCTCTCCTTTCCTTGGGGATCCCCACATCTTTCTGTGGTGATATTTTCTGTTGGGCGCGGTAGTACCGCAGCCGGGGCAGTAGTACCGCTTATACGCTCTAAGCGGTAGTACCGCTGAAGAATCGCGGTAGTACCGCTTGGGTGTATGCTCGGCAATACCTCGCAGCTAGGCTCCACCTCCGCGTCGATTCGAGGCGAGTATTTCTTGTGTCGGGTTCTATGGTAGTAGCAACGGTAGTAGTAGCGGTAGTACCGCTGCCACCACCGCGGCTACTACCGCTCCCCCCCTCAGTTCCTCGTCCCTAACACAGGGTGGTAGTACCGCTGGGGGTCACGGTAGTACCGCTGGCACCAGCGGTAGTACCGCTCTGCCCAGCTGTAGTACCGCTCTGTGTGGGAGATAAGGGGGTAACGGTTCACTCTTCTCCACTACTATATAAAGGGTTCTTCTTCCTCTAGAAAACTTACCCTTCTCCCCCAACCTCCTTTGTTGCTCCAAAAGCTTATTTTCACCCGATCTCTCTCCCTAGCCAATCAAACTTGTTGATTTTTTATGGATTGGTTGAGAAGGCCCAGATTTACATTTCCACCAAGAGAAATTTGATTCCCCCCACTAATCCCTTGCGGATCTTGTTACTCTTGGGTGTTTGAGCACCCTAGATGGTTGAGGTCACCTCGGAGCCATATCCATTGTGGTGAAGCTCCATGGTTTCGTTGGGAGCCTCAAATTCAGTTGTGGAGAGAGCCCCAACCTTGTTTGTAATGGTTCGGTCGCCGCCTTCAAGAGCACCAATAGTGGAATCACGGCATCTCGCATTGTGTGAGGGCGTGAGGAGAATATGGTGGCCCTAGTGGATTCTTGGGGAGCATTGTTCTTCCACACCGCTCCAACGGAGACGTACTTCCCCTCAAAGGGAAGGAACTTTGGTAACACATCCTCATCTTCACCGGCTCCACTTTTGGTTATCTCTCACCTTTACTTGTGCAAGCTTTTATTGTGTTAGTCCCTTGTGCTTGCTTGTGTGTTTACTTTTGTTGCATCACATAGGTTGCTCACCTAATTGCATATCTAGACAACCTATATTGTTGCTAAGTTTAATTTGGTTAAGAAAAGCTAAAAAATGTTAGTTGCCTATTCACCCCCCTCTAGTCAACCATATCGATCCTTTCAAACTCTTGTATTCATATTCATCCATATTAATATAGCAAGAAGTAGGGTTTTACCTCGATCGAGAGGGCCTGAACCTGGGTAAACATCGTGTCCCCAGCCTCCTGTTACCATCGATCCTCAGACGCATAGTTCGGAACCCCCTACCTGAGATCCGCCAGTTTTGACACCGACACCGGCCCCTCCCCTGACCCCGGCCGTCCACAACACGGAGGTGCGTCACCCCTCCCTCTTCTCTCTCTCTCTCTCTCTCTCTCTCTCTCTCTCTCTCTCTCTCTCTCTGTTTAGGTTTAGGTTTAGGTTTAGGTTCTTTAGTTAGTTTCTTGGTGAGGTGATGGATGATCGTAGTTAGGTCAAGGGTTTTGCCATTACCAAATCATTGAATGCACAACTTAGCAGATGCTCATAGTTAGGTCATGGGATCGGGTGGAGGGGAAGGAGGGGATTCGGCAAGCGCGGCACTGCCTGCATGCATCTTCGTTGTTGGCCTATGGATGGGTCGGATGGATTTATACACACACGCGCATGTTTCTTTCTTTCTTTGGGTTCTGAATGTAGTGTATTATTATTTGGCGCTTTTAGGATCCTATCATTTTTAGGGTTTAAGATGGTAGGGTTATTTCTTATAAGTTATTGTTTTATGTTAAGTGGTGTACTCGTGGTCCAGAAACCCACTAATTTGGAAACAATGTTGAGGCCTTTCTTTGATTGGATATAAATGGTGCTGCTTCGTGTTATCTGAAGTGGTTGCTAATGAGTGCAAAATTTCACAACAACTTGTGCATTCTGTACGTATTAGGAGTTTTGGGTTGTTATTTTGGTTGTGCTTTTATTGATTTTTTACACAACTGCTTTTATGGATTCGTTGCCATATGCCATTGTTATTTTGGTTGTGCTTTTATTGATTTCAAAACACTTAATTAATTTTGGTTGTGTTTTTTAGATTACAATGCTCTATTTTTTCAACATTTTCAGTTTTCTTTCATGTCTAAAAATCCCTAGTTTTCATGGGTGACAATTGCCATTGCCAACTAACCTACAAAATTAATTAAGTGTTGTTGGTGTTGTTGATTATCAGAGATGGGGGGAGGCCGTCACCGCAGGCTACATTCTACCACAGTGGAGTACGAGTTGGACGGTTTCGAGTTCTTCACGATCATACTTGATAATTCCTCCAAGAGACAGGTATATAAAAGGAGAGATCTCCCCTTCACCCATCTCTTTATCATAACTCTGCTATTTGCTACATAACTCCTTGACCCACGTTGCAGAGGCTGCCTGGCACTTTCATGGAGATGTTGGACGGCCATCGGCCAAAGAATGTGACGCTGCGACATGCCGGCAGTGGGCTTCGCAGGCATTGGGATGTGGAGGTGGTGATGAGGAAGGACCACATGTACGTGTGTCGTGGCTGGGAGCAGTTCGTCCGTGCCTACGACCTGAGGCACGGGTACTTCCTTGTCTTCAGGTACGACGGCTAGGCCTGGGCATTCGGTATAAACCAAAAGTTCGGTTAATACATTTCGGTATTTTCAAAAGTTCGGTTAGACAAAATGCTAACAAAAAATGACTGAAAAAAATAAGGAAACCGAAACTTCGGTCAACCGATAATTTAGTTAGGTGTTCGGTTTCCACCGTATATACCGAGATATAGGTTCAACGACGTGTGCGCCTGGGACCTCTTGCAACCTAGAATTTTATATAGCTGAGCGTCCTGTGCTCCTTAACGTAGCCAGCCGAGATGGGACTAAACCCACGAGAATCCATGACGGCACCACGTCCTGCTGATTTCCCGCGTACAGGAAAACTACATGGGCCGCGCAGTACCAATGCATAAAGCCCAACAACAAAGATGGTAAGCGATCGTGGCCGTGACTCCTGGGAGACATACATTGTGCGGTGGACTCGTGTTCGTCTTTACGCCTTTACGTTTTTTGCGGGGTAAAAACAATTTACGCCTTTACATTGACCTCGTGTAGTCGTGTTATTCGGTTAACTGACCTGGAAACCGAACCAACCAAATTTTGTTCGGTTAGTAAACCTGAAAACCAAATTTTTCCGTGGCAGTAAAAAAACCGAAAATTCGGTTTATTTGGTTTTGGCATCGGTTCGGTTTTCGATTCATCGGTTTTTATGCCCACCCCTAACGACGGCAACGCCATGCTCATCGTGAAGGTGTTCAACGCGACTATGTGTCGCATGCGCTACAAGGACGACGATGATGCCAGTACGCTCTGCCTCTTCTTCCTCTCCATTTGGCTTTGTCTCACACCGATTGTTAAAAAAACTTTGTTGCATTTGGTCAGGTAATCGGAGCAGCGGCAGCGACTCTGGCTACAACACTAGCAGCAGCGAGTCTGGCTACAGCGAAAGCAGCAGCGAGTCTGGCTACAGCGAAAGCAGCAGCGAGGATGATCCGAAATGGAGTGGGGAAGAAGAGGAGCAGAGTGGGGATGAGGAGGTGTTGGCTGGCGATGGGCAAGAGATGGTGGTGGCTGACGATGGGCAAGAGATGGTGGCGGCTAACGATGGGCAAGCGATGGTGGTGGCTGACGATGGGCAAGAGATGGTGGTGGCTGAGGATGACCTAGCGATGGTGCTGTCTGAAGATGGCCTCGCGATGGTGGTGGTGCCTGACAATGACCTCGCGATGGTGGTGGCATCGGCGATCCCATAGCCGGACCGTGCCAATTGTGGTAGAAGACTACATCCCACTGCCTCGCCGCTCTAGGCGCATCAGGATGATGAAGGAGAAGGAGAAGAAGGAGGAGTGAACTATGTCAGGTATGTCAGATCTCCAAAATGATCTATACTTAGCTTTGTTTCCTCCTAAATGACCTAAGTTAGCTCTAATATGCTAAGTTATCTCTAATATGCTTAGTTACCTAGGTTTGCTCAATAATGACATACATTTGGCTTACTTGTGTAAAAAATGGCATATTTATGCTTAGTTAACTCAAAAATGGCATAATTAGTTAAGTTAGCTCCAAAATGACATATTTAACCTAGGTAAGCTCCAATATGATCCATTTTACCTAGGTTAGCTCCAAAATGACCAACTTTACCTAGGTTAGCTCCAATATGATCCATTTTAGCTAGGTTAGCTCCAAAATGACCCATTTACGTTAGCTCAAAAATGGCATAATTACTTATGTTAGCAAAAAAATGACCTATACTTACCTTATTTTCCTCCAAATTGATGTAATAAGCTAAGTTAGCTAAAAAATGGCATAATTACCTATGTATGCTCTAAAATGACACAAACAAGAAATAAGAAGAAAAACAAGGAAGAGGAGAAAAAGAATAGAAGAAGAAAAGGAAGAAAAATAAAGAATAAAAGAAGAAGAATGAGAAGGAAATGGGTAAAAACCTCCTTCTTCTAGTCTTCTTCTTCCTCTTCTAGTCTTCTTCTTCTTCTTCTCCAAAATGACCTAAGTTAGCTCTAATATGCTTAGTTACCTAGGTTAGCTCAATAAAGACCTATACTTAGCTGCTTTATATCAAAAATGGCATAATATGCTTAGTTCACTCAAAAATGGCATAATTAGCTAGGTTAGCTCCATTTTACCTAAGTATGCTTACTTCTTCTTCTTCTTCTTCATTTTCTTCTTCTTCTTCTAACTCTCTTGTTTCCCATTTTGTAGATTTCATTTAATTCACGGAAGCTTGCATGGATGGAGTGCTTCTTTTCCCTTTCTGCTTTTATTTTGTATCGATGAACTTGCATGGATGGAACTTTTTATATGGATGGATGGATAACGGTGTTGGATGAACAATGTGAAACTTTTGTAATATAATATGTATGAATGGAACTATGTGTTGGTTATCTATGTATGTATGATGAAACTTGTGTGTTGGATATGTCTTCTGTGAAATTTCCGTGATGAAACTTGTGTGTTGAAACTTATGTGTTCAAATTGAATGAATTTAAGAAAAAACAGGGGCTATACAGAATCTTTGCCGTCCGCTGGCAGACGGCAAAGAGGTTTGCCGTAATCCAGCAGACGACAAAGATGCCACGTGGCAGCTACCTGTACAACCTGGGGGCTGGCCTATTTGGTTACTTTGTTGTCTGCTGGCTGACAGCAAAGGTGCAATGGTCTTTGCCGTCTGCCAGCAGACGACAAAGCGCACTGTTAGCCCCCTAACGGCGATAAGCTGCCACGTGTGCCATCGAGGACCTTTGCCGTCGGCCGGCTGACGGCAAAGACCATTTCATCTTTGCCGCCCGCTAGCGGACGACAAAGAAGCCTTCGCCATAGCCTATGCAGCCGGACATGTTGCCGTCTGCTGACGGACAGCAAAGGCCTTTGCTGTCCGCCAGGTATGCCTTTGCCGTCTGCCATGGAGGACGGCAAAGTTCCTGATTCATGTAGTGATATAGCTATCACATACATTCTTTTCATGATGCATAAGCATAGAAATTTTTCTACTCTCCACATAAGCAAATTTATTCTCATGAATAGTAGTGGGAGCAAACTCAACAACATAACTATCATGAGACACTTGATTGGCATGATCAATTTGGGCATTAGAATCATGATGAAAAGTTTCATGATTATCATTATTTAATATAGCATACATGTCATCACCATAATCATCATATATAGCAACTTTGTTATCATAGTCAACTGAAACATCCTCCAAAGTAGTGGATTCATCACTAAATAAAGTCATGACCTCTCCAAATCCACTTTTACCAATATAATCATCATAAATAGGAGGCATGCTATCATCATAATATATTTGCTCATTAAAACTTGGGGGACAAAAAATATTATCTTCATCAAACATAGCATCCCCAAGCTTATGGCTTTGCATATCATTAGCATCATGGATATTCAAAGAATTCATACAAACAACATTGCAATCATGCTCATCATTCAAATATTTTGTGCCAAACATTTTATTTACTTCTTATTCTTACAATTGAGGACAATTTTCCGATCCATCATTTTCAAGAAAGATATTATAAAGATGATCAATAATATGATGCAACCTCAATTCCATTTTTTTATAGTTTTCTTTTACAAAACCAAAATATTGATAAAACAAGAAACTAAAATATTTGATTGCAAGATCTAAAGATATACCTTCAAGCACTCACCTCCCCAGCAATGGCTACTAGTACGAGTCGGTGCTATACAAACGGTTTTTAACCCCTTTCCGCGACGACATTTGGAACCGTCGCCTAGTGAGTGTGGGCGATAGGGGGGGTCCTTACCACACGACCCAGAAACCGTCGGGATATGCCCTCCTGGCACACACGCTCGGCAAAATGATGTCGTGTGCGACTGTCGAGCGCTCAAATACAGAAATATGTACAATAGAGCTAAAAAATACAATTATATAGGCGAAATTGTTTCCGGTCGCAAGTACATCCCACACAGTCAGTCCCCGCTAAGCGTTTTCGTTCGTATGTACATCCCACACAGTCGCTCCAAGGAAAACGTTTCCGTTCACAGGTACATCACACACAATTTTTTCCGTTAAATCGTTTGTGATAGCATTGCCATTGCACACGATATTAACAATTTTATCGTTTGCATTATTGAATGGATCATACACGGTGCGTAGAAGAAACTGGGTGGCAAAGGTTGTCCATCACACACAGTTTTTATTTGGTAAACGTTTGCGCAAGTTGTCCTAATGCAAACATTTTTCAAGAGAAAGTCATGTGTGATTGTTCATTGATCCAACACGGTTTATTCCTATAAATTGTGTGTGTTGCCTGAGGTCATCGCCACGGTATTTTTTGAATAACCGTTTGCAATAGCAAAACCAAATTAGCAGGCTAATTCGCCATTAGCAGGCTAATTGCCCTATTATTATTGATCCATTTGTTAATCTAATTGACATTCATATTAAGAACATAATATATTTCATTTCCATATTAAGGAAGCAGAATTTAATAATTGAAATACATCAGAGTACAACTTGATATAACTTCAGCACTCAGCTACCCCATTACACAACCGCACCAGCACCAAGTATCACATGCAACATGTAGAACCTTTTGAAATTAGCATCATAGATGGTATATAGACAGATGCATCTCATCTGGAAAATTGCTGAAGCAGAAGGCGAATATTGAGCATTCATTCATGTTGAAGGTCTTTGCAACTTTAGGCCAGTGCCTGTGGAAGGTTGACTGCCCGTCCTTCGTTCTCTTCAGGAACACTTCAATATTGAACCGTGGGTATTGTATGAAAACCTTCCTCGCCTCGTGACCATACAGGTGGTTTGAGAGGTAATCATGAGTGAACTGCTTTGGAAATGCTTGAGAACAAGGATGTGCATAAATATCTTCTCTATATTGGAAATGGGGCAAAGGAATAAAAAAAGCAAGGTATAATAGTTAGTACCATCTTGTAGTGAACTGATGTCTTCTTCATTGTGCAGACAAAGATCTTGTCGTTTTTTGTCGCTAATTTCTTTATCCTAACAATCTTTCTGAGTTTCTTGATTTGATTGATATTCATGGACAAGTCATTTCCCCATATGCAAAAAGTGTCGAACAGTGGGTTGACGTCTACTACGCACCCTTCTTCCTGTAGACGTTGTTGGGCTTCCAAGTGCAGAGGTTTGTAGGACAGTAGCATATTTCCCTCAAGTGGATGACCTAAGGTTTATCAATCCGTGGGAGGTGTAGGATGAAGATGGTCTCTCTCAAACAACCCTACAACTAAATAACAAAGAGTCTCTTGTGTCCCCAACACACCCAATACAAAGGTAAATTGTATAGGTGCACTAGTTCGGCGAAGAGATGGCGATACAAGTGCAATATGGATGGTAGATATAGGTTTTTGTAATAAGAAAATATAAAAACAGCAAGGTAGCAAGTGGTAACCGTGAGCATAAACGGTGTTGCAATGATAGTAGGCAAGGCCTAGGGTTCATACTTTCACTAGTGCAAGTTCTCTCAACAAGGATAACATAATTGGATCATATTACTAGCCCTCAACATGCAACAATGAGTCACTCCAAAGTCACTAATAGCAGAGAACAAACGAAGAGATTATGGTAGGGTACGAAACCACCTCAAAGCTATTCTTTCTGATCGATCTATTCAAGAGTCCGTAGTAACGTTCAATCTATCATAGAGTTCGTACTAGAATAACACCTTAAGACACAAATCAACCAAAACCCTAGTGTCACCTAGATACTCCAATGTCACCTCAAGTACCCATGGGTATGATTATACGATATGCATCACACAATCTCAGAAACATCTATTCAACCAACACATAGAACTTCAAAGAGTGCGCCAAAGTTTCTATCGGAAAGTCAAGACGAAAACATATGCCAACCCCTATGCATAGATTCCCAAGGTCACGGAACCCGCAAGTTGATCACCAAAACATACATCAAGTGGATCACATGATATCCCATTGTCACCACAGATAAGCACGTGTAAGACATACATCAAGTGTTCTCAAATCCTTAAAGACTCAATCCGATAAGATAACTTCAAAGGGAAAACTCAATCCATTACAAGAGAGTAGAGGGGGAGAAGAAGATCCAACTAGAATAGCAAAGCTCGCAATACATCAAGATCGTGCCATTTGATGAAGGAAATATGCCCTAGAGGCAATAATAACATTGTTATTTGTATTTCCTTATATCATGATAAATGTCTTTTATTCATGCTAGAATTGTATTAACCGGAAACTTAGTACATGTGTGGATACATAGACAAAACAGTAAGTCCCTAGTATGCCTCTACTAGACTAGCTCATTGATCAAAGATGGTTATGTTTCCTAGCCATAGACATGAGTTGTCATTTGATCAACGGGATCACAGCATTAGGAGAATGATGTGATGGACAAGACCCATCCGTTAGCATAGCACTATGATCGTTTAGTTTTACTGCTATTGCTTTCTTCATGACTTATACATGTTCCTATGACTATGAGATTATGCAACTCCCAAATACCGTAGGAACACCTTGTGCGCTATCAAACGTCACAACGTAACTGGGTGATCATAAAGATGCTCTACAGGTGTCTCCGAAAGTATTTGTGGTGTTGGCATAGATCAAGATTAGGATTTGTCACTCCGAGTGTCGGAGAGGTATCTCTGGGCCCTCTCGGTAACACACATCACAATAAGCCTTGCAAGCAAAAGGACTAATGAGTTAGTCACGAGATGATGTGTTACGGAACGAGTAAAGAGACTTGCCGGTAACGAGATTGAACTAGGTATAGAGATACCGACGATCGAATCTCGGGCAAGTAACATACCGTTGACAAAAGGAACAATGTATGTTGTTATGCGGTTCGACCGATAAACATCTTCGTAGAATATGTAGGAGCCAATATGGGCATCCAGGTTCCGCTATTGGTTATTGACCGGAGAGATGTCTCGGTCATGTCTACATAGTTCTCGAACCCGTAGGGTCCGCACGCTTAAACGTTCGTTGACGATATAGTATTTAATGAGTTATGTATGTTGGTGACCGAATGTTATTCGGAGTCCCGGATGTGATCACGGACATGACGAGGAACTCCGGAATGGTCCGGAGATAAAGATTAATATATGAGATAATAGTGTTCGACCTCCGGAAGGGTTCCGGAATTCACCGGAAGGGGTTCCGGATGTTTCCCGAAGTGTTTGGGTACGAGAACACTTTATTTGGGCCAAAAGGGAAAGCACACAAGGTTTTTGGAAGGCGCAAAAGGAAGTTTTGCGGAGTCCAGGGGCCAGACGCCAGGGTCCCTGGCGTCTGGGTCCAGACGCCGGGAACCCTGGCGTCTAGCCCTGGAGTCCGAGAAGGACTCTTGCCTTCCGGGTGAAACCGACTTTGTGAAGGCTTTTACTCCAAGTTTCGACCCCAAGGCTCAACATATAAATAGAGGGGTAGGGCTAGCACCCAAGACACATCAAGATACACCAAGCCGTGTGCCGGCTACCCCGACCCTCTAGTTTATCCTCCGTCTAGTTTCTGTAGTGCTTGGCGAAGCCCTGCAGAGATTATTCTTCATCAACAACCGTCACCACACCGTCGTGTTGCCGGAACTCATCTACTACTTCGCCCGTCTTGCTGGATCAAGAAGGCGAGGACGTCATTGAGCTGAACGTGTGCTGAACGCGGAGGTGCCGTACGTTCGATACTAGATCGGGACGGATCGTGAAGGTGCACGACTACATCAACCGCGTTGATAAACGCTTCCGCTTTCGGTCTACGAGGGTACGTAGACACACTCTCCCCTCTCGTTGCTATGCATCTAGTAGATAGATCTTGCGTGATCGTAGGAAAATTTTGAAAATACTACGTTCCCCAACAGTGGCATCATGAGCCAGGTCTATGCGTAGATGATATGCACGAGTAGAACACAATGAGTTGTGGGCGATACTAGTCATACTGCTTACCAGCATGTCATACTTTGCTTCAGCGGTATTGTGAGATGAAGCGGCCCGGACCGACATTACGCGTACGCTTACGCCAGACTGGTTTCACCGTTACGAGCACTCGTTGCTTAAAGGTGACTGGCGGGTGTCTGTCTCTCTCACTTTAGCTGAATCAAGTGTGGCTACGCCCGGTCCTTGTGAAGGTTAAAACAGCACATACTTGACGAAACATCGTTGTGGTTTTTGTATGCGTAGGTAAGAACGGTTCTTGCTAAGCCCGTAGCAGCCACGTAAAACTTGCAACAACAAAGTAGAGGACGTCTAACTTGTTTTTGCAGGGCATGTTGTGATGTGATATGGTCAAGACATGATGAGTTATACGGTTTTGTATGAGATGATCATGTTTTGTAATGTTATCGGCAACTGGCAGGAGCCATATGGTTGTCGCTTTATTGTATGAAATGCAATCGCCATGTAATTGCTTTACTTTATCACAAAGTGGTAGCGATAGTCATAGAAGCAATAGTTGGCGAGACGACAACGATGCTACGATGGAGATCAAGGTGTCGCGCCGATGACAAAGGTGATCATGACGGTGCTTTGGAGATGGAGATCAAAAGCACAAGATGATGATGGCCATATCATGTCACATATTTTGATTGCATGTGATGTTTATCTTATTATGCTTCTTATTTTGCTTAGAACGACGGTAGCATTATAAGATGATCCCTTACTAAATTTCAAGGTATAAGTGTTCTCCCTGAGTATGCACCGTTGCGAAAGTTCATCGTGCCGAGACACCACGTGATGATCGGGTGTGATAAGCTCTACGTTCAAATACAACGGGTGTAAGCCAGTTTTGCACACGCAGAATACTCGGGTTAAACTTGACGAGCCTAGCATATGCAGATATGGCCTCGGAACACTGGAGACCGAAAGGTCGAGCGTGAATCATATAGTAGATATGATCAACATAAGATGTTCACCATTGATACTACTCCATCTCACGTGATGATCGGACATGGTTTAGTTGATTTGGATCACGTGATCATTTAGATGACTAGAGGGATGTCTATCTAAGTGGGAGTTCTTAAGTAATATGATTAATTGAACTTTAATTTATCATGAACTTAGTCCTGATAGTATTAGCATATCTATGTTGTAGATCAATAGCTCGCGATGTTGCTCCACGTTTATTTTTATATGTTCCTAGAGAAAACTAAGTTGAAAGATGTTAGTAGCAATGATGCGTAATTATTCCGTGATCTGAGGATTATCCTCATTGCTGCACAGAAGAATTATGTCCTTGATGCACCGCTAGGTGACAGACCTATTGCAGGAGCAGATGCAGACGTTATGAACGTTTTGACAAAAGCTCGGTATGATGACTACTTGATAGTTTAAGTGCACCATGCTTTACGGCTTAGAACCGGGACTTCAAAAACGTTTTGAACGCCACGGAGCATATAAGATGTTCCAAGAGTTGAAATTAGTATTTCATACTCATGCCCGTGTCGAGAGGTATGAAACCTCTGATAGTACTTTGCCTACAAGATGGAGGAGAATAGCTCAACCAGTGAGCATGTGCTGAGATTGTCTGGGTACTGCAATTGCTTTAATCAAGTGGGAGTTGATCTTCCAGATAAGATAGTAATTGACAATGTTCTCTAGTCACTATCACCAAGTTAGTAGAACTTCGTGATGAACTATAATATGCAAGGGATGCCGAAAGTAATTCCCGAGCTCTTCGCGATGCTGAAATTGGCAAAGGTAGAAATCAAGAAAGAGCATCAAGTGTTGATGGTTATCAAGACCACTTGTTTCAAGTAAAGGGCAAAGGGATAGAAGGGGAACTTCAAGAATAATGACAAGCAAGTTGTCACTCCCATGAAGAAACCCAAAGCTAAACTCAAGCCTAAAACTAAGTGCTTCTACTACAAAGGAAAAGGTCACTGGAAGTGGAATTGCCCTAGATATTTGGCGGATAAGAAGGATGGCAAAGTGAACAAAGGTATATTTTGATATACAGATTATTGATGTGTATTTTACTAGTGTTCATAGCAACCCCTCGGTATTTGATACTGGTTTAGTTGTTAAAGAGTAGTAACTCAAAATGGGAGTTGCATAATGAACAGAAACTAGTTAAAGGATGAAGTGACGATGTATATTGGAAGTAGTTCCAAGATTGATATGATCATCATCTCACACTCCCTATACTTTCGGGATTAGTGTTGAACCTAAATAAGTGTTATTTGGTGTTTGTGTTGAACATGAATATGATTTGATCATGTTTATTGCAATACGATTATTCATGCAAGTTAGAGAATAATTGTTGTTCTGTTTACATGAATAAAACCTTCTATGGTCATACACCCAATGAAAATGGTTTGTTGGATCTCGATCGTGTGATACACATATTCATAATATTGAAGCCAAAAGATGCAAGGTTAATAATGATAGTGCAACTTATTTGTGGCACTGCCGTTTAGGTCATATTGGTGTAAAGCGCATGAAGAAACTCCATAGTGATGGACTCTGGAATCACTTGATTATGAATCACTTGGTACTTGCGAACCATGCCTCATGGGCAAGATGACTAAAACTCCGTTCTCCGGAACTGTGGAGCGAGCAACAGAGTTGTTGGAAATCATACATACTGATGTATGCGGACCAATGAGTGTTGAAGCTCGCGGCGGGTATCGTTATTTTCTGACCTTCACTGATGATTTAAGCAGATATGGGTATATCTACTTAATGAAGCACAAGTCTGAAACATTTGAAAAGTTCAAAGAATTTCAGAGTGAAGTGGAGAATCATCGTAATAGAAAATAAGAGTTTCTACGATATGATCGTAGAGGTAAAATATTTGAGTTAGCGAGTTTGGCCTTCAGTAAAAACAATGTGAAATAGTTTCACTACTCACGCCACCTGGAACACCATAGTGTAATGGTGTGTCCGAACGTCATAACCGTACTTTATTAGATATGGTGCGATCGATGATGTCTCTTACCGATCTACCACCATCACTTTTGGGGTTATGCATTAGAGATAGCTACATTCACGTTAAATAGGGCACCATCTAAAACCGTGGAGATGACACCGTATGAACTGTGGTTTGATGAGAAACCTAAGCTGTCATTTCTTTAAGTTTGGGACTGCGATGCTTATGTGAAAAAGTTTCAACATGATAAGCTCGAACCCAAATCGGAGAAGTAAATCTTCATAGGATACCCAAAAGAAACTATTGGGTACACCTTCTATCACAGATCCTAAGGCAAGGTCTTTGTTGCTAAAAGTGGATCCTTTCTAGAGAAGGAGTTTCTCTCGAAAGAAGTGAGTGGGAGGAAAGTAGAACTTGATGAGGTAATTGTACCTTCTCCCGAATTGGAAAGTGGAACATCACAGAAACTAGTTCTAGTGATTCCTACACCAATTAGTGAGGAAGCTAATGATGATGATCATGAAACTTCAGATCAAGTTTCTGCTAAACGTCGTAGATCAACCAGAGTATGTTCCGCACCAGAGTGGTACGGCAACCTAGTTCTGGAAGTCATGTTACTAGGCCATGATGAACCTACGAACTATAAGGAAGCGATGATGAGCCCAGATTCCGCAAAATGGCTTGAAGCCATGAAATCTGAGATGGGATCCATGTATGAGAACAAAGTGTGGACTTTGGTTGACTAGCCCGATGATCGGCAAGCCATCGAAAATAAATGGATCTTCAAGAGGAAGACTGACACTGACGGTAATGTTACTGTTTACAAAGCTCGACTTGTTGCGAAAGGTTTTCGACAAGTTCAAGGAGTTGACTACGATGAGACTTTCTCACCCGTAGCGATGCTTAAGTCTGTCCGAATCATGTTAGCAATTGCCGCATTTTATGAAATCTGGCAAATGGATAACAAAACTGCATTCTTTAATGGATTTATTAAAGAAGAATTGTATATGATGCAACCAGAAGGTTTTGTCAATCCTAAAGGTGCTAACAAAATGTGCAAGCTCCAGCGATCCATCTATGGACTGGTGCAAGCATCTCGAAGTTGGAATATACGCTTTGATAAGTTGATCAAAGCATATAGATTTATACAGACTTGCAGTGAAGCCTGTATTTACAAGAAAGTGAGTGGGAGCACTACATCATTTCTGATAAGTATATGTGAATGACATATTGTCGATCGGAAATGATGTAGAATTTTCTGGAAAGCATAAAGGAGTGTTTGAAAGGAGTTTTTCAAAGAAAGACCTTGGTGAAGCTACTTACAAATTGGGCATTAAGATCTATAGAGATAGATCAAGACGCTTGAGAAGACTTTCGATGAGTACATACCTTGATAAGATTTTGAAGTAGTTCAAAATGGATCAGTCAAAGAAAGGGTTCTTGCCTGTATTACAAGGTATGAAGTTGAGTAAGACTCAATGCCCGACCACTGCAGAAAAATATAGAGAGAATGAAAGTCATTCCCTATGCCTCAGCCATAGGTTCTATAAAGTATGCCATGCTGTGTAGCAAACATGTTGTGTACCTTGCCATGAGTTTGTCAAGGGGGTACAATAGTGATCCAGGAGTAGATCACTGTACAGCGGTCAAAATTATCCTTAGTAACTGGATGACTAAGGAAATGTTTCTCGATTATGGAGGTGATAAAGAGTTCGTCGTAAAGGGTTACGCCGATGCAAGCTTTGACACTGAATCCAGATGACTCTAAGTATCAATCTGGATGCGTATTGAAAGTGGGAGCAATTAGCTAGAGTAGCTCTATGCAGAGCATTGTAGACATAGAAATTTGCAAAATACATACGGATCTGAATGTGACAGACCCGTTGACTAAACTTCTCTCACAAGTAAAACATGATCACACCTTATTACTCTTGGGTATTAATCACATAGCGATGTGAACTAGATTATTGACTCTAGTAAACCCTTTGGGTGTTGGTCACATGGCGATGTGAACTATGGGTGTTATTCACATAACGATGTGAACTATCAGTATTAAATCACATGGCGATGTGAGCTAGATTACTGACTCTAGTGCAAGTGGAAGACTGAAGGAAATATGCCCTAGAGGCAATAATAACGTTGTTATTTGTATTTCCTTATATCATGATAAATGTCTTTTATTCATGCTAGAATTGTATTAACCGGAAACTTAGTACATGTGTGGATACATAGACAAAACAGTAAGTCCCTAGTATGCCTCTACTAGACTAGCTCATTGATCAAAGATGGTTATGTTTCCTAGCCATAGACATGAGTTGTCATTTGATCAACGGGATCACAGCATTAGGAGAATGATGTGATGGACAAGACCCATCCGTTAGCATAGCACTATGACCGTTTAGTTTTACTGCTATTGCTTTCTTCATGACTTATACATGTTCCTATGACTATGAGATTATGCAACTCCCAAATACCGTAGGAACACCTTGTGTGCTATCAAATGTCACAACGTAACTGGGTGATCATAAAGATGCTCTACAGGTGTCTCCGAAAGTATTCGTGGTGTTGGCATAGATCAAGATTAGGATTTGTCACTCCGAGTGTCGGAGAGGTATCTCTGGGCCCTCTCGGTAACACACATCACAATAAGCCTTGCAAGCAAAAGGACTAATGAGTTAGTCACGAGATGATGTGTTACGGAACGAGTAAAGAGACTTGCCGGTAACGAGATTGAACTAGGTATAGAGATACCGACGATCGAATCTCGGGCAAGTAACATACCGTTGACAAAAGGAACAATGTATGTTGTTATGCGGTTCGACCGATAAAGATCTTCGTAGAATATGTAGGAGCCAATATGGGCATCCAGGTTCCGCTATTGGTTATTGACCGGAGAGATGTCTCGGTCATGTCTACATAGTTCTCGAACCCGTAGGGTCCGCACGCTTAAACGTTCGTTGACGATATAGTATTTAATGAGTTATGTATGTTGGTGACCGAATGTTATTCGGAGTCCCGGATGTGATCACGGACATGACGAGGAACTCCGGAATGGTCCGGAGATAAAGATTAATATATGAGATAATAGTGTTCGACCTCCGGAAGGGTTCCGGAATTCACCGGAAGGGGTTCCGGATGTTTCCCGAAGTGTTTGGGTACGAGAACACTTTATTTGGGCCAAAAGGGAAAGCACACAAGGTTTTTGGAAGGCGCAAAAGGAAGTTTTGCGGAGTCCAGGGGCCAGACGCCAGGGTCCCTGGCGTCTGGGTCCAGAGGCGTCTGGCCCTGGAGTCCGAGAAGGACTCTTGCCTTTCGGGTGAAACCGACTTTGTGAAGGCTTTTACTCCAAGTTTCGACCCCAAGGCTCAACATATAAATAGAGGGGTAGGGCTAGCACCCAAGACACATCAAGATACACCAAGCCGTGTGCCGGCTACCCCGACCCTCTAGTTTATCCTCCGTCTAGTTTCTGTAGTGCTTGGCGAAGCCCTGCAGAGATTATTCTTCATCAACAACCGTCACCACACCGTCGTGCTGCCGGAACTCATCTACTACTTCGCCCGTCTTGCTGGATCAAGAAGGCGAGGACGTCATCGAGCTGAACGTGTGCTGAACGCGGAGGTGCCGTACGTTCGGTACTAGATCGGGACGGATCGTGAAGGTGCACGACTACATCAACCGCGTTGATAAACGCTTCCACTTTCGGTCTACGAGGGTACGTTGACACACTCTCCCCTCTCGTTGCTATGCATCTAGTAGATAGATCTTGCGTGATCGTAGGAAAATTTTGAAAATACTACGTTCCCCAACACTCAAGAACACGAGAGAGAGATCAAACATATAGCTACTGATACATACCCTCAGCCCCGAGGGTGGACTACTCCCTCCTCGACATGGAGAGCACCGGGATGATGAAGATAGCCACCGGAGAGGGATTCTCCCCCCTTCGCCAGGGTGCCAGAACGTGTGTAGATTGGTTTTCGGTGGCTACAGAGGCTTTCAGCGGCGGAACTCTCGATCTAGGTTAATTTCCAAAGGTTTCAGTATTTATAGGAATATTTGGCATAGGTCCCACGTCAGGGAAGCTTCTGGGCTGTCCTCGAGATAGGGGGGCGCCACCACCTTCCCAGGGCGCGCCCCCCACCTTCGAGGGCAGCCCGTGGCTCCCCTGGCCCAACTCTTTTGCTTCGGGGGCTTCTTTTGGTCCAGAAAAAATCATAAAAAATTGGCTCGTCAATTGGACTCCGTTTGATATTCCTTTTCTGTAAAACCCTAAAACAGGAGAAAAACAGAAACTGGCACTGGGCTCTGGGTTATAGGTTAGTCCCAAAAAATCATATAAAAGTGTATAATAAAGCACATAAGACATCCTAGAAGGATAATATAATAGCATGGAACAATAAAAAATTATTGATACGTTGGAGACGTATCAGCATCCCCAAGCTTAATTCCTACTCGTCCTCGAGTAGGTAGATGATAAAAATAATTTTTTTGATGTGTAATGCTAACCAATATAGTTTTTCAATGTAATTTTCTTAATTGTGGCATGAATGTTCAGATCTGAAAGATTCAAGATAAAAGTCTATATTGACATAAGAAATAATAATACTTCAAGCATACTAACAAAGCAATCATGTCTTTTCAAAATACTATGACTAAAGAAAGTTATCCCTACAAAATCATATAGTGTTAGCTATGCACCCTCGTTATCATACTAAATATTCATATCATGCACAACCCCGATTTCAGCCAAGCACTAGTTTTCATACTCTATCTTTTCAAACCTTTCAACTTTCACGCAATACATGAGCGTGAGCCATGGACATTGCACTATGGGTGGAATAGAGGTGGTTGTGGAGAAGATAAAAAGGAGGGAGATAGTCTCACATCAACTAGGCGTATCAACGGGCTATGGAGATGCCCATCAATAGATATCAATGTGAGTGAGTAGGTATTGCCATGCAACGGATGCACTAGAGTTAAATATGAATGAAAGCTCAACAAAAGAAACTAGTGGGTGTGCATCCAACTTGCTTGCTCACGAAGACCTAGGGCATTCGAGGAAGCCCATCGTTGGAATATACAAGCCAATTTCTATAATGAAAATTCCCACTAGTATATAAAAGTGACTAAACATGAGACTCTCTATCATGAAGAACATGGTGCTACTTTGAAGCACAAGTGTGGAAAAAAAGATAGTAGCAATTGTCCCTTTTCTTTTCTTTTCTTTTTCTTTTCTTTTTTTTGGGCCTTTCTTTTTTTTCTCTGGCCTTTTTTTGTGGAGGGGCTTTATAGATTTAGCATTTCCTCCCATGTGACAATGCTCTAATAATGATGATCATTACACTTTCATTACAACTCGATATTACAACTCGATACTACAACCAACAAAGTATGACTCTATATGAATGCCTCTGGCGGTGTACCGGTATGTGCAATGAAACAAGAGTGACATGTATGAAAAGTTATGCATGGTGGCTTTGCCACAAATACGATGTCAACTACATGATCATGCACGGCAATATGACAATATGAAGCGTGTCATATGAACGGAACGGTGGAAAGTTGCATGGCAATATATCTCGGAATGGCTATGGAAATGCCATGATAGGTAGGTATGGTGGCTGTTTTGAGGAATATATGGTGGCTGTTTTGAGGAAGGATATATAGTGGGTGTATGCTACCGGCGAAAGTTGCGCGGTACAAGAGAGGCTAGCAATGGTGGAAGGGTGAGAGTGCGTATAATCCATGGACTCAACATTAGTCATAAGAACTCATATACTTATTGCAAAAATCTACGATTCATCAAAACAAAGCAATCAACGCATGCTCCTAGGGGGGAGGTTGGTAGGATTTAACCATCGCGCGCCCCCGACCTCCACACAAAGGTTGGCACTTTACAAATACCTCATGCTCTAACTTCGTCACATAGCGGTTCACCATACGTGCATGCTACGGGAATCACTAACCTTAACACAAGCATTTCTCAATTTCTTAATAAATCCACTAGCATGACTCTAATATCACTATCCTCATATCTCAAAACAATTATCAAGCATCCAACATCTCATCATATTCAATGCACTTGGTGTGAATTGTTTTACTACATTGACATTGTATGTCTATCATGTGAAGACTAGTTTCTTTAGCCTAAACACATTACCATGCTGTTTTAATAGACTCTCAAAAGGATATAAGTGAAGCATGAGAGTTCAACAATTTCTACAAAATATTACCACCACCGTGCTCTAAAAGATATAAGTGAAGCACTAGAGCAAAAACTATTCAACTCAAAAGATAAAAGTGAAGCACATAGAGTGTTCTAACAATTTCTAGGCCATACTTAAATCTCTCAAATAGGTGTGTCCAGCAAGGATGGTTTTGGCAAACTAACAAGCAAAGACTCAAATTATACAAGACGCTCCAAGCAAAACACATATCATGTTGCGAATAAAAATATAGCTCCAAGTATAGTTACCGATGGATGAAGACGAAAGAGGGGATGCCTTCCCGGGGCATCCCCAAGCTTAGGCTTTTGATTGTCCTTGAATTTTACTTGGGGTGCCATTGGCATCCCCAAGCTTTGGCCCTTTCTACTCTTTGTTCCATAGTCCATCAAAGCGATACTCAAAACTTGAAAACTTCACAACACAAAACTTAGACAAAAATCTCGTGAGCTCCGTTAGTATAATAAAACAAATCACTATTCAAAGGTACTGCAATGAATTCATTCTTTGTTTATATTGGTGTTAAACCTACTGTATTCCAACTTCCCTATGGTTCATACTTCCCAATATTACTCATAGATGCATTGAAATAAGCAAATAGTACACGAAAAACAGAATCTGTCAAAAACAGAACAGTCTATAGTAATCTGCAGGTTTCGCCTACTTCTGGAACTATGAAAAATTCAAACTAAATTGGTAAACTTGCGGAATTTGTCTAACAATCATCTGCAAAAATAATCAGCTAAAAAGCACACTCTAGTAAAATCTGAAGACTACTTTAGCGAGCGCTAACGATTCTGTTTTTCACAGCAAGATCACATAAACTTCACACACATCTTCCCAAAGGTTCTACTTGGCACAAACACTAAACAAAACATGAAACCACATCTAAACAGAGGCTAGATGCAATATTTATTCCCTAACAGCAACAAAAACAAAAAAATATAAAATTGGGTTGCCTCCCAACAAGCGCTATCGTTTAATGCCCCTAGCTAGGCATAATGATGCTTACATAAAAGATAAGAATTGAAACATAACGGGAGCATCATGAAACATACGAATAGAACATTTAAGTCTAACCCACTTCCTGTGCATAGGTATTTTGTAATCAAACAACTTAGAGGAGCAATAATCAACTATCATAGGAAGGGAAAACAAGCATAGCTTCAAAACTTTAAGCACGTAGAGAGGAAACTTGATATTATTGCAATTCCTACAAGCATATGATCCTCTCTCATAATAATTTTCAGTAGCATCATGAATAAATTCAACAATATAACCAACACATAAAGCATTCTTTTCATGATCTACTTGCATAGAAATTTTAGTACTCTCCACATAAGCAAATTTATTGTCATCAATAGTAGTGGGAGCAAACTCAACAAAAAAACTATCATGTGAAGCGTAATCCAATTGAAAACTAAAATCATGATGACAAGTTTCATGGTTATCATTATTCTTAATAGCATACAAGTCATCACAATAATCATCATAGATGGCAACTTTGTTCTCATAATCAATTGGAACCTCTTCCGAAATAGTGGATTCATCACTAAATAAAGTCATGACCTCTCCAAATCCACTTTCATCAATATAATCATCATAAATAGGAGGCATGCTTTCATCATAATAAATTTGC
Organism: Secale cereale; assembly: GCA_902687465.1. Taxonomy (NCBI): domain Eukaryota; kingdom Viridiplantae; phylum Streptophyta; class Magnoliopsida; order Poales; family Poaceae; genus Secale; species Secale cereale. The sequence continues at coordinate 801,707,892 of LR738711.1, forward strand.
TCATCAAAACTTGGGGGACTAAAAATATCATCTTCATCAAACATAGCTTCCCCAAGCTTGTGGCTTTGCATATCATTAGCATCATGGATATTCAAAGGATTCACACTAACAACATTGCAATCATGCTCATCATGCACATATTCTATGCCAAGCATTCTATGTAATTCTTCTTCTAGTACTTGAGCACTATTTTCCTTTCCATCACTTTCACGAAAGATATTAAAAAGATGAAGCATATGAGGTAACCTCAATTCCATTTTTGGTAGTTTTTTTCTTTTTACTAGTGATAAAACAAGAAACCGAAAGATTCGATTGCAAGATCTAAAGATATACCTTCAAGCACTAACCTCCCCGGCAACGGCGCCAGAAAAGAGCTTGATGTCTACTACGCACCCTTCTTCTTGTAGACGTCGTTGGGCCTCCAAGTGCAGAGGTTTGTAGGACAGTAGCAAATTTCCCTCAAGTGGATGACCTAAGGTTTAACAATCTGTGGGAGGTGTAGGATGAAGACGGTCTCTCTCAAACAAGCCTGCAACCAAATAACAAAGAGTCTCTTGTGTCCCCAACACACCCAATACAATGGTAAATTGTATAGGTGCACTAGTTCGGCGAAGAGATGCTGATACAAGTGCAATATGGATGGTAGATATAGGTTTTTGTAATAAGAAAATATAAAAACAGCAAGGTAGCAAGTGGTAAACGTGAGCATAAACGGTGTTGCAATGATAGTAGGCAAGGCCTACGGTTCATACTTTCACTAGTGCAAGTTCTCTCAACAAGGATAACATAATTGGATCATATTACTAGCCCTCAACATGCAACAATGAGTCACTCCAAACTCACTAAAAGCGGAGAACAAACGAAGAGATTATGGTAGGGTACGAAACCACCTCAAAGTTATTCTTTCTGATCGATCTATTCAAGAGTCCGTAGTAACGTTCAATCTATCAAAGAGTTCGTACTAGAATAACACCTTAAGACACAAATCAACCAAAACCCTAATGTCACCTAGATACTCCAATGTCACCTCAAGTATCCATGGGTATGATTATACGATATGCATCACACAATCTCAGAAACATCTATTCAACCAACACATAGAACTTCAAAGAGTGCCCCAAAGTTTCTATCGGAAAGTCAAAACAAAAACGTGTGCCAACCCCTATGCATAGATTCCCAAGGTCACGGAACCAACAAGTTGATCACCAAAACATACATCAAGTGGATCACATGATATCCCATTGTCACCATAGATAAGCACGTGCAAGACATACATCAAGTGTTCTCAAATCCTTAAAGACTCAATCCAATAAGATAACTTCAAAGGGAAAACTCAATCCATTACAAGAGAGTAGAGGGGGAGAAGAAGATCCAACTAGAATAGCAAAGCTCGTGATACATCAAGATCGTGCCATCTCAAGAACATGAGAGAGAGAGAGATCAAACACATAGCTACTGATACATACCCTTAGCCCCGAGCGTGGACTACTCTCTCCTCGTCATGGAGAGCGTCGGGATGATGAAGATAGCCACCGGAGAGGGATTCCCCCCCCCCCCTCCGACAGGGTGCCAGAACGGGTGTAGATTGGTTTTCGGTGGCTACAGAGGTTTTCGGCAGCGGAACTCCCGATCTAGATTAATTTCCAAAGGTTTCATAATTTATAGGAATATTTGGCATAGGTCCCACGTCAGGGAAGCTTCTGGGCTGTCCTCAAGATAGGGGGCGCCACCACCTTCCCAGGGCGCGCCCCCCCACCCTCGAGGGCAGCCCGTGGCTCCCCTGGCCCAACTCTTTTGCTTCAGGGGCTTCTTTTGGTCCAGAAAAAATCATAAAAAATTGGCTCGTCAATTGGACTCCGTTTGATATTCCTTTTCTGTAAAACCCTAAAACAAGAGAAAAACAGAAACTGGCACTGGGCTCTGGGTTAATAGGTTAGTCCCAAAAAATCATATAAAAGTGTATAATAAAGCCCATAAGACATCCTAGAAGGTTAATATAATAGCATGGAACAATCAAAAATTATAGATACGTTGGAGACGTGACATGGGTCAAAAATTCTGACAGTAGGACTTACATGTGCAAGACCAAATTGTTAAAAACCTAAATATTAGAATGGTTCCTGCAATTGCACAATAATGTGCTATTAGACAACGAACCATGCACGTACTAACCTCGATTGTAAACCTCAGTGCTTCCCATTGTTTCCCTGTAACACATATAAGGTAGTCAGTCATTAGGTTAAGTAAGGGTTCGCATGCTATCAGTAAAATATGTTGATGAAAAATAAGCACATTGCCGATTCATCAGATTAATTCAAGCCACATGGAAAACCCATTTATCCAAACCAAGCATGATTAAGAACTAGGAAATATAGCACTTGTATATGTTTCTCATGTATTTAGTGCAGCCAAATTTGATTTATTCCTCACATGCAAAACAATACAAAATTCTACCCACGACAATTGGACATCCCATTGCATAATTGAACCAAGCAGTTAACTAAACACCACAACAAATAAACCAAACATTAACCGAGCACCACATTGCACAATATAATATACTCCTAATAGAAGACCAGACAGTTAACCAAACCAAGCATGCTTAACAACTTGGAAATTCACACAATTGTATTTGTTTCTCATGTATTTAGTATAGCCAAATTCGATTTAGTTCTCACATGGTATACAATAACAGAATGCACCCACAACTATTGAACATCTCATTGCTGAATTGAACCAAACAGTTAACTAAACACCACAACACAAATGAACCAAACGTTAACTGGGCACCACATTGCACAATGTATAACCAAACCAAGCATGCTTGACAACTTGATTTATTTCTCACATGGAAGACAATACATAATTGCAGCCTGAAGAATTGAACATCACATTTGTAGAATTGAACCAAACAGTTAAGTGAAGATGACAACTAATTAACCAAACAGTTAATAAGTGAGCACCACATTGCTCGACACATATAACATATACACTAGAGCAACATATTGCATGGTAAAATTAGATAGCACAATTCACTAGAATATGTTAAAGAAAGGCAAGAGCAGCACACGCAACGGGTAAACCGAGCATGCTTAACTGGCGTAGCTAGAAAATGGCAAGGTGCTCCTCCAAGATCTGGGGGACGGCACGAATGGTAGCCATCGCGACCTCATCCGCGCGTGCGGCCGCGATTTTCTTCTTCGCTGTCAAATGCTCCTTGAGATCTTAGCTATATTGCATGCACCATGGTTTAGAGCGGCGCTTATTTGGTGGAGGGGTCGGTGATTTGGGTGGAAGGTGTCGCGCTCACTCCGGTGGTCGGTGCATGTGGGATATGGAAGGAGGAGGAGGATGGGGGTCGGGTGTGGATTACCTGCCTGGATAGACGAGGCCGAGCAGCGTGAAGGAGGGTCGCCAGCGAGGAGGCGGCGCTGCAAGCAAGGAGTGAAGATTTCAACTTGGAAAGGAAGGGAGAAATAGGGGAAATGTGGCTTTTCATAAGGGGGAGGGGGCTGTGAGGTAGATATTTCCGCGGAAGCCAAAAATTTGGAACCGCTTCACCAAAAAAACTGTCGCTCAAAGTGTCATCAGACACGGTCCCTTATTCAGAACTATGTACAATATGTGAACATCAAAAATGATTCAGATAGCTTAACCCGTGTGTGATGAGTTTGAACGTCAAAATTTTTGGTTCGAATTTCCATTGTTACAGTGGTCATCCACGTCATTGCATAATTTGGGTACACAAAGAAGACTACAACACACTCACACTTCTTAATCGAGCAAGTTTAGCAATTAAAGAAGCCTAACTGACCTAAACATTACTCTAACAAATTAAAGACCGACGCTCTTAATTAAACAAAACAAAGAGTACTACTACGGCTGGTGCTCGTCGATCTCCGCCGCCGCCTCCATGTCTAGCTTGCGCCCGACGGTCTCCTGAGGAAGGGGCTCCATGGCATCCATCAAATTATACTCGGCAAGCATCTCTCCATCCGCATCTGCCATCTCTTTGGAAAAGGCCACCACGAGCTGGGCGTGGGCGGCTGCGATCTGGGCTTGGACGGGCTCCATCATTGCAAGCTATGCGGCGGAAGAATGGACGGCTGCTCGAACGCTCTCGGCGATTGCCAACTCTTTGGCCGTGGGTTGTCGACCGTTGTCGGAGGAGCTTCGTTCGATTTTTGCGGTGACCACCACGAGCTGGGCGTGGGCGGCCTCGACATGGTCATGGGCGGCCTCCATCAGGGCTAAGGCCGCCTCTGCGGAACGAATAGCTGTAGTGCCGCTCTCGCCAGTTGCTATCCCTAAGGCAGATGTTGCTGCTGCCACCTGACAAGCCACAATGGCCGTTTGGGCTGCCTCGGCCGCCCGCTAGTAGATTGCAGCCACGCTCATGCACCTTGTTAGCATGCGCAAGGCGGTTGCGGCCGCGCTCTCGCCGGAGTGGGCCACCGAAGTTGCCCTCACGATGCGGGTCCATGTGCCCATCTTTCACCGGCGATGATTGAACAGTGAAATGATATTTGGGGAGCGAGCTAGTGTGCTTGAGACACCGGCTGTGGACTGTAGCCGACGCACCTTCTCGCGTAAGCCATAGGAGTACTATACATCGACGATGCTCCAGAATATTTTGTGTTGCATCTCACACGGTTGGTGATAATAAACTGTGTGCGATCTACTTGATTTTTCATCTTGATTTGAATTACATAATGGGGTCACAGCGGAAATGGACGTTGTTTGAATTGCTAGACCTTTTATCTGCAGTGAACATGCAACTATATGTCTGTCATAAAGGAATTGGAATTATTCAGGATTCGTTTGAACATTTTATACATTAAATTAGTTTTCTAGCCATTTCAGGTGCACAATTCAAAATTAAACTACATGCACATGCTCCGGTGCACCAACATGGGTTGTAAAATCATATATGTGTCCATGGGTTTATGCTTATGTCACATGCAAGAAATAGGGATGAAATCCGAACACCACGGCAACGTGGCTCTCCGGCAAACATCGACGTACTTGCTTTCATAATTCTAGTAAATCCAAAATTCGTCCGAAATTCATGAAACTTGGCATGCTATCATGGAGCGGCATCAACATGCCGTGGTATAATTATTGTCCCATTTGCGGCAAGTTTGGGTATATGCTTCTCATAAAACAGAGCTTCTCACAACAAGTGTGATGGTTTCAGTAGGGAACGTTTCACCTTTGTGGACGAAATGATATCCGTTGCCTCTTCTCGATTTCAATTTTTTTCCTAGTGTCAACATAGAACATCAGGAGTGTTGTGTCAATTTTTGGGATTTTTTGGGGTTCATTTAGACAGTTTATGCATTAATTGAGTTTTCAATGCATTTATGTGCATAGTTAAAATTTGAACTACATGCACATGCTCCAGTGCATATAAATTGGCTGAAAAGTCAAATCGGTGTCCTTGGGTGCATGCTTAGGTCCCATGCAAGAAATGGGAATGAATTTCAAACACCAGGGCCCCGTTGATTACCAGCAAAACGTTGAGGTGCTTTATTTTTAAATTCTAGTAATTCCAAAACTCGTCTGAAATTCCTGAAACTTGGCATGCTATAGTGGAGCGGCATCAACATGCCGTGGTAAATTATTTGTCCCATTTGGGGCAGGTTTGGGTATATGCTTCTCACAAGCCCGAGCTTCTCACAACAAGCATGATGGTTTCGGTAGGGAACGTCCCACCTTTCTGGACGAAACGATATCCATTGCCTCTTATTGCTTTCAATTTTTTTCTCATGTCAACATAGACCAACAGGAGTGTTGTGTCAATTTTTGTGATTTTCGGGGTTCGTTTGGACATTTTTATGCATTAACTGAGTTTTCAATGCATTTGTGTGCATAATTCAAATTTGAACTACATGCACATGCTCCAGTGCATATAAATTGGCTAAATCAAATCGGTGTCCTTGGGTGCATGCTTAGGTCTCATGCAAGAAATGGGAATGAATTTCAAACACCAGGGCACCGTTGATTGCCAGCAAAACGTTGAGGTGCTTTATTTTTAAATTCTAGTAAATCCAAAACTCGTCTAAAATTCATGAAACTTGGCATGCTATAATGGAGCGGCATCAACATGCCGTGGTAAATTCTTTGTCCCATTTGGGGCAGGTTTGGGTATATGCTTCTCACAAACCGGAGCTTCTCACAACAAGCATGATGGTTTCGGTAGGGAACGTCCCACCTTTGGGGACGAAATGATATCCGTTGCCTCTTATTGCTTTCAAATTTTTTCTCGTGTCAACATAGACCAACATGAGTGTTGTGTCAATTTTTGTGGCTTTTCGGGGTTCGTTTGGACATTTTTATGCATTAACTGAGTTTTCAATGCATTTATGTGCATAATTAAAATTTGAACTACATGCACATGCTCCAGTGCATATAAATTGGTTGAAAAATCAAATCTGTGTCATTGGGGTGCATTCTTAGGTCCCATGCAAGAAATGGGAATGAATTTCAAACACCAGGGCACCCTTGATTGCCGGCAAAACATTGAGGTACTTTATTTTTAAATTCTAGTAAATCCAAAACTCGTCTGAAATTCATGAAACTTGGCATGCTATCATGGAGCAGATCAACATGCCGTGGTAAAATTTTAAATTCTCACAAACCGAAGCTTCTCACAACAAGCAAGATGGTTTTCGGTAGGGAACGTCCCACCTTTGGGGACGAAACGATATCCATTCTAGTAATTAAGTATAGATTTCATTCATAGATTAAGCAGTCATTCTTAATTTATACAAACAGTTCAACTCGACAGCTGAACCGACCAAACATTTCCCCAATTGTTGCCAACCACATACTGAAATAGCTAGTTCAACTATATATACTAGCTTTTAAGTACGTTGTACAGTTCCACCACATCTATAGTCAGATGAACTGAACAAAATAGCCCCTAAATACTACTCCTACTACTACTATAGAGGGGATTTGTACTACTTTCGGCTGCCTCTCCTCTGCCGAGCGCGCTCAGTAAGAGGCAGAGGAGGAGGAGCCTACGGACGAGCTAGACAACTGCAATACGGTGTCTGCCACTGCTGCAGCTTCAGCAACGCTCACCTCGAACGCCCTCTGCCGCTCCAGATGACCCCTTTCAAAGCGGTGGTTCTCCTCGTAGATCTCCTGATTCCTCGCCTCTGAGGCAGCGTGTGCCGCGGCCACGGCGGCGGTAAGGCTCTTTGCATGCTCGACGAGGCGCTCCTCCTCCTGCAGGAACTCGGTATAGCGCGCAAGGCCGCTGACGCACGTGCGGGCATCCACCTCCGCCTCCTGCCTTCGGGCGGTTGCGGCGGAGCGGGTGATGACACTGATAGTCGATGGTGGGCTGGCGGCCACGACGGCCAACGATGGGGTGGCGGCCACGACCACCACCTCCCACCTTCGGGCCGCGGTGGCGGAGCGGGTGATGGCCACGATGGACGGCTTTGGGGTGGCGGCCACGACTACCACCTCCCGCCTTCGGGCCACGATGGTGGAGCGGGATATGGCCCTGGCTTTCGACGGTGGTGTGGTGGCAACGGTAGCCGGCAACAGTTGCCAACGGGCAGCAGCGGCGGAGCGTGTGGTGGGTGTTCCAGGCACACCCAATAGGGACGCCACACGCACTACACTACGCCGGGGACTACGCCGCCACCACGGTGTAGCTCCCAACTGGAGCTTACCTCTGATGACGGCGGAGTGGCTGAGCGACGACGACGGACCGGCGCCATTGGCGATTGTGGGAGAAGCAGACGAGATAAGCTACAGGGAGGGAGGGGAAAATGCGACGCAAGACTCGCCGACCGTGAATGTTTATGTAGCAGGCCGGTAAGCATTGTGATTTTGGGGGGATTTCACCGAGTCGAGCGGGAAGCTTGCGCGGGAACCTACGAGATTGCGCGGGAACGGGCTCATCGACGATTCATTGACGCCACCGTTTGGCCAAAAGAATGCCCCCGCGTGCTGCGCAAGCTTGCGCTGTAAGTCGTCTACAGCAGCGGGGTGACAAGACGTGCGAGAGGAGGACAAAATGCCACGTATACATATGATTAATAGAAAAACGTTTCTGATTTAATTACCTACTATACACCCGTCCTAGTTTATAAGTATAATTTAACTAATAAAATATGAATGCATGTCGCCAAAGATTATATAGTTGGATTTGTATCTGAACATAGTTTCCAATTATATAATTTTTATAACATGCATTAACATTTTGTTGGTTATATTTGAGGGAAAAGTATGGCACATAATATAAAGGGTACTGATACGTCTCCAACGTATCTATAATTTTTGATTGTTCCATGCTATTATTTATGAAGTCTTGGAAGTTTAATGGGCTTTATCATTCAGTTTTATATCATTTTTGGGACTAACCTACTAACCCAAAGGCTCAGTCCAGATTGCTGTTTTTTGCCTATTTCAGGGTTTTGCAAAAAAGGAATATCAAACGGGGTCCAAAGGGAATGAAACCTTCGCGAGAGATATTTTTGGAGAAAATCACGCACGGGAAACTTCAGGACCAAGTCAGGGGACAGAAGGGCTGCCCTCGAGGGTGGGGGCGCGCCCCCCTTCCCAGGGCACGCCCCCCTACCTCGAGGCTGGCCCATGTGCCCCCCAGTGCCCTCCTTCTTCCTATATATACCTACGTACCCCAGAAACTCCATACGCAGAGAGAAAACCCTAATTCCACCGTCGTAGCTTCTGTTCCCGTGGAGATCCCATCTTGGAGCCTGTTCCGGGAGGGGGATCCATCACGGAGGCCTTCATCATCATCATCATCGCCCTCACCATGAGTTTTGAGTAGTTTATCATAGACCTTCGGGTCCATAGCTAGTATCTAGATGACTTCTTCTCTCTCTCTCTGGATCTCAATAGAAAGTTCTCCTCTGTCTTCGAGGAGATCTATTCGATGTAATCTCTTTTTGCGGTGTGTTTGTCGAGATCCGATGAATTGTGAGTTTATGATCAAGATTATCTATGAAAGATATTTGGTTCTTCTCTGAACTTTTTATGTGTGCTCATAATATCCATGCAAGTCTCTTCGAATTATTGGTTTGGTTTGGCCTACTAGATCTATAATTCTTGCAATGCGAGAAGTGCTTGGCTTTGGGTTCAATCTTGCGGTGTCCTTTCCCAGTGACAGTAGGGGCAGCAAGGCACGTATTGTATTGTTGCCATCGAGGATAAAAAGATGGGGTTTTCATCATATTGCTTGAGTTTATCCCTCTACATCATGTCATCTTGCTTAAGGCGTTACTCTGTTCGTATGAACTCAATACACTAGATGCATGCTGGATAGCGGTCGATGTGTGGAGTAATAGTAGTAGATGCAGAATCGTTTCGGTCTACTTGTCTCGGACGTGATGCCTATATACAATGATCATGCCTAGATAGTCTCATAATTATTCGCTTTTCTATCAATTGCTCGACGGTAATTTGTTTACCCGTCGTAGAATATCGCTATCATGAGAGAAGCCACTAGAGAAAACTATGGCCCCCGGGTCTATTCTCAACATATCAATCTACATCTACTTTACTTTTCTTGCTTTTATTTGCTGTTTTATTAAACCAAAAATACCAAAAATATAACTATCATCTCTATCAGATCTCACTCTCGTAAGTGACCGTAAAGGGATTGACAACCCCTTATCGTGTTGGCTGCGAAGTTCTTATTTGTTTGTGCAGGTGCGAGGGACTCGCGCGTGGTCTCCTACTGGATTGATACCTTGGTTCTCAAAAACTGAGGGAAATACTTACGCTACTGTGCTGCATCTCCCTTTCCTCTTCGAGGGAATACAACGCAAGCTCAAGAGGTAGCAGGTACTATAGACTAGACGGAGGTGGTAGCACACGGCCGCTCTCTAGGCAGCGACGCAACTGTCTTCCGGCTTGTAGGCAACCATTTCCTTCATGTTCAACTGCTCTATGCGCGTGGTTGCTTGCGGTTCAGGCAGCTGCGGCGCACTTTGATCTCGCATCCCTTTGGGTGCTCTGCCCTCGTCCCTCCACGTGCGCTGCCAGTGTTTGGGACCAGCGCACGATAATGCACATTCGTGTGCATGCGGCTGCGCCGGGCGTGGCACGACAATGCAGTTACCCGTCGCAAAAACTGCCATGCGGACGCGCAGAGAATCCAGGCCACCCGGCCCCCATTTATTCCTACGGCCATTTACCTTCGTCTCTTGCATCACATGACACAATAAGCACACCTGCGACGACACATACAAAGAGGACATCCATCGGTTCCAATGGCGACCCCCTTGGCTCCAATGGCGCTCCCAGCGGCCGACGACAACAGCGGGCAGTTCACCACGCATCACCTAGTGGACACTGCTACCTCTTGAGCTTGCGTTGTATTCCCTCGAAGAGGAAAGGGAGATAAAGCACGGTAGCGTAAGTATTTCCCTCTGTTTTTGAGAACCAAGGTATCAATTCAGTAGAAGACCAATCGCAAGTCCCTCGCACCTGCACAAACAAATAAGAACTTCGCAGCCAACGCGATAAGGGGTTGTCAATCCCTTTACGGTCACTTACGAAAGTGAGATCTGATAGAGATGATAGTTTATATTTTTGGTATTTTTGGTTGATAAGAACAGTAAATAAAAGCAAGAAAAGTAAAGTAGATGTAGATTGATATGTTGAGAATAGACCCGAGGGCCATAGTTTTCTCTAGTGGCTTCTCTCATGATAGCGATATTCTACGGCGGGTAAACAAATTACTGTCGAGCAATTGATAGAAAAGCGAATAATTATGAGACTATCTAGGCATGATCATTGTATATAGGCATCACGTCCGAGACAAGTAGACCGACTCCTGCCTGCATCTACTACTATTACTTCACACATCGACAGCTATCTAGCATGCATCTAGTGTATTGAGTTCATAAGAACAGAGTAACGCCTTAAGCAAGATGACATGATGTAGAGGGATAAACTCAAGCAATATGATATAAACCCCATCTTTTTATCCTCGATGGCAACAATACAATACGTGCCTTGCTGCCCCTACTGTCACTGGGAAAGGACACCGCAAGATTGAACCCAAAGCCAAGCACTTCTCCCATTGCAAGAACTATAGATCTAGTAGGCCAAACCAAACCAATAATTCGAAGAGACTTGCCAGGATATTATGAGCACACATAAAAAGTTTAGAGAAGAACCAAATATCTTTCATAGATAACCTTGATCATAAACTAACAATTCATTGGATCTCGACAAACACACCGCAAAAAGAGATTACATCGAATAGATCTCCTCGAAGACCGAGGAGAACTTTGTATTGAGATCCAGAGAGAGAGAAGAAGCCATCTAGATACTAGATATGGACCCGAAGGTCTGTGGTAAACTACTCACAACTCATGATGAGGGCGATGATGATGAAGGACTCCGTGATAGATCCCCCTCCGGTGGAGCTCCGGAACAGGCTCCAAGATGGGATCTCCACGGGAACAGAAGGTACGGCGGTGGAATTAGGGTTTTCTCTCTGTTCACGGAGTTTCTGGGGTACGTAGACTTATATAGGAAGAAGGAGGGCACCGGGGGACGCTCGAGGGGGCCACGAGGCAGGGGCGTGCCCTGGGAAGGGGGCGCGCCCCCCCACCCTCGTGGGCCAGCCCTCCGTCCCCTGACGTGGTTCTCAAGCTCCGCGTGCGTGATTTTCTCCAAAAATATCTCTCGCGAAGGTTTCATTCCGTTTGGACTCCGTTTGATATTCTTTTTCTGCAAAACCCTGAAACAGGCAAAAAAACAGCAATCTGGACTGGGCCTTTGGGTTAGTAGGTTAGTCCCAAAAATGATATAAAAGTGAATTATAAAGCCCATTAAACATCCAAGACTTCATAAATAATAGCATGGAACAATAAAAAATTATAGATACGTTGGAGACGTATCAAGCATCCCCAAGCTTAATTCCTGCTCATCCTCGAGTAGGTAAATGATAAAGAAATATTTTTTGATGTGGAATGCTAACCAATATAGTTTTTCAATGTAATTCTCTTAATTGTGGCATGAATGTTCAGATCTGAATGATTCAATATAAAAGTCTATATCGACATAAGAAATAATAATACTTCAAGCAATACTAACAAAGCAATCATGTCTTCTCAAAATACTATGGCTAAAGAAAGTTATCCCTACAAAATCATATAGGGTTGGCTATGCTCCCTCGTTATCACACAAAATATTCATATCATGCACAACCCCGATTTCAGCCAAGCATTTGCTTTCATACTCTATCTTTTCAAACATTTCAATTTTCACGCAATACATGAGCGTGAGCCATGGACATAGCACTATGGGTGGAATAGAGGTGGTTGTGGAGAAGACAAAAAAGAGGGAGATAGTCTCACATCGACTAGGCGTATCAACAGGCTATGGAGATGCCCATCAATAGATATCAATGTGAGTGAGTAGGGATTTCCATGCAACGGATGCACTAAAGCTAAATATGAATGAAAGTTCAACAAAAGAAACTAGTGGGTGTGCATCCAACTTGCTTGCTCACGAAGACCTAGGGCATTTGAGGAAGCCCATCATTGGAATATACAAGCCAAGTTCTATAATGAAAATTCCCACTAGTATACGGAAGTTACTAAACATGAGACTCTCTACAATGAAGAACATGATGCTACTTTGAAGCACAAGTGTGGAAAAAAGATAGTAGCAACTTTCCCTTTTTTATTTTCTTTTCTCATTTTTTTGGCCATTCTTTTTTTCTTTGGCCTTTTTTTTGCGGAGGGGCTTCATAGATTTAGCCTTTCCTCCCATGGGACAATGCTCTAATGATGATCATCACACTTTCATTACAACTCGATATTACAACTCGATAGTACAACAACAAAGCATGACTCTATATGAATGCCTCCGGCGGTGTACCGGTATGTGCAATGAAACAAGGGTGACATGTATAAAAATTATGCATGGTGGCCTTGCCACAAATACGATGTCAACTACATGATCATGCAATGGCAATATGACAATATGATGCGTGTTATATGAACGAAACGGTGGAAAGTTGCATGGCAATATATCTCGAAATGGCTATGGAAATGCCATGATAGGTAGGTATGGTGGCTGTTTTGAGGAACAATATGGTGGCTGTTTTGAGGAAGGATATATAGTGGATTTATGGCACCGACGAAAGTTGCGCGGTACAAGAGAGGCTAGCAATGGTGGAAGGGTGAGAGTGCGTATAATCCATGGACTTGACATTAGTCATAAGAACTCATATACTTATTGCCAAAATCTACGAATCATCAAAACAAAGCAATCAATGCATGCTCCTAGGGGGGAGGTTGGTAGGAGTTAACCATCGCGCGCCTCCGACCTCCACGCAAAGGTTGGCACTCTACAAATAGCTCATGCTCTAACTCCGTCGCATAGCGGTTCACCATACGTGCATGATACGGGAATCACTAACCTTAACACAAGCATTCCTCAATTTCATAATAACTCCACTAGCATGACTCTAATATCACTATCCTCATGTCTCAAAACAATTATCAAGCATCCAACATCTCATCATATTCAATGCACTTAGTGTAATTTTTTTTTCTACATTGACATTGGATGTTTATCATGTCAAGACTAGTTTCTTTAGCCTAAACACATTACCATGCTGTTTTAATAGACTCTCAAAAGGATATAACTGAAGCACGAGAGTTCAACAATTTCTACAAAATATTACCACCACCGTGCTCTAAAAGACATAAGTGAAACACTAGAGCAAAAACTATTCAACTCAAAAGATATAAGTGAAGCACATAGAGTGTTCTAATAATTTCTAGGCCATATTTAACTCTCTCAAATAGGTGTGTCCAGCAAGGATGATTGTGGCAAACTAACAAGCAAAGACTCAAATTATACACGACGCTCCAAGCAAAACACATAACATGTTGCGAATAAAAATATAGCTCCAAGTATAGTTACCGATGGATGAAGACGAAAGAGGGGATGCCTTCCCGGGGCATCCCCAAGCGTAGGCTTTTGATTATCTTGAATTTACCTGGGGCGCCATGGGCATACCCAAGCTTAGGCCTTTGCTACTCCTTGTTCCATACTCCAAGCAATACTCAAAACTTGAAAACTTCACAACACAAAACTTAGACAAAAATTCTCGTGAGCTTCGTTAGTATAAGAAAGCAAATCACTACTCAAAAGTGCAGCAATGAATTCATTCTATGTTTATATTTGTGTTAAACCTACTGTATTCCAACTTCTCTATGGCTCATATCCTCCAATACTACTCATAGATGCATCGGAATAAGCAAACAACACACGAAAAACTGAATCTGTCAAAAACAGAACAGTCTGTAGTAATCTGCAGGTTTCGCCTACTTTTGGAACTCCAAAAAATTCGAACTAAATTGGTAAATTTGCAGAATTTGTCTACCAATCATCTGCAAAAATAATCAACTAAAAAGCTTTCTCCAGTAATATCTGAAGACCACTTTAGCAAGCGCTAACGATTCTGTTTTTCCCAGCAAGATCACATAAACTTCACACAAGTTTTCCCGAAGGTTCTACTTGGCACAAACAGTAAACAAAACATGAAACCACATCTAATCAGAGGCCAGATGCAATATTGATTCCCTAACAGCATAAAAAACAAAAAATATAAAATTGGGTTGCCTCCCAACAAGCTCTTTCTTTATAGCCATTAAGATAGGCTTGAGAATTCAATGATGCTCACATGAAAGATGAGAATTGAAGCACAAAGAGAGCATCATAAAGCATGTGAAAATCACATATAATTCTAACATACTTCCTATGCATAGGCATTTTATAGGCAAACAAATTAGCAAGACAAGCAAGATCTAGCATATGAAAGGAAGGAGAAAGAAACAATAGCAATCTCAACATAACGAGAGGTAATTTAGTAACATGATAATTTCTACAACCATATTTCCCTGTCTCATAATAATTGCATGTAGGATCATGATCAAATTCAACAAAATAGCTATTGCATAACATATTCTCAACACGATCCACATGCATGCAAAGTTGACACTCTTCCAAAATAGTGGGATTAACATTAACCAAAGTCATGACCTCTCCAAACCCACTTTTATTAAAAGTTTCATAAGGTTGAACATTCTCCAAGTATGTGGGATCTAAAGTTGACACTCTTCCAACCCCACTTTCAATATTAATGCAAACACTATTATCAATCTTATATTCATCATGGGGATTAAATAAATTTTCAAGATCATAAGAAGAATCACCGAAATCGTGATCATTGCAACAAGTAGTGGGCATAGCAAAATAAGCATCCCCAAGCTTAGGGTTTTGCATATCATTAGCACAATTGACATTAATAGAATTTACAATAACATCATTGCAATCATGCTTTTTATTTAACAAGCTATCATGGATCACTTTCTCTTTTAACAATTCCTCACAATTTTCAGATTCATAAATTTCAAGCAAAACCAGATAAAGATAATCTAGTGCACGCAACTCACTAGCAATAGGTTCAACATAATTGGATCTCTTAAAGAGATTATCAAGTGGATGAGGATCCATACTTTAGCAAGCGAAGACGCAAGCCAATTGACGGAACATAGCACATAAGCAAACAAGAAGCAAGCGAACGGTAAACACACGGCAGAAGAAGGCTGAATAAAACGGCAAGGGTGAAGTGGGGGAGAGGAAAACGAGAGGCAAATAAATGTAATGCGAAGGATAAGGGTTTGTGATAGGTACTTGGTATATGACTTTTGCGTAAGCCTCCCCGGCAATGGCGCCAGAAATTCTTCTTGCTACCTCTTGAGCTTGCGTTGTATTCCCTCGAAGAGGAAAGGGAGATGCAGCACAGTAGCGTAAGTATTTCCCTAAGTTTTTGAGAACCAAGGTATTAATCCAGTAGGAGACCATGTGCAAGTCCCTCGCACCTGCACAAACAAATAAGAACTTCAAAGCCAACGCGATAAGGGGATATCAATCCCTTTACGGTCACTTGCGAAAGTGAGATCTGATAGACATGATAGTTTATATTTTTGGTATTTTTGGTTTATAAGAATAGCAAATAAAAGCAAGAAAAGTAAAGTAGATGTAGATTGATATGTTGAGAATAGACCCGAGGGCCATAGTTTTCTCTAGTGGCTTCTCTCATGATAGCGATATTTTACGGCGGGTAAACAAATTACTGTCGAGCAATTGATAGAGAAGCGAATAATTATGAGACTATCTAGGCATGATCATTGTATATAGGCATCACATCCGAGACAAGTAGACCGACTCCTGCCTGCATCTACTACTATTACTCCACACATCGACCGCTATCCAGCATGCATCTAGTGTATTGAGTTCATAAGAACAGAGTAACGCCTTAAGCAAGATGACATGATGTAGAGGGAGAAACTCAAGCAATATGATATAAACCCCATCTTTTTATCCTCGATGGCAACAATACAATACGTGCCTTGCTGCCCCTACTGTCACTGGGAAAGGACACCGCAAGATTGAACCCAAAGCCAAGCACTTTTCCCATTGCAAGAACTATAGATCTAGTAGGCCAAACCAAACCAATAATTCGAAGAGACTTGCAAGGATATTATGAGCACACATAAAAAGTTCATAGAAGAACCAAATATCTTTCATAGATAACCTTGATCATAAACTCACAATTCATCGGATCTCGACAAACACACCGCAAAAAGAGATTACATCGAATAGATCTCCTCGAAGACCGAGGAGAACTTTGTATTGAGATCCAGAGAGAGAGAGAGAAGAAGCCATCTAGATACTAGCTATGGACCCGAAGGTCTGTGGTAAACTACTCACAACTCATGGTGAGGGCGATGATGATGATGATGAAGGACTCCGTGATAGATCCCCCTCCCGTGGAGCTCCGGAACAGGCTCTAAGATGGGATCTCCATGGGAACAGAAGGTATGACGGTGGAATTAGGGTTTTCTCTCTGTCCATGGAGTTTCTGGGGTATGTAGACTTAAATAGGAAGAAGGAGGGCACCGGAGGACGCTCGAGGGGGCCACGAGGCAGGGGGCGCGCCTTGGGAAGGGGGGCGCGCCCCCACCCTCGTGAGCCAGCCCTCCGTCCCCTAACGTGGTTCTCAAGCTCCGCGTGCGTGATTTTCTCCAAAAATATCTCTCGCGAAGGTTTCATTCCGTTTGGACTCCGTTTGATATTCTTTTTCTGCAAAACCCTGAAACGGGCAAAAAAACAGCAATCTAGACTGGGCCTTTGGGTTAGTAGGTTAGTCCCAAAAATGATATAAAAGTGAATGATAAAGCCCATTAAACATCCAAGACTTCATAAATAATAGCATGGAACAATAAAAAATTATAGATACGTTGGAGACGTATAAGACACCCACTTGAGGGGGAAGGACCACTCGGTGGTGTACACGAACGATCCGGTCTCGATGGAGAGCTCCATCCAAACTATGGAGCAGTTCCTTGCCGAGGACAAGTACCAAGTGGTCGGCTTCGACCTCGAGTACACCATCGGTCATGCCGGGCACAATCAGAAGGTTGTCGTCGCCCAGTTGTGCGTGCAACATGTCGTCCTCGTCTACCACTACCACCTTGCCACAAGTCCTTGCAAGCATTTCTCCAGGTTTATCAACATCTCCGACTAAAGTTTCACTACGGTGGACACCACCGACAATCTAAAAGTGCTCAAGGTTTCGGAATTGAAGTGCCCGAATCTTGTCAACATCCAGCATCACTACAAGGTCTGGGGCAGCGACAAAAACAAAATGAACTCCCTGGTTGACCTCGCCTCAGCCATCATCGACCCCTACTACATGAAGATGAAGAATGAGAGAAACAAGGACAAGAATGTCTGGCACAGTGTGTGGCATGAGAGATTGGATGAAGAACATGTCAAGTACGCGACCAAGGACGCGTACACAAGCTACGAGATGTACATGCAGATTGTTGACATGAGGAAGTGTCTTCTTCCTACCCTAGACGAGGGATCGAGCCACAGAGCAGTGGCGGGAGCGTCACAAGAAGTAGATGAATAGACGGTCGTTTCTCCTACTTTAGAATGCATGCAATTGTTCTAATGCACATACTCGAATGATCTGTATAGTCACTTATGTAATTGGATGATTATTT
>LR738711.1:801726057-801779647 GCA_902687465.1 Secale cereale
ATATATATATATATATATATATATATATATATATATATATATATAAACACTATTCTGATCACGGGATCAGAATATTATTCTAATCACAACACATACTTCCTCGGATACGTGCCTGAACTTCCCTTTATAGGAACCCGACCTTCGGGCTATCTTCGCAACCGTGGCTCTCCCCGCGAATTTTTCTGGTTAGTCGTGTTCTATGTGATGTAAGTGTAATCTGCAAACGGTTTCTAGCAAATAAATACTCTTTTTAAATAGAAAGCTCGCTCATGGGCGGATTTTGCTCTCGGGTCGTGATGAACTCGTGTTTTTTGAAATTTTACTACCTGAGTTGCACGCTTGAACTTCCCTCTGAACTAGGTTGAACTTCGGCCAACATTGCCCAAACAGGGCTTGCGATATGCCGTTGGAAAGCTATGGACACCAGTATCACGACCCAACTTAATTTTTTGTCAAAATGTGAGCGGTTTAAGAGCAGTTTTGAAAACCGTTTTTCTTCACACAAAAAACGTAATCGTATTTTCGATCTCATTTCTAAACCATTTATCGGAATGCGGCATATAATATGTCGTTGGAAAGCTGCTGCAAAACCGCTCCTTTCACACGTTGAAAGTTTTCTCTAATTCCCTACGGTTAAAACATTATTTGGTAAAACGTAAAATTTCGCAAACCGAACAGTCGAATTCGTATTTTCGCTGTAAATTCTAAACTGCTAATCCAATTAGGGCATATTATATGGTGTTGGAAAGCTTATGAAAATGCGCTACTTTTTCATGTTTAAAGGTTTTTCTAATTTTGAACGGTTTAAGAGTAATCTAGAAAACGGTACAAGTCCTACCGAGTTCGTTTTTTCGAGTTAATTTTTTAACCGTGCGTCCGAATGCATCAAATGATATGGCATTGGAAAGCTCGGACAAATGCGAAACTTTTTGGTATATATTGTTTCTCACAATTCATTACGGTTTTATGTCAGTTTTGAAAATGGCGAAAAACATATTTTCATGGTAATTTCTACAAACTTTATCGGAATGAGGCAAATAATATAACGTTGAAAAGCTACGGAAAATGCGAAACTTTTTCATGTTGACGGTTTTCTCAGATTCCCAGACGTTTTCAAGTAATTGCGGAAATGGCGAGATCATTTTTCTGCCTTTATCGCGAAACGGATTCTTCGAAAATGCACCGCGTGAAGAACCTGAACTTCTAGGCACGTGTAGTTGAACTTCACTCTGTTTTTCACCGGATTTTTTTGCTCGCAACTCTCCATCCACTGCTCGTGTCTCTTTATCCACTGACCGGAATTGAGCAAGTGATATACCGATGGAAAGCTGCTGTAAACACGCAACTTTTCCGTGTTGATCATTTTTTCATACTCGCGACGGTTTTAAAAGTTTTTCATCTGAAATGCATTCAGCGTAGTAGTTGAACTTCCTGCTGTTTTCAGGTTGAACTTCTGTGACGTATTTTCGTTCGAAATTTTCTTATCCATTCGTTAGTGTTACACAAATGATACTGCGTCATCATTAGAATTTGGACTTCCCCTTTTCTTTTTGTTTTCTTTCAACATTGTTTAGCATGTCGAACCACGTCATCTTTAGAAATTGAACTTCTCCTTTTCTTTTTGTTTTCTTTCAACATTGTTTAGCACGCCGAACCACTTTATCTTTAGAAATTGAACTTCTCCCTTTCTTTTTGTTTTCGTTCAACATTGGTTTACACGTAAAACCACGTCATCTTTAGAAATTGAACTTCTCCCTTTCTTTCTATTTTCTTGAATGTTTGAATTTAGTTTGAACTGCTGAGATAACACACTTGACCTTCTCGAACACAACATTTTGCCCTTCGCAAAACATAAATTAAAGCCAAAATTTTGACATGAGAGCATGTACAATTTTCTCTACTTTTTGAAGAATAAATGCTGAATCGCCCCATTAGTTTGACATGAACTTTTGCTGCACACTGAACTTCTACTGCTGCATCTCCCGTGTGCTCGAGCCACCTGCGCGCGACCTCCCGTTAAGTTCTGTGCAGTTCAATCAGTCGAGACTATTAGGTTCAGTTAACAAAACTGCAGAAAGAAGAGAAGAAATGCATCAGTATTGTTCAGAAGAAACACGAAATCAATAGATAAACAAAATTGTGATGACACACAATCAATAGAATTTGCTGCAGCACCGGCATGGGTGAAAGCATCTTTTTCCCACATGATTCCTTTCACTGTGAGATTCATTGAACTGCTCCAAATCTTCAGCCAACTCTGTTTTGTTCTTCACAACACAAACAAAACATGTGGCAGTCTTCCACGACCATGGGGAACGACGGCGATGGGTGGAGGTGATTTGGGACTAGCGGGAGCAGGAGGAAGGCAGGGTGCAGCGGCGGGGTGGGATGAAGTGGTGCTCATGGTGGAGTGAGGCAACGACCTCGACGTTCGTTGACGCGGCGCTGGAGCCCGTCAAGGATCCAGGCGAGGGGATGGCGCAGGGATGCGTGGAGCCGGGAAAGGGAGCGCTCGCGTCGCCAGGGCGGAGGACGTCGCCGAAATCTAGTCAGATTCGACCAGAAGTTCAAAGCGCGGCTCTCTAGGGGCCGGGGGCGCGGCGCACAAGAGGAGCTAGGTGGCAAGGGGCGGCGGCGAGCGGGAGGATCGAGCAGAGCTCACCGGAGGTAGAGAAGGAGAAGTGGAAGGCAGAGGTCGGGAGGAGGATGGCCGGAGGGGAGGGTGGAACGAGGAGAGTGGCGCGGGGGTCTGGAACGGCAAGGCCTAGGCGGCGCGCGGGCGCGGGAGATCGCCAATGGGTGGATCACGATGTGACGGCTGCTCCGCGTGGAGGCCCGGGACGGCGCCGAGGAAGAAGGCAGGGGAAGAATAGGAGGCGCGGCGAGGGGTAGGGGCGGGCTGTGGGGATGGCGCGCGGCGGCGGGGAGATCTCGGGAGTGGGCGCGGCGGCGATTGCGGGGGGTTGACCCGTGATGAGTGGAGAGGTTGGGGATGAGTCTGGGCTAGGGTGTGTTTTTATTTTTATGGGGTGCTCTCTCTGGGTTCGGGAGTTATATATATAACCGGTCTATTCTCATAATATTATGAGAATAATATTCTCATAACACTTTCGAACTGCTTTGTGTTACTGCATTGGAAAGCTATGCGCACTGCACACATACTGCAACAGAACCTCATGTTTGAAAAAACTGTACGTGTTTTTTTGGGTACCTTTTTTGCTCTAGGTTTTTAACCGTTTATCGGAATTATGCGTGTAATATACCGTTGAAAAGTTATGGAGTAGACGCAACTTCGCCATGTTGAACACTTTTCAAAATTCATCATAGTTTAAGAGCAGTTTCGAAAATCGTGCGGCTCACAACGAATGGCAGCGAGCGTTTTTTCTAAACCGCTCGTCGGAATGAAACATATGATACACCGTTGGAAAGGTATCATCGGCGCTCATCTTTTTCATATCTATTTTTTTTTATTCGCTACGGTTTAAAAGTAGTTTTGAATTTACTAAATCGCGGGATTGTGTTTTTCGAATTTTTTTCAAATTTTCGGTACTGTTTTCACTTCAGTTTTCTAACTGTTTGTCGAAACAAAGCGTGTAATATACCGTTGGAAAGCTACGAACGAGGCGCAACTTTCATATGTTGAAATATTTTTGAGATTCCTTACGGTTTTTAGTTAATTTTGAAAATCGTGCGGCTGACTACGAAGGGCAGTGGCCGTTTTTTGTGAATTTTTTACAAAACGTTAGTCGAAATGATCCGAATGATACACCGTTGGAAAGATATCGTCGAGACGCTAATTTTTCATGTAGAACACTCCCTCTAATTCATTACGGTTTAAGACCAGTTTTGAAATTGCAAAAACACGGAAACTCTATTTTTCGCGACACCCAAATCGACGCGTTTATTTGCGCTTCCGAACTGCACAGATACTGCAACACAGAGACCAGTGAACTGCATGTTTGAAAAAACTATACGCGTGTTGCTTTTTCGGTACCTTTTTTGCTCTAGTTTTTTAACCGTTTATCGGAATTATGCGTGTAATATACCGTTGAAAAGCTATGGAGTAGACGCAACTTTGCCATGTTGAACACTTTTCGAGATTCCGCACAGTTTAAGAGCAGTTTTGAAAACGGTGAACTGCATGTTTGAAAAAACTGTACGTGTTGTTTTTTCGGTACCTTTTTTGCTCTAGTTTTTTAACCCTTCATTGGAATTGTGTGTGTAATATACCGTTGAAAAGCTATGGAGTAGACGCAACTTCGCCATGTTGAACACTTTTCGAGATTCATCACGGTTTAAGAGCAGTTTTGAAAACGGTGCGACCGACGAATAATGGCAGCGAGCGTTTTTTTGCGCTTCCGAACTGCACAAGAAAACCGCACTGCATCAGGGTAGGAGTCGGCGCGACGGTGCTGGGAGAAGGAGGCGGGGCGGCAGCGCGGAGGTAGGAGGCGGGGCAGTGGTTGCTGTCCTCGGGGCGCTCCGCGCTAGAAAACCTATTTAAGTGAGGGTGTTATGGTTGTGTACTCCTGTGAGTACGTACTCCCGCTCCTCATATACCATATAGATGAATCTTTTATACTTCTTTATTATTTTTAATATACTTAATTAGTAATTATTAGATACCCCAAAATGATTTTAATGAAAAAATTCATGCGAGTCTACATATTTTAAATGTTTACGTATATACTGATGTGTTTGTACATGAAAAAGATATATTACAAAAAGTATGTCGGAGATGATTTTTCAACAAAACTTGTATTGGGATATCTTAGAATATTTAATAAAGTATATTGAGAATGATAAGAGGTATAATTAATGTATATATGAGGTATATTGAGGATGGGAGTACATACTCCCAGGAGTATAGAATAGGAGTCATATATATATATATATATATATATATATATATATATATATATATATATATATATATATATATATATACACACACACATGTTATTATTCTATAGACAGAGCAAATCACTCGGCTTATTAGCAACAACCGTTTGTGTATTATTGGTCTTCGCACACATTTCTGATTACGGACCTGTTTGCCGCGTATCACACACATCTTGTTCAGTTGAACCGTTTTCATTGTGTTGCTTAATCACACACGGTTCATCCTAGTGAACCGTATGCTGTATATCACACAGATCTTCATCTGGCTGCCCGTTTCTTTTGTTCCTCCTCATCGCAAATAGTTAATTGAACTGAACCGTATGTCGTCATCGCACACGCAACTAAAATCTGAACCGTGTTTGACGCATCCGTCATCGCAAACGTTTTGCACCTTTTTTGACGGTTCTTTTACACCACCGTTTGCGATTATGGCATCGCACACAGTTTCGTCAAAGGATCTCTGATTATAGTGTCGTCTTAGCAGCATCCTGCAGTAGTGGGCGCGAGAAAAGAGCTTCATGTCTACTATGCAACTTTATTCTTGTAGACTCGTGTTGGGCATCCAAGCACAGAGTTTTGTAGGACGGTAGCAATTTTCCCTCAAGTGGATGACCTAAGTTTTATCAATCTGTGGGAGGTGTAGGATGAAGATGGTCTCTCTCAAACAACCCTACAATGAAATAATAAAAACTCTCTTGTGTCCCCAACACACCAAATACAATGGCAAATTGTATAGGTGCACTAGTTCGACGAAGAGATGGTGATACAAGTGTAATATGGATAGTACATATTGATTTTTGTAATAGTAACAATAAAAAACAGCAAGGTAGCAAGTGATAAAACGGAGCACAAACGGTATTGCAAAAATAAAAAAAAGGTCTAGGGTATGTACTTTCGCTAGTGCAATCACTCAACAATACTAATATAATTGGATCACATAACCATCCCTCAACATTCGATGAAGAATCACTCCAAAGTTCCTATTTAGCGGAGAACATAAGAAGGAATTGTTTGTAGTTATTCTTTCCGATCGATCTATCTAAGAGTTCGTACTAAAATAACACAAGTTATTATTTCTGATCGATCTATTAAGAGTTCGTACTAAAATAACACAAGTTATTCTTTCTGATCGATCTATCAAGAGTTCGTACTAAAATAACACCAAAATAAATTCATTTTCATAATACTCAGCCCAACACAAAGAACTTCAACGAGTGCCCCAAGATTTCTACCGGAGAAACAAAGACAAGAACGTGCATCAACCCCTATGCATAGATTACCCCAATGTCACCTCGGGAATCCGCAAGTTGAGTGCCAAAACATATATCAAGTGAAGCAATACGATACCCAATTATCACCATGAGCATTCAATTGCAAGACATATATCAAGTGTTCTCAAATCCATAAAAGTATTCAATCCGATAATAATGAAATCTCAAAGAAAAAAAACTGAATTCATCACAACAAGATAGAGAGGGGAAAACACCATATGATCTGACTATATTAACAAAGCCCACGATACATAAAGATTGTGCATCTCAAGAACCCGAGAGAGAGAGAGAGAGAGAGAGAGATTAAACACATAGCTACTGGTACAAACCCTCAGCCCCGAGGGTGGACTACTCCCTACTCACCATGGTGGCCACCGGGATGATGAGGATGGCCATCAGCGATGATTTCCCCCTTCGGCGGAGTGCAGGAAAGGGCTCTAGATTGGATCTCGTGGACTACAGAGCCTTGCAGCGGCGGACCTTTTGATCTAGGTTCACCCCCGAGGGTTTTCAGAATATTTGGGAATTTATAGGGTAAAGAGGGGGTGCGGGAGGCTACAGAGGTGGGCACAACCCACCATGGTGCTCCTGGGGCCCCATGCACGTCCTGATGGGTTGTGCCCCCCTCAGGGCACCCCGAGGTGCTGCTTTGGCCCATCCTGGGAGTTCTGGTCCGTATGATATTGATTTCATGCGATGTAAAAAGCAAGCAAAAAACAACAACTGGCACTTGGCACTATGTCAATAGGTTAATCCCAAAAAATTAATATAAAATGATTGTAAAATGATTGTAAAACATCCAAGAATGATAATATAATAGCATTGAATAATAAAAAATTATAGATACGTTGGAGACGTATCAGCCATACACACGAGTGAGCCACCAGTGGCCATCACCGGTGGACGGAGTGACTAGCACCGTGATGTGGTGTTCACCAAATATTGGATTAGAGATGGAGACCTCGGATCGCCGCCAAGCGACGAGTATGCCTCCGCGTGTACCGACTGCTGAAAGGACATATAAATCCCCATAGAGGGGCCCGAGGGTGTCTTGGCCGAGGGAGTCAGAGACGTGAGCAATGGGGGACTTTGACAAATGTTTTTTACGCTTGATAAATTTCATGATGAAATGACATTCACCAAGAAAAAATAAACCAGTACTCTAATATGCTTTCAAAAAATATGCTTGTAAAAATTGTTTTACCGATACATGATGCCTTACACGGCAACAACGATGTCCTTGTTGCGTTGTAGGAGCTGATACGTCCAAAACGTATCTATAATTTCTACTTGCTCCATGCCACTTTTGGGTGATATTGCTATGATATTCATACACTTCCATACACTTTTGATCATATTTGGACTAACTTACTAATCCAGTGCACCCTAGTGCCAGTTTCTGTTTTCGGCTGTTTTTGTATTTCAGGTTTTCACGTTTCGAGAACTGCCCAGAAAAATCCAGAAAAAATATATAAAAAATCAGCGTATCGGGAACGACATTGCTTCCGAAGGGGAGCCTGGGGGGGGGGGGCACAGGGGCCCCAGGCGCCCTGTGGGCGCCCCCCCCCCTGGGCCGCGCCGGGGGGGCGCCTCGGCACCCCGAGAGCCCCCCGGTGCCCTACTTTGGCAGATATTTAAAGGGTCCCCCGTAACCCTTGAAACACGACTTCTTTTCGCAATCCCATCTCTGTTCCGCCGCCGCCGCCGCTTCCAAGATCGGGAGCACCAGGAGAACTCTTCCTGGCACCCTGCCGGAGGGGAGGATCACCACCGGGAGCTTCTCCACCACCATGGACGCCTCCCGGATGACTCGTGAGTAGTCTCCCTTGGACCATGAGTCCATGACCAGTAGCTATGTGATGTTCTCCTCCCGTTCTTGTGCTTCACTAATTAGTCCTCGTGAGCTGCCCTACATGATCGAGGCACCTATGTAATCCTTGTGTTGTTGCTATGTTGAGTTTGCTGGGATCCGATGGATTATGAGATTATGTTCAGATTGATCTTGAGTAATATACTTGATTCACCTCTTTTATATTTTAGTTCATAAGTAATTCTTGCATGTTCTTCGTTGTTATTTATTGCTTTGGCCAAGTAGTAGGTAGTGACTCCAAGAGGGAACATTATGCTCGATTGTGGGTTCATGCCCCTCGATGACTAGCTTGAGTGACAGAAACATGAGTCTAGGGGATGTGCTGTTGCCACAAGGGGGAAAACAACGGTGCTTGTGCCCGCGGGTGCAAGGATTGTTTAGTTTACGCAAAGTTCTTTTAATGCAGTTGTCTGTTGCATTGAGTTTACACTATGGGTGGGACTCGCAACTTAATGCCAGCGAGATGTTCTGGATAGATATCTCAAGGTGGATGATTAGTAGTAGATGCAGATGGATTTCGGTCTACTTACTTTGGCGTACCGCCCATGCTTTGAACCTCAACCTTTCTTGCAATGTAGTCAGCATTGGTTTGCGTTCGTGGTCCTGTCAATTGCCCAGCTGTAATTTGTTACCTCGCATAGCTGTTTTATCGTCTTTTGGGAGAGAGACATCACTAGTGAACATCATGAGACTCCGGTCCATATTACCATCATTGATCACATACACTATTTACTTTTCGCTATTTTACTTACTATTGCAAATTACTATCTATCACTACTATCATATTGCTTTTAACCCTTTGTGAACTACAAGGCCGGAGAGATTGACAACCTCTCTGTACTCGTTGGGAGCAAAGTTATTTGTATCTGTGTGCAGGTCCACGTTGATTGCTAATTGCGCCGTTAGCAGTTGACACCTACCTGTTGAACCTAGGAGTCTCTGGGGATTCGATCCTTGGCATCTTTGCTAGGGGAAAACACTTCTACTTACTGCATCTTACACCTTCCACTTGGGGTAATCCAACGAGGGGTTCGAGGCCCATCAAGGAGCATTTTCTGGCGCCGTTGCCGGGGACTCCGCTCTTCAGGATAGGGGAGTTGCATGCTATCTTTTACCTTTGCTTTTTAGTCTTGTTAGTTTACCTTTCATATTTGCTTTAGTTCCTTTTTATCGAAAATCACAAAAATAGTTATCTTGCTTGCTTGCTACTATGGGTTCCACCGAGAACACCAGGTTGTGTGACTTCACTAGTCACAACAACGATGACTTTATCAGCACATCTATCACTACACCTGCCACTTCAGCACCTTCATATGAAATTAAACCTGTTTTACTGAACTTAGTCATGAGAGAACAATTCTCCGGTGCTGGAGATGATGCTGCTTTACACTTGAACAACTTTGTAGAACTTTGTGATATGCAAAAGTACCAAGAAATAGATGGTAATATTGTTAAGCTTAAGCTTTTTCCTTTCTCCTTGAGAGGAGGAGCTAAAATTTGGCTTCAGTCTTTGCCTAGGAATAGCATAGATTCATGGGACAAGTGCAAAGATGCTTTTATTGGAAAATACTATCCACCTGCTAAAATTATCCAACTTAGAAGTAACATCATGAATTTTAAACAATTGGATAATGAACACGTTGCCCAAGCTTGGGAACGTATGAAATCTCTTATCAAGAACTGCCCTACTCACGGTTTGACTACTTGGATGGTTATCCAAACTTTTTATGCAGGCTTAAACTTTACCTCGCGGAACTTGTTAGATTCGGCCGCGGGAGGAACTTTTATGTCAACTACACTTGGTGCTGGCACAAAGCTTCTCGATGAGATGATGACCAACTATTCCCAATGGCACACCGAACGCGCTCCAACAGGTAGGAGGGTAAACTCTGTCGAGGAAATTTCCTCCCTCAATGAAAAAGTTGACTTGATCATGTCTCTACTTTCGAAGCAATCTACTGTTGATCCTCGTGATGTTCCTTTAAATTCTTTGATTGCTCAAGAACAAGTAGATGTTAACTTTATCTCTAGAAACAATTTCAACAACAATGCTTATAGGAGTAACTTTGGTAACAATTCTAGACCGTTCCCCTCTAACTCTTATGGGAACAACAATGCTTATCCTAGTACCAAGAACTCCAATACTGAACTAGAGAGCATGCTTAGAGATTTCATCACTACCCAAAAAGCCTTTAATAAGAATGTAGAAGAGAAACTACATAAACTAGATGATCTTTCTTTCAAGGTAGACCACTTAGCCAATGAGTTAAAATTGCTGAAAATTGAAACTTCTTCTCTTAAGGAGAAGGAAGTCATCCCTATTATTGCTACTCAAGTACGAATCAATGAAAACATTAGGATGATGGCTAAGCTTAAAGAGAGATGGGCTAGAGAAAGGGAGGAAGAGGAAAGAATTAAGAGCCTTCCTACCCACCACACTGTTGCTACTATCCAAGTTATTGAGAACGTTCACACTCTTAGCACCCAATGTACTCCTGGTCCCAATGGACCTATTAATGGTGATGCTATGTCAACTACCAAACAGGTGAGCCTTAAGGACACCACTACTACCTTACTTGATGCTCGTGACCTTGATTTTGATAATTGCACTCTTACAGAAGTTATTGATTTCCTTCACAAGATGTCTAGAGATCCCCGCACTAGCACGCTTAACCTTGCCTTCACAGAGCATATCACTAATGCTCTCATCAAAGCTAGGGAGGAGAAACTTAGAGTAGAAGCCTCCATACCTAGAAAGCTAGAGGATGGTTGGGATCCTATGATAAAAATTTATTTGAATGACTTCTCTTGTTATGCATTATGTGATGTTGGTGCTAGTACTTCTGTTATGCCCAAAAGGATATATGATATGCTTAAATTGAAACCTTATGATTCTTGTTCTTTTGGTGTTCGTCTCATTGATTCTTCCATAAAGAAACCTTTGGGGAGGATCGACGATGTTCTTATTGTTGTCAATGATAATTATGTGCCCGTTGATTTCACTATTATGGATATTGAATGTGATCCTTCATGTCCAATTATTTTGGGACGTCCCTTTTTGCGCACCGTTGGTGCTGTCATTGACATGAAAGAGGGTAATATAAAATTTTAGTTTCCTCTCAAGAAAGGTATGGAACACTTCCCTCGTAAGAAGGTCAAGTTACCTTTTGAGTCCATTGTACGGGCTAGTTATTCTTTTACTTTTGATAAAACTTGATCTATGCATTATGCCTAGCTTAAAGGCATAAAAGAAAGCGCTTTTGGGAGGCAGCCCACATGAATAAATTTTTTGCTTTTGTTGTGTCTTGATGTTGTTTACTGCTGTAGCATCATCAATGTATCTTTGCTTTTCATATTTGTGCCAAGTATAGCCTCTGATTGCTAGAAAGTTCAAAAGTTGTGAGGTGCTGTCCAGGAAACAGATTCTGTCCTTGGATATAAAAATTCGTATAAAATCACCAGATCATCTTCTTGGTCTGAATTTTTTCGACAGCGTTCTATATATAATTTTCTTTCGTGCGTCAGTTCTGAGTTTTTTGATTTGAGTTGCAGAAGTATCCCGAACAGGTCAATTACTGCCTGCTGTTCTGTTTTTCACAGATCCTGTCCTGTTTTGCCTTACCTTCACTTTGCAAATTAAGAACTTGCTTTTTCTTTGCAAAAACCTTTTGGCAATCTTGAGAAACAGTAGAACTTCAAGAATATCCTTATTTTCAGCAAGGTATAATTATTTTATTAAGGGTACTAACCTCGCTAATCAGGTTATGATGAGTTATGTATGAAGGGAGTTTTCAAGTGTGCGAGGGAAGATGATAAAAAGATTCAGGAGTGTCAAGCGCTCAAGCTTGGGGATGCCCCCGTGCACCCCCAAGAAATATTCAAAGAGACTCAAGCGTCTAAGCTTGGGGATGCCCCCATGCATCCCCTTCTCCATCAACATTATCAGTTCGTCTTTCGTTCCGCTATATTTTTATCACTTCATGTGTTATGTGCTATGCTTGGAGCGTCTTGCTTTTAGTTTTCTTTTTAGTTTTTCATAACGAGTCGGAACCCAGCATTCCTTTATGTGGGAGAGAAACACGCTCCACCTCTACCTAGAACATTACATAGAATTTTCATTGTCTATCTATGATGTGTGTGTTCTTTGTCTTTTAATAGCTACTACCGTGCTCTGCTCTTAGTATTCATGCTTATCTTTTCAAGAGCTTTTATTTAGTTGGTTGCTTGAACTCTTTTTAATTACCATGATCACTTTATTAAGAGAGTTTGCTTCCGTTGCATTGGTTAATGTGTCTATGATAAAGATGCTACTTTCATGATGGTGCTTAGTAGTTCAGGTTTTCTTTTGGTTAATCTCGAATAGCTGGGGGGTTCCCAATGTGTCATTGGAATACCAACTTGGTTTGTTTGCCTATGATGTGGTATGGTTTAGTAATATCTTCCTTTGAGAGTTTATTTTGATTGACTTGGCGTATGCTCACGCATATTCAAGACTGTAAAGAAAGTCTGTCAAGCCTTGATGATCTTTTGTTTCTGAGTAGCGATATAACTACCATGCCTGATTCAATATTGCTTTGTCGCTCTGCATGATTATGACCGTCATTGCTCTCTTAGTTGGTTGCTCCCAGTCTTTTGCTAACCTACACCTGCACTAAGCAAATTAACCATGCAATACATAGCTCATGGGAAAGTAGCCTAAAAACTATTGTGGTAAAGAATATGTTGCTTATGTATCTTATTTCTTATGAGTTGCTTGCTGAGCGGTAACCATGTTTCTGGGGACGCCATCAACTGTCACACTTTTGTTGAATATCATGTGAGTTGCTATGCATGTTCGTCTTGTCTGAAGTAAGGGTGATTTACCGTGGGTTGAACTAATATGCATATTGTTAGAGAAGAACATTGGGCCGCCAACCAAAGCCATGCATCATGGTGGAAGTTTTAGCTTGGACCTTAATCCTCAATCTCTCATGAGAATATGCTTATGCATTAAAGAGGAGTCCATCATCTATTTTCTATGTTGTCCCGGTATGGATGTCCTCAAGTTGAGATCTATCAAAAACGAGAAATCAAATGCGATCTATCTCCTTGGACCTTTGTACAGGTGGCATAGAGGTACCCCTTTGTGACACTTGGTTAAAACATATGCAATGCAATGATAACCCATGGGAATCCGAGCTAATTAGGACAAGGAGCGAGCACTATTAGTATTCGATGCATGAGGCTTGCAACTTATAAGATGTTTTATGCATGACACATATGAAGTACCACTACCGTTGACACAATTGCTTACATGTTTCAAAATAAAAAGCTCTAGCACTTCAAGCATCAACTACTGAGAGCATGATTGTCATTCTGAGTGTAATGTGCATTGTCCCAAAGTAGCATTGTCTTTTGCATGATTGTGATATCGTTTATTCTGAAATGATTGTATCTAGTCATCACTTAAACCTTGAAGGTGCCCCTGCACTTATGTTTTGCATCACTAAAGGGGGCAAGCTAGATATCACTTGATCATATTTGCACATCATGTTCATTGCAAATCTTTTTGATGTTTCAGTTTCATGTTGTAAAACTTTCAGTCATTTGTGATTTTCTCTTGAGACAACTTAAGTACTTTAGAATCATTGTCTCAGTAAGCTTTTGTCATATGACTATGAGAAAGTCTTATATGGTTAATAGCATGTCACCACAGAAATTATTCTTGTTATCATTTACCTACTCGAGGACGAGCAGGAATTAAGCTTGGGGATGTTGATACGTCCAAAACGTATCTATAATTTCTGCTTGCTCCATGCCACTTTTGGGTGATATTGCTATGATATTCATACACTTCCATACACTTTTGATCATATTTGGACTAACTTACTAATCCAGTGCACCCCAGTGCCAGTTTCTGTTTTCGGCTGTTTTTGTATTTCAGGTTTTCACGTTTCGAGAACTGCCTAGAAAAATCCAGAAAAAATATATAAAAAATCAGCGTATCGGGAACGACACTGCTTCCGAAGGGGAGCCTGGGGGGGGGCACAGGGGCCCATGGCGCCCTGTGGGCGCCCCCCCCTGGGCCGCGCCGGGGGGACGCCTCGGCACCCCGAGAGCCCCCCAGTGCCCTACTTTGGCAGATATTTAAAGGGGCCCCCGTAACCCTTGAAACAAGACTTCTTTTTGCGATCCCATCTCTGTTCCGCCGCCGCCGCCGCTTCCAAGATCGGGAGCACCAGGAGAGCTCTTCCCGGCACCCTGCCGGAGGGGAGGATCACCACCGGGAGCTTCTCCACCGCCATGGACGCCTCCCGGATGACTCGTGAGTAGTCTCCCTTGGACCATGAGTCCATGACCAGTAGCTATGTGATGTTCTCCTCCCGTTCTTGTGCTTCACTAATTAGTCCTCGTGAGCTGCCCTACATGATCGAGGCACCTATGTAATCCTTGTGTTGTTCCTATGTTGAGTTTGCTGGGATCCGATGGATTATGAGATTATGTTCAGATTGATCTTGAGTAATATATTTGATTCACCTCTTTTATATTTTAGTTCATAAGTAATTCTTGCATGTTCTCCGTTGTTATTTATTGCTTTGGCCAAGTAGTAGGTAGTGACTCCAAGAGGGAACGTTATGCTCGATTGTGGGTTCATGCCCCTCGATGACTAGCTTGAGTGACAGAAACATGAGTCTAGGGGATGTGCTGTTGCCACAAGGGGGAAAACAACGGTGCTTGTGCCCGCGGGTGCAAGGATTGTTTACTTTACGCAAAGTTCTTTTAATGCAGTTGTCTGTTGCATTGAGTTTACACTATGGGTGGGACTCGCAACTTAATGCCAGCGAGATGTTCTGGATAGATATCTCAAGGTGGATGATTAGTAGTAGATGCAGATGGATTTCGGTCTACTTACTTTGGCGTACCGCCCATGCTTTGAGCCTCAACCTTTCTTGCAATGTAGTCAGCATTGGTTTGCGTTCGTGGTCCTGTCAATTGCCCAGCTGTAATTTGTTACCTCTCATAGCTGTTTTATCGTCTTTTGGGAGAGAGACATCACTAGTGAACATCATGAGACTCCGGTCCATATTACCATCATTGATCACATACACTATTTACTTTTCGCTATTTTACTTACTATTGCAAATTACTATCTATCACTACTATCATATTGCTTTTAACCCTTTGTGAACTACAAGGCCGGAGAGATTGACAACCTCTCCGTACTCGTTGGGAGCAAAGTTATTTGTATCTGTGTGCAGGTCCACGTTGATTGCTAATTGCGCCGTTAGCAGTTGACACCTACCTGTTGAACCTAGGAGTCTCTGGGGATTCGATCCTTGGCATCTTTGCTAGGGGAAAACACTTCTACTTACTGCATCTTACACCTTTGAAAGTGCAACTAATCCCCGGGTGGTTTTGGTAATTAATAACAACATATATATCATTGAACTAATAGCTACTTGAGAATCATTTCAGAGAAGTTCAGTGATATGGGTATGGCAATGTCTGAAGAAGTGGACCCCTCAAAATGCTAAGGCAAGCATTGGCAAAAGCTCAAGACTCCATTTTTGGTTTAGTGATCAAAGATCACATTGAGTCCATAGGAAAAGCCAATACTATTAAAAGGGGATGAGGTTGTGTTGATGATCTGGTTGCTCAAGTGCTTAGTGATATATCTCCTTCAACTATCGGCAACTTTCACTACTATACACACTCATAAGTAATCTCGGACAAACCGATTCTTCCAACTCAGTCCCACCGAGATGAACCACCTCAGCCATAAGCCAAACCCTAGAAAAATCGGTCAATCCGAGTTTGAGATCGGTCTCACCGAAACACGGGCTGCCAACCTTCTGTAACCGTTTGTCATCATTTCGGAATATCCGAGTTGATCATTTCGGTCCCACCGAAACTGGCAAGTTCCTATCTTTGACTCATACCGGACAAACCGAGATGGTATTTTCGGTCCCACCAAAATCCCCAACGTTCACTATATTTGAACTTTCGGTCTGACCGAGTTTCCACTTCGGTCTCACCGAGATTGCTCAATTATGTGTGTAACGGTTGGATTTTGTGTGGAGGCTATATATACCCCTCCACCCCCTCTTCATTCGTGGAGAGAGCCATCAGAAAGTACTACCACTCCTACCTTACACTTTCTGAGAAGAGAACTACCTAC
This sequence comes from Secale cereale, assembly GCA_902687465.1. Lineage (NCBI taxonomy): Eukaryota > Viridiplantae > Streptophyta > Magnoliopsida > Poales > Poaceae > Secale > Secale cereale. The sequence goes on from LR738711.1 coordinate 801,742,259, forward strand.
CCTTGTGTTGAGATCAAGTTATTCCATTCCTACCATATGAAACTTGATTTCTAACCTTCCCAAGTTGCTTTCCACTCAATCCTTTCTTCCACCACAGCCATATCAGTGAGGAGAGTTGAGTGTTGGGGAGATTATCATTTGAAGCACAAGAGCAAGGAGTTCATCATCATCTACAACATCTATTACCTTTTGGAGGGTGGTGCCTCCTAGATTGGTTAGGGGTCACTTGGGAGCCTCCGTCATCGAGATGTGGAGTTGAACCAAGAAGTTTGTAAGGGCAAGGAGATCGCCTACTTCGTGAAGATCTACCCCGAGTAAGGCTAGCCCTCCGTGGGCGTAGGCCATGATGGAATAGACAAGGTTGCTTCTTCGTGGACCCTTCGTGGGTGGAGCCCTCCGTGGACTCGCGCAGCCGTTACCCTCCGTGGGTTGAAGTCTCCATCAACGTGGATGTACGATAGCACCACCTATAGGAACCACGAGAAAAATCTCCGCGTCTCCAAATTGCGTTTGATCTTCTCCACCTCTCTTTACTACATGTGCAATTTACTTTCCGCTGCTTATACTCTAGAATTGCATGTGTAGGGTGATACTTGACTTGATCTTAATTGTGAAACTGCCAAAAACTGTTCATGATCAAAAGGCAGAATTTTTATATTTACAAGTAGTCTAATCACCCCCCCTCTAGACATACTTTCGATCCTACAAGTGGTATCAGAGCTTTGGTCTCCATTGTTTTGGTTTCCATTGCATTGGACTCCATAAGCTTGGTTTCACAACCTAGGAGAGTATGGCGTCTAGTGAGGGTAATTATCGTAGAGGTCCTTACTTTGATGGTACAAATTTTGCTAGTTGGAAGCATAAAATGAAAATGCATATTCTTGGTCATAACCCAGCCGCATGGGGCATTATTTGTGTTGGTATGCAAGGTGAATTCTTCGAGGAAGGAAAAGTTCCGGATCGCGAAGCTACACCGGAAGAGTTGCGGATGTTGCAAAACAATGCTCAAGCTTGTGACATTCTCTTCAATGCCTTGTGTCCCGAGGAGTTCAACAAAATCAGCCGTCTTGAGAATGCTAAAGAGATTTGGGATACTTTGGTTGAAATGCACGAAGGTATTGAATCTGTGAAGGAATCAAAGCTAGATATTCTTCAAGGTCAACTTGACAAATTCAAGATGAAGGATGGTGAAGGAGTCGCTGAAATGTACTCTAGGCTTGCTCTCATCACAAATGAGATTGCCGGCTTAGGAAGCGAAGAAATGACCGACCGATTCATCATCAAGAAGATTCTAAGAGCTTTGGATGGAAAATACGACACCGTGTGCACTTTGATCCAAATGATGCCAAACTACAAGACTCTCAAGCCAACTGAAGTCATTGGAAGAATTGTTGCTCATGAGATGACACTTAAGGATAAGGAAGAGCTTCACAACAAGTCAAGCGGTGCTTACAAAGCTACAAGTGATGCTCCCACAACCTCAAGTGACAAGTTAATTTCCAATGAAGAGATAAGCCTAATGGTTAAGAACTTCAACAAATTCTACAAGAATAGAGGCAAAGAAAGAAGCTCAAAGTCTAGATCATATGATGAAAAGAGATCTTCTAGTCGTGATCGAAACTGCTACAATTGTGGAAGACCCGGACACTTCTCAAATGAGTGTACGGCTCCCCACAAGAGAAGAGAAGAATCTCCAAGAAGAAGATCAAGAGATGAGTCACCTCGGAAAGAGAGAAGGAGTAGAGATGATCGTTATGAACGAAGACCCTCTCGGAGAAGCAAGGATTCAGAGAGGAAAGACAAGTCATCAAGGAGCTACACAAGAAGAAGACATCAAGCTCATGTAGGTGAATGGGTCTCCGGCTCCGACTCCGACAATCAATCCGATGGAAGCTATCACTCCGACTCCGACTACAGTCAAGATGAAGGTGTTGCCGGTCTTGCTCTGGCTAAAGGCCCCAAGGTAACACACCCTGAATTCATTGACTTCAATAGTGATGAGGATGACTTGCTTGGTGAAGATGAGCTATTGCATGATAAATCTAGTGAGCTTAGTAACGATGAAAATGCTAGTAGTCTTTATAGTCGAGAAGAGTCGAATGACAATGCTATGAAGGAGATTGAGCGTCTAACTAAAGAACTAAACACTCTTAAGTTAGCTCATGAAACAACTCAAGAAGATCATAGAGAGCTCCTAAGATCTCATGAGAAGCTACGCTTCGAGAAGCTCACTCTAGAGCAAGAACATGAGTTTCTAAAAGCGATCAATGACGATCTTCGAAAGAAGAGTTCTTCATATCTTGCCAAACGACTTCTCTTGTCTAATTTCTTGCCACCTATTAAGACTAAGCATGACAAGCATAAGAAAAATTCTTCCTCTAGTAGTAACAATAACCATGTTAAATCCAATATTGTTGCTTCTAGTAGTTCTCTTGATTCCACTAACAATGTTTCAAGCCAAGTTACACTTGAGCAAGAAAATAGCTTATTGAAGGAAATCATAGAGAAAGGTGTCTACAAGAGTCTTGCCGGAAGCAAGAACTTTGAGGAAATTGTTCGCAAACAAGGAAGGCACCGGAAGAATCATGGGATTGGTTTTGAGCGAAAGTTCAACGCCGAAGATGTTGAGTGGGAAGAAGGTCAATACCCTACTCCACAGTTTGTTTCTCAAAAGGAGAAGTATGATCCTACTTCTTCCAATGTGGAACAAGCTCAAGATGACCTTCCACCACAAGACCACAAGCTAAAGGCCAAGGACAAGCTTCAAGAGGAGATTGATGCATTCATTGAAGCACCTCAAGCCATGGTCAAGTGGGTTCCCAAGGACACGTCAAGTTCTACTTCGTCAAGCACAACTACAACCTCAAGGATTCCCATCAAGATGATGTGGATCCCGAAGAAGAAGAACTAGAAAGTTCTTGAGGGTGACTCCGCCAACATACTTCACTCACATTCATTTTGGCAAGAACTTGTGCAATCAACTTCCACATCATGCACTAGTTCATGGAGTCACAAACCCTCTTGTTGGTAAGTCAAGGGACAAGGTAATCATTGCTTTCATGGACATCATCTTTTGTGAACTTCAATCTATGTCTATGGATATCCTTGTTTGTTCCTTGTGGGACTAACCCATGTAGGTATTGAAAGTGCCCTAATCCAAAGGATAGCTCCCAACTCTTGATGATCTACATCAACATTGAGCATCCACATCTTCAACATCTACATGAAGTCTTCTACGACAACCCAAGGTTAGTTTGACCCTTTAAAAGGGGTTCTCACATCTAGGGGGAGCTTTTCTCTAAAAATTGAGCTAAAGCATCTCCAAATGATGTGAACACATCAATGCTTTATGTAAAAGTGGTAACCCCACTTGTGCTTAAACGATGAGTATGACCTATGATCAAATGTTCTCATTTGGCTCCTAAGTCAAAATACTCATATAAAGATGACCTAGTCATCGACAAATTGTGTGCTAGTAGCTAGAGTTTTGGTTGTGCATGTTTGACACATATTTCACTTGCTATCTTATTGTGTGAGCATGTTGAATGCATGATTTTATCCATTCGAGGACATCCATCTGTTGTTTTGATTGTTTTGATTTTTTTGGCCAAATGGATGGACAAGAATGCCTAAGCACCTTCCCTAGCTATCTATGCTTTCTTGTCTCAAATTCTATTCATGCTCAAAACACAAACTTTGAACAAGTCATTTTCGGACCCTCCGAGTGAGGAGCACTCGGAGCCACCGATCCGTCTAAGGCTGACTTCCAAAACCTTCTAAGTCATTTTCGGTCTGACCAACTTTTCCCACTCGGTCCAACCGAAACGCTTAGACTGATCTAGGTTTCATCTCGGTGAAACCGAGTTCAAAATCTCGGCGTGACCGATATGCGTAACTGCACAGCAGTTATCCATTTCGGTGTCACCGAGTTTTTCAACTCGGTCCCACCGACAGCAAGGGGATATAAATACTGAGGGCAGCGCGCGATTATTCCTTCAAACCGTTTCGCCCCCAAGTCCCCTGCTGTCGTCGCCCTGATCTCCGGATCGTCGCCGTCGTCGCCTGTGCGCCCTCGCCGCAGGTCTCCGCCGCCGTCAACGGTTTTTCTTCTCCGCGTCGTTGCCGCCGTAGAGGGACTCTACCAAGTTAGGGTGAGTCTCGATCCCTCTCGTGCTCCCCATCTGATTCTTGCACGATTGGTTTGCCCTGCATCTAGCAACGTTTGAAAAAAAAAATTCCTTAACATCAGATCGGTTCTTGTTTCGAGCAAAATTCTTAGGTTTAGGTTTCCACGGAACACATCTCGGTGAAGCCGATTTTAAATTCTCGGTGTGACCGATTTGGCCTCTAGCCATTGCACTGCACTTTCGGTCTAACCGAGTTGTGCAAATCGGTGTGACCGAAACTCAGTTTTAGTGAAACCCTAGTTTGTCGGCAGGACCGAAACCCATTTCGGTCTGACCGAAAGTGGTGTGTAAGTTTCTGTTATACACTTCGGATTCATCGAAACTAGAAATCGGTTTGACCGAAATGCATTCTGTGAAAACTCAAAGCTAAGATTTGAACTCATTTCTTTTGCAAAAACTCTGCAGTTTGTGATAACTCTTCTACTCTGCCTACACCTTATCTTTTCACAGGTTGTCAGCCATGTCAGATGCCAGTGACAGCCAGAACAGGTCAGAATCACCTTTTGCAGAGATTCCTGAGGCAGATACTAGTCCTGAGGCTAGTAGTCCTAGTGATGATGGTGAGAGGAGTACCCCTAGTGGTTTGCCTCCTGCAGCCACCAGAACCAGAAAGCAGAGAAATTCTGATGATGAGGACTCTGACTTCATTGCTGAGGAAGTAACCTCCAAGCCCAAGAGAAAGGTTGTTGCCAAAGAGCACGAAGGGCAGCAGTCGAAGAAAGGCACCAGCAAGGTCAAGCAATCAGCTGTTGCCAAGAAGCTAAACTTGGGAGAGCCAGCCCCAAGTAAAGTGAAGAAAACTTCCAAGAGGAAGAGGGTAGTGTATGCTGAACCTCATGTTGATGCAGCAGTCGAAGAAGAAGAAGAAGAAGCACCCCAGCCTCCTCCTCAGAAGGCTAAACTCATGGGTGATGCAATTAGGGCTCAAGCCACTTCTAAGCCCAAGAAGCCCGCTCAAGCAAAGGCAGCTCCAGCAAAGCCTTCTGCCAAGCCCAAGAGGACAACCAGGAACATCCCAGCCTCTGAGAAGAACAAAGGTGATGTGCCACCGTCTGAGTCTGAAGAAGAACATGTGTTGCTGAAGCTCCGTCCAAAATTGCCACTCCACAACGATGCTCATCCTCAAGCCGAGGATATGAAGGCAAGGAAGGATAGAGGTCTCAGGCTATGGAGACAGTCTGATCCATATGCCGTGAGGAGAAGGACTGCTGTGGACCCCAGATTCCACACCAGAGAGCAGCAGGACTTCTATGAGACCGTGCTGATGGATAAGAAGCCTATTGTTGCAGATACCAGATATGTTGACTGGAAGTACATTGACAGTGAAGAGCACCGAGACTTCTTTCCCCATGTGCATGAGAGCTTCACTGCATGTGGAGTTGATGAGTTTGTGGGTCAGAAACTGACTGATTGGAATGATGAGATGATTATGCAGTTCTACGCCACAGCCCACTTCTATCCTGATGGGAAGATCACCTGGATGACTGAAGGTCAAAGGTTTTCTTCGTCTGTTGAAGAATGGGCAGAACTTCTGAATGCTCCAGTGCAGAGAGAGGACGACATTGATGTCTATGGGATTCCTAAGAAGAACCATGATTCCATGAAGAACATGTACAAGGAGATCCCCGCAGCAGATTTGGAAGGGTGGAAGCTTGGCTCAGTGTACTATCTCCAGGCAGGTCTAACTACCACAAACACTATTCTGAGGCATACCTTGATGCCCAAGTCTGGAGACCACCGCATGATCCGAGGCTATTCTATCAACATGCTGCACATTCTCGATGAGAAGGCACCTTTCAAGGTGATGGACTTAATGGTAGAGACCATTAAGAGGACTGCAGCTGACCAAAAGAGGTCGTGTGGATTTGCCCCACAGATTCAGATGCTTATCAATGCCAAGTTTGGCACGGGCAAATTCATGTTGGATAGGAAGCACTTACCACTGCAGCCAGAGCATGAAGATAACGTTGTTGTGATGGACGAGGAGGATCCAACTTCAGTTGAAGGTCAAGCCAAGATTGAAGCTGCTAAGAAAGCCAAAGTTGATAAAGAGGCAGCAGCAGCAGCAGCAGCAGCTAAACCAAAGAGCTTCGGAGAGCAGATTCTTGAAGCTACCCAGAGGATTGAACAACGCCTGGCCAGCATTGAACAATCTCAGGAAAGCCTAGAGAGGATTATTGACGAGAAGGTCCACGCTCTGGACGTGAAGCTGACTGAACTTCAGGTGACCGTCAACAAGCTTGAGGCAGACATGGAGGAAGCTAGGCAGGACAGGGCAGAGCTCATGCAGGATGACCTAGTCCAGGACACTCATCGCCAGACTGCTCCGGTTCCCAGAGGATCCCGATCAGCTGCTATTCCAGTGACTGACTCCAGGGCTACCACTTCAGCACCTCCTACAGCTCCAGCAGTCACTCCAGCCACAGCTCCAGCATCCACTCCTCCAGCGCAGACATCAGCTGAAGTCTTCGCCGATGCCGTCATATCTACTCCGACATCTACCCAGACGGGAGCCGCCAGCAGAGCCCACAGTGACGCTTAGCTCTATGCTTTTTCGAACTTTTTGGTAACTTGTTGCCAAAGGGGGAGAAATTGTATAGATCATAGGGCTTCGAGAGAGAGAGTACTCTTTCGTTCTTTTGCGGTTTCTTTGAGATACATTTGGTTCTTTTGGTTCTTGAAACTTTCAGTGTGCTTGATACTACGTTTGATGCTACCTTAATGAGTGCTTAGTCGTACTATGCTTTAATGTGTGCTTAATGCTTATCATATGCTATTCCTATCTTGTATGGCTATTTACTCATGTCTTGGTGATTGGGTGCATGTTATTCATTCTTATCATTTTGTGCGCTCCACCAAGATGTATGTGACATGGAAGAGTGACCCATAATCCTAATCGATTGTGCATTTGCATTCAAACGCAAATTTTAAATAATGCACAAATTTAGGGGGGAGCTCTTGCTTATCACATACTTCTCAAAGCGACGATATTATTCATTGATTATATCTTTTGTCGAAGCTTTGATCTATATGTTGTCATCAATTACCAAAAAGGGGGAGATTGAAAGTGGAACTAATCCCCGGGTGGTTTTGGTAATTAATAACAACATATATATCATTGAACTAATAGCTACTTGAGAATCATTTCAGAGAAGTTCAGTGATATGGGTATGGCAATGTCTGAAGAAGTGGACCCCTCAAAATGCTAAGGCAAGCATTGGCAAAAGCTCAAGACTCCATTTTTGGTTTAGTGATCAAAGATCACATTGAGTCCATAGGAAAAGCCAATACTATTAAAAGGGGATGAGGTTGTGTTGATGATCTGGTTGCTCAAGTGCTTAGTGATATATCTCCTTCAACTATCAGCAACTTTCACTACTATACACACTCATAAGTAATCTCGGACAAACCGATTCTTCCAACTCAGTCCCACTGAGATGAACCACCTCAGCCATAAGCCAAACCCTAGAAAAATCGGTCAATCCGAGTTTGAGATCGGTCTCACCGAAACACGGGCTGCCAACCTTCTGTAACCGTTTGTCATCATTTCGGAATATCCGAGTTGATCATTTCGGTCCCACCGAAACTGGCAAGTTCCTATCTTTGACTCATATCGGACAAACCGAGATGGTATTTTCGGTCCCACCGAAAACCCCAACGTTCACTATATTTGAACTTTCGGTCTGACCGAGTTTCCACTTCGGTCTCACCGAGATTGCTCAATTATGTGTGTAACGGTTGGATTTTGTGTGGAGGCTATATATACCCCTCCACCCCCTCTTCATTCGTGGAGAGAGCCATCAGAAAGTACTACCACTCCTACCTTACACTTTCTGAGAAGAGAACTACCTACCCTTGTGTTGAGATCAAGTTATTCCATTCCTACCATATGAAACTTGATTTCTAACCTTCCCAAGTTGCTTTCCACTCAATCCTTTCTTCCACCACAGCCATATCAGTGAGGAGAGTTGAGTGTTGGGGAGATTATCATTTGAAGCACAAGAGCAAGGAGTTCATCATCATCTACAACATCTATTACCTTTTGGAGGGTGGTGCCTCCTAGATTGGTTAGGTGTCGCTTGGGAGCCTCCGTCATCGAGATGTGGAGTTGAACCAAGAAGTTTGTAAGGGCAAGGAAATCGCCTACTTCGTGAAGATCTACCCCGAGTAAGGCTAGCCCTCCGTGGGCGTAGGCCATGATGGAATAGACAAGGTTGCTTCTTCGTGGACCCTTCGTGGGTGGAGCCCTCCGTGGACTCGCGCAGCCGTTACCCTCCGTGGGTTGAAGTCTCCATCAACGTGGATGTACGATAGCACTACCTATCGGAACCACGGGAAAAATCATTGCGTCTCCAAATTGCGTTTGATCTTCTCCACCTCTCTTTACTACATGTGCAAGTTACTTTCCACTCAATCCTTTCTTCCACCACAGCCATATCAGTGAGGAGAGTTGAGTGTTGGGGAGATTATCATTTGAAGCACAAGAGCAAGGAGTTCATCATCATCTACAACATCTATTACCTTTTGGAGGGTGGTGCCTCCTAGATTGGTTAGGTGTCGCTTGGGAGCCTCCGTCATCGAGATGTGGAGTTGAACCAAGAAGTTTGTAAGGGCAAGGAGATCGCCTACTTCGTGAAGATATACCCCGAGTAAGGCTAGCCCTCCGTGGGCGTAGGCCATGATGGAATAGACAAGGTTGCTTCTTCGTGGACCCTTCGTGGGTGGAGCCCTCCGTGGACTCGCGCAGCCGTTACCCTCCGTGGGTTGAAGTCTCCATCAACGTGGATGTACGATAGCACCACCTATCGGAACCACGGGAAAAATCACCGCGTCTCCAAAATTGCGTTTGCTCTTCTCCACCTCTCTTTACTACATGTGCAAGTTACTTTCCACTCAATCCTTTCTTCCACCACAGCCAAATCAGTGAGGAGAGTTGAGTGTTGGGGAGATTATCATTTGAAGCACAAGAGCAAGGAGTTCATCATCATCTACAACATCTATTACCTTTTGGAGGGTGGTGCCTCCTAGATTGGTTAGGTGTCGCTTGGGAGCCTCCGTCATCGAGATGTGGAGTTGAACCAAGAAGTTTGTAAGGGCAAGGAGATCGCCTACTTCGTGAAGATCTACCCCGAGTAAGGCTAGCCCTCCGTGGGCGTAGGCCATGATGGAATAGACAAGGTTGCTTCTTCGTGGACCCTTCGTGGGTGGAGCCCTCCGTGGACTCGCGCAGCCGTTACCCTCCGTGGGTTGAAGTCTCCATCAACGTGGATGTACGATAGCACCACCTATCGGAACCACGAGAAAAATCTCCGCGTCTCCAAATTGCGTTTGATCTTCTCCACCTCTCTTTACTACATGTGCAATTTACTTTTCGCTGCTTATACTCTAGAATTGCATGTGTAGGGTGATACTTGACTTGATCTTAATTGTGAAACTGCCAAAAACTGTTCATGATCAAAAGGCAGAATTTTTATATTTACAAGTAGTCTAATCACCCCCCCTCTAGACATACTTTCGATCCTACAACCTTCCACTTGGGTTAATCCAACGAGGGGTTCGAGGCCCATCAGGAGCTACTATAGCAGAATTGTTATAAGTGGTGATCGCCTTGATAACCATCACTCTGATGATGTTTGGTCAAATGGTCACTGTATTAGAGTCGTCATCCCATCCTTGGTAGGCACAATTTTTAAAGGACACTCCAAACCTAGCCAGCATGCCTTCATATTTGGCAATTGTGGGGGAAGGGGTGGTATTTGGAGTGCACTCCATTCCAAAATGATTTGGCGCAAGAGACATTTTGCCCCTCCCACAACTATCCCCATCCATGTCGTCGCTGCTCTTTCTCACCATAGCGCCACCTTTAACCACTTCTGATTGTCCCCGATTCCCGCAATGGATGTCGCCTCGATCCCTGCGTCCCAGTCCATCGGTTTGGAGTCTGATCACGCGACTTCAAGGTTGTTGCGCCTCATGCGGCTCTAATGCACTACAAAAAAAGACACAACCATGATATTTTGGCTCGTACGAAAAAATTATGTCATGCTTATGAGACTTCTATGACCATAATTGTGACAAAACCCCGTATCATCATAGATGTGGTGGGCTCCTACTTCTATGACAAAAAATCATGACAGAAAATAGGATTTTCGTCCTGGGCAGGCCAGAGACGCACCTGCCTAACATTCTCTGGGCCGTCCATGACGGAAAAAATCGTTTTAGAAGCGAGGGCGAGGAAAATTTCGGGGAGTTCCCAGTTATGGTGGATGGTCGGGGTGGAGCGATGCACGGAGGTTTGTGTGTTTCTCTCGTATACGTACGCGCGTTTGTGCGGGTGATGGCTTCTCGCCCCTCGTTGGTTACCCCAAGTGGAATGTTTGAGATGCAGTGTAGCGGTAGTTTTCCCTTGGCAAAGATACCAAGGATCGATTTCCCCTGAGACTCCCAGTTTCAACAAGAAGGTGTCAACTGCTAACGGCGCCAGATATTAGCAATCAACGTGGACCTGCACACAGATACAAATAACTTTGCTCCCAACGAGTACAGAGAGGTTGTCAATCCCTCCGGCCTTGTCGTTTACAAAGGTTCAAACGCAAGTGATAATAGTGATAGGTAAAACTGCAAATAGTAAGTAAAAACAGAAAGTAAATAGCGGATGTGATCAGTGATGGTAATATGGACCGGGGTCCCATGATGTTCACTAGTGATGTCTCTCTCCCAAAAGACGATAAAACAGTTATGTGATGTAAACGAATTACAGCTGGGCAATTGACAGAATTATGTGCGCAAACCAATGCTAACTATGTTGCAAGAAAGGTAGAGGTTCAAAGCATGGGCGGTACGCCAAGGCAAGTAGACCGAAATCCATCTGCATCTACTACTAATCATCCACCTTGAGATATCTATCCAGAACATCTCGCTGGTATTAAGTTGCGAGTCCCACCCATAGTGTAAACTCAAAGCAACAGACAACTGCATTAAAAGAACTTTGCGTAAAGTAAACAATCCTTGCACCCGCGGGCACAAGCACCATTGTTTTCCCCCTTGTGGCAACAACACATCCCCTAGACTCATGTTTCTGTCACTCAAGCTAGTCATCGAGGGGCATGAACCCACAATCAAGCATAACGTTCCCTCTTGGAGTCACTACCTAGTACTTGGCCAAAGCAATAAATAGCAACGGAGAACATGCAAGAATTACTTACGAACATAAATATAAAAGAGGTAAATCAAATATATTACTCAAACACAATTTGAACATAATCTCACAATCCATCGGATCCCAGCAAACTCATCATAGCAACAACATAAGGATTACATATGTGCCTCGATCATGTAGGGCAGCTCACGAGGTCTAATTAGTGAAGCACAAGAAGGGGAGGAGAACATCACATAGCTACTGGTCATGGACCCATGGTCCAAGGGAGACTACTCACAACTCATCCGGGAGGCGTCCATGGTGGTGGAGAGGCTCCCGGTGGTGATCCTCCCCTCCGGCAGGGTGCCGGGAAGAGTTCTCCTGGTGCTCCCGATCTTGGAAGCGCGGCGGCGGCGGAACAGAGATGAGATTGCGAAAAAGGGTTCCCGTCTCGAGGGTTTCGGGACGCGTGTTAAATATATGCCAAAGGGGGGCATCAGCGGAGGCCTGGGGGGCCCAGGCGCCCCCCCAGCGCGGCCAGGAGGGGGGCCGCGCCACCAGGGCGCCTGGAGCCCTGGTGGCCCCCCTCCGGCCCTACTTCGACCGTGTGGAAACTTCCGGAACGCTGATTTTTTATATAATTTTTCCGGGATTTTTCTGGCAGTTTACGTGATGGGAAAACCTGAAATACAAAAACAGCAGAAAACAGAAACTGGCACTGGGGCGTACTGAGTTAATAGGTTAGTCCAAATATGATCAAAAGTGTATGGAAGTGTATAAATAACATAGCAATATCACACAAAAGAGGCATGGAGCAAGCAGAAATTATAGATACGGTTTGGACGTATCAACATCCCCAAGCTTAATTCTTGCTCGTCCTCGAGTAGGTAAATGATAACAAGAATAATTTCTGTGGTGACATGCTATTAACCATATAGGACTTTTCATAGTCATATGACAAAAGCTTACTGAGACAATGAATCTGTAGTAATTAAGTTGCCTTATGAGAAAATCACAAAGAACTAAAAGTTTTACAACATGATATTGAAACATCAAATAGATTTGTAATGAGCATGGTGTGCAAATATGATAAAGTGATATCTCGCTTGCCCCCTTTAGTGAAGCAAAACATAAATGCAGGGGCACCTCCAAGGTTTAAGTGATGACTAGATACAATGATTTCAGAATAAACGATATCACAATCATGCAAAAGACAATGCTACTTTGGGACAATGCACATTACACTCAGAATGACAATCATGCTCTCAGTAGTTGGTGCTTTAAAAGAACGTGGAGACTCTCGAACCGTGGCTTTTGTTGGCAAGGTTGAAAACCCGTGGTCGGAAACAAAGACAAAACATGTACCAGAGCTCTTGGTTTTAAAAAACAGAAATAAAAATTATTTTTTTGATATGCATGTTTCGTCAACGAATGCTAGCAGATAACTCAATTACTTCTTGAGATGGAAAAGTTTCGAGGAACGGCTCCCGAATGAGGACGATCACATCCTCTTAATCTCCTTTGTTTATCACTGCCAAAGTTTTCTGATTTCTCATGAACAAAGCGTGAAGGAGGGTTTGTTTGTTATATTATTTTTGAGCCGGGCGCACTCTTTGCCAGTTCCTTCTCGTATTATGGGTTTGCACATTAGACATGCAATCCCGGGGTGAAGCTTGTCCAACTTAAAAAAGATCATGAATTAACTACTACTTCCTCATGAACTAAAACAGAGGCACAAAAGAGAAATGCTTTTTTGAATAATTTCGAGATGGTACATGAAAGTCTTCGTTAGGAATGGCAGGTAAATACCATGTATAGGAAGGTATGGTGGACTCATATGGCATAACTGGTTTAAAGGATTTTGGATACACAAACAGTCAGTCCGCTTAGTACAGGTGGAGGTTAGCAAAAGACTGGGAGCGACCAACTAAGAGAGCAATGATGGTCATAATCATGCAGAGCGACAAAGCAACATTGAATCAGGCATGGAAGTTATATCGCTACTCAGAAATTAAAGATCATCAAGGCTTGACAGACTTTCTTTACAGTCTTTAATATGCGTGAGCATACGCCAAGTCAATCAAAATAAATTCTTGAAGGAAGATATTACTAAACCATACCACATCATAGGCAAACAAATCATGTTGGTACTCCAATAACATATTGGGAACCCCCCAGCTATTTGAGACTAACCATAAGAAAACATGAACTACTAAGCACCATTATGCACGTAGCATTTTTATCATAGACATATCGACCAATGCAACAGAAGCAAACTCTCTTAATAAGATGAGCATGATAACTAAAGAGAGTTCAAGCAACCAACTAAACAAAAGCTCTTTAAAAAAGATAAGCATGAAAACTAAGAGCTAAGCATGAAAGTAGCTATTGAAAGACCAAGAACATACACAGCAAAGATAGACATGAAAATTCTATGTTGTGTTCTAGGTTGAAGTGGAGCGTGTTTCCCTCCCACACAAAGAAAGCTGAGTTCCGACTCGTTATGAAAAACAAGCAAAGCTAACGAAAACTAAAAAGGAAAACTAAAAGCAAGACGCTCCAAGCATAGCACATAACACATGAAGTGATAAAAATATAGTGGAACGAAAGACGAACTGATAATGTTGATGGAGAAGGGGATGCACGGGGGCATCTCCAAGCTTAGACGCTTGAGTCTCCTAGAATATTTCTTGGGGGTGCACGGGGGCATCCCCAAGCTTGAGCGTTTGACACTCCTGAATCTTTTTATCATCTTCCCTCGCACACTTGAAAACTCCCTTCATACATAACTCATCATAATCTGATTAGCGAGGTTAGTACCCATAATAAAATAATCGTTCCTTGCTGGAAAGAAAGATATTCTTGAAGGTCTACTGTTTCTCAAGATTGCCAAAAGGTTTTTGCAAAGAAAAAGCAAGCTCAAGGTTTGCAAAATGAAGGAAAGGCAAAACAGGACAGAATCTGTGAAAAACAGAACAGCAGGTAGTAAATGATTTTTTCGGGGCACTTCTGCAACTCTAATAAAAAAACTCAGAATAGATGCACGAAAGACAATTATATAGAGCACGCTGTCAAAAAAATTCAGACCAAAAAGATGATCTGGTGATTTTATACGGATTTTTTCTGTCCAAGGACAGAATCTGTTTCCTGAACAGCACGTCACAACTTTTGAACTTTCTTGCAATCAGAGGCTAAACTTGGCACAAAGCTGAAAAGTAAAGATACAATGATGATGCTACTGTAGTAACAAACATCAAGACCACTAAAACTGAAAGAACAAACTGAAAGCAAAGATAACAAGGGTTGTCTCCCTAGAGCTCTTTCTTTATAGCCATAAAGATAGGCTTAAGAATTTAATGATGCTCTCGTAGGAATAAGAGTTGAAGAACAAAAGAGAGCATCAAGAAGCAAATACCAAACACATTTAAGCCTAACATGCTTCCTATGCATAGGAATATTGCAATACAATAATTTATTGAAGCACAAATCAATAAGCATAGGAAGACAAAACAAGTGCAGCTTCAAAACCTTCAACATAAAGAGAGGGAACTTGATATTATTGAAATATCTATAAGCATATGTTCCCTTCTCATAATAATTTTTAGTGGGATCACGAATAAACTCAACAATATAAGCATCACATAAAGCATTGTTACCATGATCCACATGCAAAAAGGTATCATTACTCTTCATATAAGCAAAATCTTTCTTATTAGGAATAGTGAGAGTAAAGCAATCATAACCATCATGGTAATCATTGTATTTAGGAGGCATATCATAATCATAATAAATTTTATCCTCAATAGTAGGTGGACTGAAAACATCATATTCATCATTGTAATCATATATAGGAAGCAAAGTATCATCAAAGTAAATTTTTTCTTCAAAAGTTGGGGGACTAAAAATATCATGTTCATCAAACGTGTCATCCCCAAGCTTAGAGCTTTCCATGTCATTAGCAATATTGATATTCAAAGAAAGCATACTAATAACATCACCACCATCATGATTGTTATGCAAATAATAGAGTTCCATAGGTTTTTAAATTTTCTCTACAAACACATCATGTCCCAAAGCAAGGTAGAGCTTATAAAGCTCTCTCATATTTTTGTTGTTTTCCATTAAGCAAAACTAGTGAAAAGACATAAAGAAAACTGAAAGGTAAACTAACAAGACTAAAAAGCAAAGGTAAAAGATAGCGTGCAACTCCCCTATCTTAAAGAGTGGAGTCCCCGGCAACGGCGCCAGAAAACTTTGCTTGATGGCTTCTCGCCCCTCGTTGGTTACCCCAAGTGGAAGGTTTGAGATGCAGTGTAGCGGTAGTTTTCCCTTGGCAAAGATACCAAGGATCGATTTCCCCTGAGACTCCCAGTTTCAACAAGAAGGTGTCAACTGCTAACGGCGCCAGATATTAGCAATCAACGTGGACCTGCACAAATATACAAATAACTTTGCTCCCAACGAGTACAGAGAGGTTGTCAATCCCTCCGGCCTTGTCGTTTACAAAGGGTCAAACGCAAGTGATAATAGTGATAGGTAAAACTGCAAATAGTAAGTAAAAATAGAAAGTAAATAGCGGATGTGATCAGTGATGGTAATATGGACCGGGGTCCCGTGATGTTCACTAGTGATGTCTCTCTCCCAAAAGACGATAAAACAACTATGTGAGGTAAACGGACTACAGCTGGGCAATTGACAGAATTATGTGCGCAAACCAATGCTAAATATGTTGCAAGAAAGGTAGAGGTTCAAAGCATGGGCGGTACGCCAAGGCAAGTAGACCGAAATCCATCTGCATCTACTACTAATCATCCACCTTGAGATATCTATCCAGAACATCTTGCTGGTATTAAGTTGCGAGTCCCACCCATAGTGTAAACTCAAAGCAACAAACAACTGCATTAAAAGAACTTTGCGTAAAGTAAACAATCCTTGCACCCGCGGGCACAAGCACCGTTGTTTTCCCCCTTGTGGCAACAGCACATCCCCTAGACTCATGTTTCTGTCACTCAAGCTAGTCATCGAGGGGCATGAACCCACAATCAAGCATAACGTTCCCTCTTGGAGTCACTACCTACTACTTGGCCAAAGCAATAAATAGCAACGGAGAACATGCAAGAATTACTTACGAACATAAATATAAAAGAGGTAAATCAAATATATTACTCAAACACAATCTGAACATAATCTCACAATCCATCGGATCCCAGCAAACTCATCATAGCAACAGCATAAGGATTACATATGTGCCTCGATCATGTAGGGCAGCTCACGAGGTCTAATTAGTGAAGCACAAGAAGGGGAGGAGAACATCACATAGCTACTGGTCATGGACTCATGGTCCAAGGGAGACTACTCACAACTCATCCGGGAGGCGTCCATGGTGGTGGAGAGGCTCCCGGTGGTGATCCTCCCCTCCGGCAGGGTGCCGGGAAGAGTTCTCCTGGTGCTCCCGATCTTGGAAGCGCGGCGGCGGCGGAACAGAGATGAGATCATGAAAAAGGGTTCCCGTCTCGAGGGTTTCGGGACGCGTGTTAAATATATGCCAAAGGGGGGCATCAGCGGAGGCCTGGGGGGCCCAGGCGCCCCCCGGCGCGGCCAGGAGGGGGGCCGCGCCACCAGGGCGCCTGGAGCCCTGGTGGCCCCCCTCCGGCCCTACTTCGACCGTGTGGTAGCTTCCGGAACGCTGATTTTTTATATAATTTTTCCGGGATTTTTCTGGCAGTTTACGTGATGGGAAAACCTGAAATACAAAAACTGCAGAAAACAGAAACTGCCACTGGGGTGCACTGAGTTAATAGGTTAGTCCAAATATGATCAAAAGTGTATGGAAGTGTATAAATAACATAGCAATATCACACAAAAGAGGCATGGAGCAAGCAGAAATTATAGATACGTTTTGGACGTATCAGCGGGGCACTGGGCTCTAACTGAACCCGAACGAGGCGTTCGCTTACTGAACCCAAGCGATCGATCCCTTGATTGTTAACTGAACCCGAGCGATTCATTCGCTACTCCTGCTAACTAAAGTCGATCGAACTTACTTCTTGATGAACATTGACCGTTGTTGGGGGTTGGATGAACAATTCCCGATGAGGGTTGGATGAACAGGACCCCGTGGTAGTAAGTGGTTGCCGCTGGATGAACATGACACCGAGAGGAGGCCGCCATACCCGAGCCGGTTGGGGGTGGATGAACAAGACCCCGTGGAGGGCTGGTTGAACAGTAGCCGGTGGAGGCTGGATGAACAGTAGCCCGTGGATGAACAGTAGCTGGTGGAGGCAGGAGGAAGCCGTGGTGTGCTACCTCTTGAGCTTGCGTTGGTTTTTCCCTTGAAGAGGAAAGGGTGATGCAGCAAAGTAGAGTAAGTATTTCCCTCAGTTTGAGAACCAAGGTATCAATCCAGTAGGAGACAACTCGCAAATCGCCAAATACCTGCACAAACAATCAAACAACTTGCACCCAACGCTATAAAGAGGTTGTCAATCCCTTCACGGTTATCTGCAAAAGTGAGATCTGATAGAGAGAGATAGACTATAAAGTAAATATTTTTGGTATTATTGCTTTATAGATTGGAAAGTAAAAGGTTGCAAAATAGTAGATCGGAAACTTATTAGATGGAAAATGGACCCGGGGGCCATAGTTTTCACTAGAGGCTTCTCTCATGATAGCAAATATTACAGTGGGTAAACAAATTACTACCAATCAATTGATAGAAAAGCGCAAAATTATGGCGACATTTAAGGCAATGATCATGAATATAGGCATCACGTCTGTGTCAAGTAGACCGTCTCCTGCCTGCATCTATTACTATTACTCCACACATCGACCGAAACGATTCTGAATCTAGAGTATTAAGTTCATAAAGAACAGAGTAACGCATTAAGTAAGATGACATGATGTAGCAGAATTAACTCAAGCAATATGACGAAAAACTCATCTTGTTATCCTCGATGGCAACAATACAATACGTGTCATGTCCCTTTTTGTCACTGGGATTAAGCACCGCAAGATTGAACCCAAAGCAAAGCACTTCCCCCATTGCAAGAAAAACCAATCTAGTTGGCCAAATCAAACCGATAGTTCAAAGAGAATTACTAAGATATCAAATCATGCATATAAGAATTCAGAAAAGACTCAAATAATATTCATAGATAATCTAATAATAAATCCACAATTCATCGGATCTTGGCAAACACACCGCAAAATAAGATTACATCGGATAGATCTCTGAGAACATCGAGGAGAATATGATATTGAGGATCAATGAGAGAGAAGAAGCCATCTAGCTACTAGCTATGGACCCGTAGGTCTGTGGTAACTACTCATACTTCATCGGAATGGGAATGGTGTTGATGTAGAAAGAGTGGCTAGCAAAGAATTGGAGATTTGGTTTGTTTCCTCCAGAGATCAGATTGCTGATGGGTTTACAAAAGCATTAACTACAAGACCGTTTGAAGAGTTCAAGCATAATCTAAACCTGAGAGGTTTGGATTAAGGGAGGGTGTCAACAGAATATATGGTGCACACATATGCGCCCGTAGCCTTGTAGGTAGAGATCTTCTGTTATTGTCTTTGTATCTATCTCTAATTCATCTCCTCTCCCTTGTATATCTCCCTACCGGTTGGTTTAAACCACCTTGATCTTGTAGCTCAAGTCAATATCAATATATATAAATGCGGGCTCCTAGTGTATGGGAATTGAGACGCTTAGAGCAACTCCAACGGGGTGACCCATTTCGTCCGTCACCGTCCGTTTGGGTCGGCGCGGACAGAAAAGGCAGCCCAACGCGCTGACCCAAACAGACGCGCGTCCGCTTGGCATCCGCATGCCGACCCATTCCCGGACCAATTTTGAGCCGGATTTGCGTCGGCGCGGATATGAGACGGACGCGCGCGCGCCCACTCCTCTCCTCGGGTCCGCCAGTCGGTGGCAGCCACCACTATTTCCCCCCATTTCCACCAAAAACCCTCCCGCCCGCGCGCTCCCACCCCACACCCGTGCGCTCCCACTCCATCGACCTCGACGCTGACACCGGCCTCGCCTCCCTCGCCTCGTCCAGCGTCGCCGCCCCCTCCGGGAAAGGCAAGCCTCGTGCTCCGTGCAAGAACACCACCGTGACCAAGCCAAAGAAGCCGGTGACGCCCGACCAGCGGGCAAGGGAGTCGGCCAAGAGGAAGGGCCGGAGGCACGCCGCGGACGCGAGGGGTGAGGCCGTCACTCAGGCCGCCGCGCAGCAGGAGGTCACCAACGCCCGCGTCGCGCAGGCAACGAGGGAGGCGCTCTACATGCTAGGGTTAAACCCTGGCCAGCACGGCCTCGTCCAAGCCGCCGTCGCCGCGGCCAGCACCTGCTCGTCGGCGGTTCCTCGGATGGTGGTGCCCGACTCGCCTCGTGTGTCGGCTTGCAACCCGGTGCCAGGCTTCCACGTCTACCAGCGGACCTCCCGCCTCTCCGGTGAGTGCTCGCCCGACGTGAGCGTGGTCGCACCTTCCACGCTTGCACCCGCGCCCATCGACCTCAACGCCACCTCGGTGGCAAGTGGCTCGTCATCCGGCGGCGCCAGGAAACACGTGCGGTAGACGCTGCCCGGCGTGCTCCAGGACACCCGCAACCTGTTCGAGGGAATGTCGTCCGCCCGCGACGAGGACTACATGCAGAACCTCATCTTCCAAGGCGGTGCGCCAGCCGCTTGCTACGATCCCGATGAGACACAAAGCCAGGATGGCCGCGGGGCGTTCACGCCGGCCGGCGCCTATGATCCCGATCAGGCGGCCTTCATGCGTGATCAGGTCGGTATTGACTTGGACGGCTTCCCACTTGACCACGAGTTCCCGGATGACTACGGGCTAGAGAAAGAGGACGAGTGCGACATCGAAGCAGAGCCCTTGTCCGAGGACAAGCTCGCCAACCAAGCCGCCGGTCCTAAGCCGAAGCGCGCGAGCAAGCGCACGAAGGCATACACGGCGGTCGAGGACAAGCTTCTTTGGGAGTGTTGGCGAGACATTGGACAAGACCCCAATACAGGCGCCGAGCAAAAGCATTCAACCTTTTGGATTCGTGTTCACCGAGAGTTTCACGAGCGCAAGAAGTTTCCGCCATACTAATTTGTGAGCACGCGCGGGTTAGTGTCCATTTCCAAACGTTGGAGGGTGATCCAACACGAGTGCAACAAGCTTTGCGCCACTCTTGAGAGCGTCAAGACCCGCCCCGTCAGCCGCATCGGCATGCAAGACATGGTATGCTAGCAAGCCGCCCTGTTTTTGTGTCATCAAGTTCGTGCTTGCTTGTTCATTTGCATATCATTTGCCCATATGCTTGCATGGAAACATTTTGTAGGCATTTCAAGCTTTGGAGGCATTCAAGGTTCAACACAATGGCAAGTGCTTCAACCTCTCCCATTGCATTCGGGTCATCAAGGACGAGGAGAAGTTCAAGGCGCAATATGCCTCACTCAAGTCGCGTGGGGGGAAGCAAGCCGTGGAGGATGTTGGGGAGGGCGAGCCGGCACGGCCGAGGGGGAAGACCAACTCCAAGAAGGAGGACAAGCGGGATGCGGCATCCAACGCCTTGATCGCTAGCGTGCAGGGCATGATGAATAAGAAGGACTCGAGGGAGGAGGAGCGCCGGAAGTTCAAGGCGGAGCAAATGGACGCTTTCATGGAGATCCAAAGGAGGAGGCTTGAGATGGGCGCGGAGAAGCAAGCCAAGATGTTCGAGTTGGAGGCGGAGAAGCAAGCCAAGATGCTAGAGATCGAGGCCGCCAACGCGAAGACCAAGGCGAAAGAAGTGGCTCTCGCGAGCATGATGACCAGGGTGGAGATCATGAAGGTGGATCTCAACACCGTGTCGCCAAGGAAGAGGCCGTGGTTCGAGAAGATGCAGGCCGACATGCTCAAGTTCGACGAGGAGTGATCTATGGCGGCGAGTGCCATCTTTTTTGTATGCCGGCAGGTGTGCCGGCATGACCACGGGAGCCGCGATGGCGTGGTCGAACTCAAGTCCCAAGCCATTTTTTGTGTGCTGGCATGTGTGCCGGCCGGCCGACGAGTGCGCCCGAACTCGCTAGCATGACTCTGGTGATATTTTCTGAAGCCGACATTGTATGGCGGCGCTGACATTGTGCCGGCATGAGACATGACCGCTGGCATGATCGGCCGCAGACTCTTTTTTTCAAAAAGTTTAGTGCGGACATGAAATGGATCGGCGTGTTGGGCGCGCTGCCGACCCAAGTGAAAAATTGGGCGGACGCCGGGCGGGCGGCCAACCCAAATAAACAAAACGCAGACAAATGCGCCGTCCGTTTAGTTCGGCCCATTGGAGTTGCTCTTAATCCATTGTCTAACAGTGAGAAGGGGAAATACCCGGATATTATAAGAGGTGCAGGACAACGCAAAACCGAAACGCTTGATGGCGGGGGGAGGACCGAAGGAAGAAGAATCATGGCGTTTTGCTGTCTCGCTGATGGTGCTCCCCGCAGGCGGCTTGTGTTGCTGTTTCCTTTCATAATGCAGTATCGATTAACCTTTCTGCACAAGTCACCTTCCGAGATCCAGAGCCACATGCCGATGCCTGTACGAGCTCTTTTCCAGGCAATCATATTTGAGATTAGTATAGTCTGCCACCCCTGGTTTAAACAAATGCATGGCACTGGTAGTGTTACCAGAAGATTTTCTATCGATTGACTTTACAGATCGCTCAGAGCAGCTGTCTTCTGCGAGCATGTGCATGTGCAAATTTGTTTGGCACTTTGTTTGCTAGCTCGAACTGTTAAAACTTTTGCTCAAATTTTGGTGGATTTAGTTAGCAAAACTTTCAGAAATCCTGTTCCTGAAAGAAACTGCTGCCACCTTTTGCTTTGTGATTCTCACAAGGAATTCAACCCTATTGCAGTGCAGAGATTGCAATTTGGTTCAGAGAATATAGTAATACGAGTACATTGTATCGCAGAAATAAAATACTCCATCGGAGAGTTGGCAGGAGAGGGATAAGAAGAGCAACAACTAATTTTGGATCATTGCAAGAATCTGGAGTATATCAAACAAAGATATATCATATATTATCTGGTTGTGGTGTTTTTCTTTTGTTTTTAGGTTGATTTGCTTAGTCTAGGAGGGTCACTGTATTCCTCCACTTGACCTTCAAGGCCCAAAATCCCTTTCTTGGCACATGGTTTACCTGCCCCAAAGTACCTCAGCACAACATACAATGGTTTCTACTAACTTAGACAGCAAAAAGGCTATCTGTTCCTGCCAGTCTTACCATGGATTAAAGCAAATCACAAGACAAGCTCACCTGGCAATGCTTTGATCATCGTGACAGATTTGCACATCTGGTGTCTTCTTTCCTCAGCAAAGCAAGATCATCACCGAAGGAATTCTAACACTCAGAAGCACCTGACAGACACGAGAGGGTCAAGCACCTTGTCATGCACAAGACAGGAAAACGAAACATCTAACATGTTAGACCTAATTAAACTGCCAAAACATCTTACATTTACGAACCGAGGTGCTTCCTCTGATCCAAAGTAAAACCCTGTATGGTAATCCATCAACTACCGGAATCTACGGAGCGAGGAAACTGCAGCTCCGTCATTTTGAGCCGCAGCTCCACCAGCTCCGGGAGCGGAGTTGTGGAGCGGAGCGACACCGAACAGGGTCAAAGTGTCGTGATTTTAGTTTAAATTTGAATTAAAACCACGACACTTATTTTGGATTAGGGGGGAGTAGTAGGTATGAGCATCAGTCTAGCACCTTTCCAATGCATACTGCAGAATTAATGTTAGGTATAGTACATTTGACAATTGTGAACACAATTTCAAACAGCCTGACTGAGCAGTGAACTACAAGCCAAATGACAATGAGCATGTAGAATAATAACTGAAGTAACAACTGTACATTCTATTGTTTAGTGAAGAAAGAACATGCTGGCCACAAGAAGGCTACCTACTACTACATATAGTACAGACGTTCCAGGACCATGCCCTTTATCTCAGATTCTCTAAATGTTCCATGGTTCCATACTTTCCACTAGGTGGCGAAAACATGTACTAACAGTAAATGCGCGAAAATGTTGAGAGAGAAAAACAAAATGTTTTGGCAAAACCGAGATGCATATAGATTGTCCTACAGCAATCGATGGTCGAAGAATTATCTGTGGCAGGTGAAATTTACAGACATTGCACACATCATGAAAGGAGAGCACACTTGCCTTATATTTACTCAAAGGAGACCACACTTGTTAGCACTCCCTCCATAAAGAAATATAAGAGCGTTTAGATCACTACATAGTGTTAAGAAGCAGCGACGGATACCAGTGCAGATCTCAAATTTTCGAAAGGAGAATGCAAAAAATAGAAGCCGGATGGAATCAATATAGTTATTAATTCACAATTCTTTGATAGAGAAATAAATTTCAAACTGATGTGATGGAACTCTAGGAGTGTTACTTCTGAATTGAACATCTAGTATGCACAATGAGTGACCAACAAATCTTGACTCACATGAAATTAGCAAAAAGCCCAGCAGCAAGACGATAGCCGATAGGGGCCGGAAGGAATCATGCAAAGGGGAAACAGACATAAAGGAAAAAGGGAAAAGGAATGTGTGGGCCTGTCGTGACCAACAACAGCAGTAGGGCCAGCATTGTTTCACCTCTCACATCTCAAGTGACCGTATCATCATGCAGACTCTCAGAGGCTTTATCGAGCACATGGGGATCGGGGAGGGGACACATCCACAACGCAGAATCATAAGAGTAGCGTACCAACCCAGTAACCTGAACGAAAAAAAACAGCAGTGCATTCCACGCTGTGATGATGTGCTCCATAGGGTCAAAGTCCAGCCACTGATGAGAGATCTGGTATTCCGCCTGTAGTACGTGCCTAAGTATAGAAATTTAGATTGATTGCTTTGATTAGCCGGTTTAGCAAGGAACAGACTTGTCAGTATCAATAAAAAACTCAATGCAAGAATACAGGACACAGAAAGTGTGCTTACAATGGCAGTGCAATTTTTTTTTTTAAACAAAAAACACAACAGTTGACAGTGCAATAGGGGCCTTGTTTGGCGTCATGCCTCAAGGAGAGGATCATGAACCTTGCCATCTGGAGTTCAGGAGCTCATCAAAGATGAATTTTGGTATGCAAAACTTCGAATGCACTTGCCATCAAGCAACTGCGCTGGAGTATTAACTGGCTGCGATTAAGAAACATCCTTAACTGTATCAGTTTGAGGCAAAGATAAAAGTGTAGATCACATGGTAACAGCAGCATATAGAAAGTTCCAGGATATCATTTCACATTGTCAGGCCAATCCTAATCCAACTTTACGGAGTATTACTGCAACTTAATCACCCCGGCCATCGGTGCTACTATTATTGAAATGTTGCGGAAAGTCCATTTACAGTAAACTCTGAGCAGGTCCTTTTTTTGGGTCTGGTGACCTTGCTTCTGGATACTACTTCATCATCCCTGTATGTAGGTTGTAGCCATCAGATCTGTCCTCCCACTTGCAGCAGGTCCACCCAGCCTCAACAAAAGCACAGTGAAAACATAGCCAGCATATATTGGCTTAGCCGTGCCCCAGGACCCCTGCTGAATGTTGTTTCCAGTCTGAATATTGTTCCACGGCGTGTAGGACATCCCTGTCCTCACCACTTAACATACATACAGTCATACAGATAGAGCACATAACTCCCCAAGTACTATATTTATTGCTCAATTGTAGCTTCACTTGGCGATAGACATTACAGAACCAAAACAAAATCAGTATGACTATGGTAATGAAAAACGATATACGGCAACTTAAGAAACAAAAACAAGTATCCAGAGTAAGAATCTACCAACTGAATACTGCAGCAAACAATAACTAAATTAAACTGTAATACTCCCTCTGTAAAGAAATATAAGAGCGTTTAGATCACTACTCTAGTTATCTAAATGCTCTTATATTTCTTTACAAAGGGAGTACTAGACGTGCATCGGTAAGAAATAACTGGAAGGGGCATGCAAATATGCACTTCTGCTCCAGGACATATATTGACAGGGTAAGCCGGAAGAGTAAATGGTGACACCCAACTTCCTGATCATTTGCATGCTTAAATATCACCTTATCTCCGTCAATCTAACTTGTATGATATCCAGTTCTGACAGCTCACTATTTTCTTGGATGATATTTCAAACAACTTGCAGCTTAGCTCTGACGTTCGTAGGACAAAAGATGAAACCGAACACTAAAGCCCCATTGAAGGGACATGGATGAAGCGAGTTTCAGAAAGTGAGCATGTCCTTCCAAATGGTTGACACAATCCACAAAAATCCAAAAGCCTACATACAAGAATATAAATATCTATGAATGGAAAAGGGAGAATATGTCCCATTCTCGATATTCATCCAATATGCAAACTGAAGATAACGCTAGCAGTTTGTGGTGTCAATTTGGAATCATAGTGCCCACTGGCAGCTTCATATAGTGATTTCTATCCTTGTAAGAATCATAGTTGATTTATAGATGTTTCTGTGAAACCATCCTTTGCTTCAGACCGGAGAGTGAACAGCAGTAGTAACTGACTAACTGGTTGGTGCTCCAGGGTCACACCAATACACCATAGAGCAATTCAACAGAAGCTTCTAGAATAGCTTGTTTCCTGTTATATCCTGTCATGTGTAGAAGTGTGAGTAGATTGTGCACTTCTGTCAGCAATTTAACATCAGGGCTGACAGGTCGGTTCGTGAAACTGGACGTGGCATCAATGTCAGAGGAAATGTGTCAAACTACTCATCGGTCGCCGGCGTTGCAATCTCCGTGTCCGGGCGCTCCTTCACCTTTGGACTCCTTACGGCGAGCGGCGGCTTGCCTAGCTCCTGCAGTCAGCAGCAATCCATGCCAGGTAGTATCAGATAATCTGCAAGGAAAAAGAGTCAGGTTTCAGATATTTAGACTGAATGAAATTCTTGATCTGCTGATGGAGATCTTCTCCCACCTTAATTTTCTGGGTTAAGGATTCTCTGGGCGACAATATCGAAACGTGTGTAGATCACATTGGCTTGCAGTTCGAGCCAGGTAAATTATCCCCAATTTTTGGATTCAGATTCGCATTAACCGTGCAGGTGAGTCAGTAGAAGAATTTTCATATCCCGCGTCAGGTAAAACAGCTAAGAAAGCTCGGGCACGATGCCTGTCCCGCTCCCCACGTCAAGCTCCCCGCTTTCTGAACGGAAACAGTTGTGTTAAAGCACACCGACCAAGCCCCGCCATGGTCACCGCATCCGCATGCATGCCCAGACAGGTCAGGACACGACACGGCCATCTCCTCTTGAGCGCGTATCACAAACTCGCAATCACCAGCAATGCCGGTGCAACAACACAGCAGCAGCCTGGCCACGGAGCGAGGGCCCTGCGGCGCTGCGCTAAGCCTCGACCGGCGATCACCGGCAATGCCGCTGGAGCCGGCGCAACAACACCGCCGCAGCGTCAGCAGCAGCCTGGCGACGGAGCTAGGCGTCTGCGCCGCGCTGGGCCGACTCTACCCGAGCGACGGCGTCGCGGTGCTCCCCAGCACGCTGCTCGACGAGTACGAGCGGCTGGCCATCGAGGCCCAGCTCAGCCGGGCCGTCCTGCGCCGGAGCTACTCCGAGCCGAGCCCGTCCCGGGTCGTCGCGCTGGTGCGGGAGAAGACGGCAGCTCGTGGTGCCGAGAGCGTCGAGGAGGGGACGGGGCGGGCACCGTGCGAGCCGAGGGCGCGGAGGCCTTGGCTGCTGGAGGCGCTGAAGCGGGTCCTCTGCTGGCTGGGCGGCGCGTGGGGCGGGCACGGCCGGAGCGAGGAACAGCAGGCAACGCCGAAGCCGCCCGCGCCGCCGGCGCCGGAGCCGCCACGGATGCGCCTGCTCGACTACCTCCGCTAGTTACTGCGCGTTATTTTGTTGAACCTTTTGTAATACTAGCAAAAGAGCCCATGCGTTGCAACGGGAAAAAAAATACCGCTCTCCTAACTCAATGATCATGACTCAAGACTACAATATGCCTGGCTTTTATTTCAACGCATAGCATCCCATCTATGCTGCTACTTATCATCCTCCCCACCCTCGCGGAAAGTGATCACACAATCACAATACAATTGAATGTAGTCAATCCTAAAGCGTCTCTTTCGGCATAAGATGATAAATCTACTCTCTTTTTTCCTCTTAGGTTTTCACGAGGCTTGCATACATGGTTACAGATGATTGCTTTCGTCTTCAATCCTGGTTTTGCTGAGGTGTTCATTTGCAATCTGGATAGGCAGCAGTATGGTATGAAAGAAAGTCTGATCATGCGCTATTGATTAATGTAGCACCCTAGATATTTTTTTAAATGGTTAATTGGTAAAATAACATCATATTCCAATTTTACATATTTTTAGTTAAATTTCATATATAACATGGTAAATTTGTTTAGGTCAAAAGGATGTATAAGGTGGTTGCCTCATTCCCCCATACCACCTTCAACATGACCATCTTCACGGATGTCAAGCATGGCATCTTCTTTCTGATGTGGAACAAAAAAATTATTGAACCTCCGTGGCCGTGTTTCAAAAAGACTATGTGCCCATGACATGTAAATGTCTTTGTTTTGGCGCCCGATGGTTTATTATGCATTCATATAAACCAGGATTAGCGGCATCCGGATAATAATTTATGTATTTATTTCATTGCACATCCGGACATATATGTTTCCGCCGTTTGTCCTGGCCTATGTTAGCCAATATGAGTATACGTCAAAAAACACAAACGGATGCGAATCCAACTTGAGGAAGAAGAAAAAAAAATGTAAAACCAGATCGGTCAATTGTGTGCATGTAGATTCTTTTTGGACATAAGCATCAGACTATATGTGTTGTTTGCATGCTAGAGTATCATATTTTTCCTAGAAGCAATTTAGTTAACAGAAAAATGATATTAAAGTAAGAGCATTACTATATACTACCTCGGTAAACTAATATAATAGGTTTTTGATCACTAAAGTAGAGATCTAAACATTTTTATATTAGTTACGGAGGGACTATACATTATGTTTTCCATCTAACTTCACTACGACGTTGTAGATCGGTCTGTCGATGACTAGTTATGAAGCATACCACGCTAGCAGATTAACCATTTAACTGACGCAGGACAATAAAAATGTCGTGTATGCAACACTTCCAAAGAAATTTTACATGGATGCAATTGTTCTTGTCCATAGCATCAATATTTGTGTTAAAATGATGTATAAAATGGTTGCCTCGTTCCTCCATACGACCATCAACATGGCCATCTTCAGGGACGTCGAGCATGTCATGTTGTTCTTGATCCGGAACAACAACTTTATTGAGAGCAATTAAAGACTCCGTGGCCGTGATATGTCTTTGCGTTGATAGTTTATTATGCACTCGTATAAACCGGAATTAGAGATAATTTATATATTTACTTCATTGGAAGTTCAGACATATATGCTTTCGCCGTGTGTCCTCACCTATGTAGTCATTATGATTACGTGAAAAACACAAACAAACACAAATCCAATTTTAAAAATAAAAAAATTGTAGAAACAAACCTGGCAATTGTGATTCCAAGAAGAAGAAAAAATGCAAGCACGACGAAAATCAAGCGATTTGATGATAAAAGAGTGTATCCCTCATTAACTTTTCTTTGAAATATTCTAATATTGGGTGAGTGTTTCGTCATCACCCCACCCACAAGGCAAGCACCGCTGTCTATTTCTCTGAAATTATCTTCTCAGCCGCCCCTCATCTTATCTCTTCCCCACACCTTCCTTGTTCCACACACCCCTGATTCCATTCCTCTCTTCTCTTCCCTTCTTTCTATCCAGCAGAACTACCATGCCATGCGCAGCACTCCAGTCCTTCAACGGATGCCGCTGGTTCAAAGCCAGCGGCGAGTCTCCCTCGTGCGCCCCTCGCGCACGCCGGCCCACCGAAGCTCCAGCGCCTCTCCTTCTCCCTCCCCTTTCTCTTTTTTCCTCTCTTCCTTCCCCTGCCTCTCTGCTTTGCTTTTCCCTCGTCCAACGGGGACTCCTCTTTGCCTGGGATAACAGGATTTGTGTGGATTTGTTCCCTCTTCTTTGATCTATTTTGGTCCTATTCTTGTTGGCTTCTGATGCAGAAACGCCGCTGAAGTATAAAAGTTGATGGAATCAGGTGCAAAGAAGCGGGGTGGGACTATTATTACTTTGTACTCAAAGATTTTTTTAGGGATACTTTGTACACGCAGTTTTTGTTTGAGGGGTCTTTGTACACGCAGCTAGCTTTACATGTTTTTTTAGGATCGCTGGCTTACATGTTGGACGGGCATGTATTCCCTAGCGAGTTGGGCCTGATTCGGTGTGCCACCTCGTTTATAAAGAATATATATAGATAAAGATAGGACATCCCCAAATTATTAGTACCACCTCGTTTATAAAGAAATTTTATCTATACAAATCGCAAAAGCGTATTATGACATGAGAAGAAAGCGTATTGTGACGGTGAACCCGACGGACTCGTTCCGTGCTTTATTATTAGGTAAAGATAAAGATAGTACTGTATACGGAATGTAAAGATCCAGATCGGATTCGTGTAATGAGAATGAGAGCATGCGTGAGCACCGTGGATTCGACAGCTGGGGTTTTGCTTGCCGCGAGCCCAGCATCAGCGATGCGCACCTCCGCCACGCAAGCGGGCTTGGCGCGTACGCGGAGGGAGGGACGCTGGTCGGCGTCGGAGTGCACGTTCTGGAAAAGGACACGACGCTGCATGCATGCCTGCAAAACCATGTGCATGGATGATGGATCATACGTAGACTCCTTGGACTAGCTAGACACCGCTACATCACGTTGACGTGGCCGCATGATACGACCTGATTCCGGAGAGATGGTGCACCTCCTTGTGGCCACGCTCATGGACGTCGTGCGCCTGGTGCGTGTCCACGCGCTCATGGACGCCGTGCTCATGCAGTCATGCTCACCGCCGCCTAGGAGGGGAAGGGCGCCGTCCGCCCAAGGACCAACCCGTGGAATGGGGAAGGAGACATGCGCAAGAGAAAGGCGTCTTTCCGCGAGCTGCTTGGCGTTCGCACATGCTCACCATCCTGCTGCAGCGCAGGCGCGAGGACGATCTTTGTGTAGTTAACACCAAATCCGAGTTGATTATGAGTGGGATTTGACATCACCAAGAGAGTAAAAATCATGTTAGCAAGATCAATCTCATGAAAACGTTTGACTGATTGATGGGTGTTGCAAGCATTAGATAAGTACTCCCTCTATAAAGAAAATATAAGAGCATTTAGATCACTAACTCTTATATTTTTTTAAAGGAGGAAGTACGTAGTAAGAGAGGATAAGAGCATGCGCTCCCGTTGTTGGTGCATGCAACACAAAGCTTGTGATTGGCTTATGCTGCAAGCCGCGTGGTCGTCGCCGCACTGCGCTAATGCGCTTGCGGCCGCATGCGCCACCTTCGCCCGAGCGCTCTTGCGGGTGCCCGACGCACTATTTGCGCACAAGAACAACTTACGCTGCCTTGCTGTGCCAAGAGACAGATGAAGATGTAGATGACACGTAGGTCCGTGTTGTCATTGAGAGAAAAACTGTGATCCAGACCGGGATTATGCTTACAAATACTACTAGGTCTGGATTGAGTTAGGGTTAAAAACGACCATAATTACAAATGATAGTGTACAGATTTCGAGGATTTTGAAGATGAGGGTTCATTTCAAACCAATCCTACAACATCAAGGTTTAAATCAAACTCCACTTCATGATTCCATCTATGATACTGGCTTTACCATGTGCATGGATCAACCAGTCCACTACGCGATGAGCGAGCGGCAGACGTCACGATGTAAATGGACAGCTTACTTGACATTGTGGGACTTGCCCGCTCTAACCACCGCTTCTTATATGGGACTATGTCATAGTCTAGTTATTATTTTGTGGTGTGTGTGGTGTCTACATAAGTACATAGTGCCACATATCTGCAAAGCTAACTGGTACTCCCTCTGTTCCGATTTACTTGTCGTGGTTTTAGTTCAAATTTGAACTAAAACCACGACAAGTAAATCGGAACGGAGGGAGTACAAATTTGCATACATAGTATCATAGTAGAAACGTGCACCATGAGTCTCCAGATTAGCATATACTATAGTACAAACTTGTGCGTACAGGGCAGTATTCATACTTTGCAATCCACAAAGCAACTCTGAATCTCCAGATTCAACAATTATTAGACTGTCTCATATAAAAATTAAAATTCAGAGTAGTATTCATATTGCAGGAAAGAACAAAATCCATAAAGCAGCGCCATATTCATCCTGCTGCTCAAGGTTTCAAGCTGCTCAATTTTACATAGCTTAGGCTGGTCACAATAGGGTGGAACTTAGGAGTAACATCACATATTTCAATACAACGTTGCTTATGTGGCACATATTTAATGAAGAGTGAGGTGCTTGTGGTAACTAGCTAAGTCACCGGAACATCACACACTTCAAGAAGCAATGAGTCTATAAGCTAATAAATGCATCGTTGCATGACACTACCTACATGTTCCTATCCATTGTGGAGGTAGTAATATAGTCTAGATAAGTGTGTATGTTACTACCTTATGTTCCTGCCCATTGTGACCAGCCTTAGAAGATACTGCACAGTTCACGCGATAAGGGCAAAAATATGGACGAATTAGTTTGGATGAGAGAAGAGAGAGAATGGCAACATTGTACCATCTGACTAAAAGCTTACTCTGATGGGACCTCGCGTACCGTATTGACATGTTTGATAGTTGTGTATTCTCAAAGCAAAATGACTAGCTTTTTATATAAATTATATCTCATCTAGATGAGTTCTAGCAAAACTGTTTTATATTGCACAGTGTTGCATTAATCTTTAGACGGGACGAGCGGCTCACGATCTGCTGCTAGGTGCCGAAAACGCTCAATTTTGCTAGAAGGACGGAAAGAGCTCACTCGTGGCAAAAAAAAAAAAAAAAAACTCGTCTCTTAACGTATTCCAGCAGTTCAGGCAAGGTGCGCCATGCTATACCGCTTGACCGGTGCCAAATCAGCATATACATAAAGCAAAGCGTACGATGGACTGTATGTGAACCCCTAGAGCAAGTTTAGGATAGTATTTCGGGTATTTCTAACTATAGAGATTAAAGTGACCACCGACGCAAGTATGAGGACCTACATTGACCACCGACACAACATCCAAGTGTTTCTCTACATCTGAATCAAAGGCTTGTTTTGACCGAAACTCGATGAAGCAAAGTTTAAATCGGGGATCAAGGATAACAGCTATACA
Organism: Secale cereale; assembly: GCA_902687465.1. NCBI lineage: Eukaryota > Viridiplantae > Streptophyta > Magnoliopsida > Poales > Poaceae > Secale > Secale cereale. The sequence goes on from LR738711.1 coordinate 801,774,890, forward strand.
ATTTGGCAAATATATGAATCAATTAGCATCTGGATAATTCTAAAACAGTTTGGGTCCCCTCGTGGGATTGGCGTTTTAGTTTGACGTTTTCTGTTGTTTTGAGGAGACCCGCTTCGGTACAACCCCCCTCACAAAGCGTATAAAGGGTAATATGGACTTTTGACAATCATACTCATTCTCGTATGTACGATGGGTTGCCTATAAAATACGTCAACTCACCCCTCACCATGGGCCGGCCCACTTATACCTTTTCTTTCTACTCCCTCCGTCCCAAAATACTTGTCATCAAAATAGACAAAAAGAGATGTATTTAGAACTAAAATATATCTCCTTTTATTCATTTTGATGGAGGGAGTATTATATAATGTTCGAAAAACATGCATGAGGCAAGCTTCGAAATCGAGATGTCCTGCAATCGTATAATCTGCAGTACCAACAGACCACCTTAGCAGTTGTGGCAGGTTCAGGTATGTCTGTCCTCTTAGTCCTGCCTCTGGGTGGTCGGATTAACGTTGCGATCTGACACAATAGTTAGGCTTTGAATTTTTCACTCCCCACGTATATAGCATCTCCCTCCCGCTAATCTCTCCATCAATAATTAATTCTGTGTTTCTAGTACAAACGATCTGGTTCCCAAAAATCACGCTAATTATTTTGGTAGGTTGTGATTGCTTCCAACAAACAGGCACAACAAATAATGCTTCCCACTAAATACATATTTGCTTCCGATTCTTTTTGAGAGAATTCCTTATTTAACATCGTGCCTAAATTTTATGCCCTATTTGACATCGACAAATAATTTCTTCCCTATCTAACGACGAGTTTAAATTTTATGCCTTTTATAACACTTTTGTTAATTTTAAGCCAAAATGACACATGAAAAGACTGTTTTGCCCTCATGTGGTATGTTTGTGTGCGCGCACGTGTGTGCCACTACTGTGTGCGCGCTTGTGTGCTTGTGTGTGTACACGCATGTGTGCTGTTGTGTGTGTGTTTCCTACTACATGCGTACGTGCGTGTGTGTGTGTGTGTTGTTGCTTGCATGTGTGTTGCATGCGGCTGTACTGCTGTGTGTGCTGCTGGGTGTGCGCTTCTGCGTGTGTGTGTTGTATGCATGTGTGCTGCTGCGTGTGTGTGCTGCTGCATGTGAGTGTGCTGCGTGTGTGTGTGCTGTTGTGTGTGCGCGCGTGCGCGTGTGTTGCTGCGTGTGTATATGTTGCTGTGTGTGCTATTGCCCTCGCACTGATGCTGCGTGTGTTTGCTACGACCCCACACACACACACATATCAGATGAGGGGCAAAATAGTCTTTTGAGGTGTCATTTAGTCTTAAAATGGACGAAAGTGTTATAAAAGGCACAAAATTTAGACTCATTGTCAGATAGGGAAGAAAAAAATTCTAGTGTCAAATAAGGAAACGAAATTTAAGATAGTGTTAAATAAGGAATTGTTTCATTCTTTTTCGCGGGACAGATTTGCTTCTGATAAATAAACAAATAAAGAAAATTAGTTGCTTCTGTATGTTTTTCTTTGCAACGCAAATGTTCCATGGAAACATTTTTTTTATGGAATCATATGCGATGGAAACAAACATATTATTCAGAAAAAAATCTGCTTCCAAAATAAAGGTACTCAAATTCGTTCCAGATATATATATTCTCAACTAAAAAAACAAGTGTATATATTCTGGATTGAAACTAGGACGTCTATACTGAAACATTGGGTTGTAGACAACATGTAATCTCTTGAAGCATCAGGCAGTAATGGTGGAAGCATACCTGCTTCTTCCATCAACATTTTACTTATAAATAATATCATAATTTTCTTCCAATGAAAACGAAATTTTCTTCCAATATATATTGGACTTTGCTGCCATACAACAAGACATAAACAATGAAGCACAACGGGCGGAAGCCTCCACTAGAACATGAGCACGGTCCAAAGACGGATGTCTTCGAGGAGTAGCGTCGATTAGATCGGAGCGACAAATAACGAGATCGGGCCGACATAGCTGGAGTGTGGTGGCTAGTCAGGGCCACATGATCCAAATGGAGTGAAAAAAATTCCACACACTGGCATCACCATGGAAGGCATGCACGCCAAGTTTTCTTGATTTCTTACATTATATGCATTTTCTAGGTTTTTCACTAAAAAAAATCTAAAATACTGCCTGCACGTGACGCAAACGTGCATTCGGTGCCCTAATTCATTCAACTTTTGTGTGGGGGGCTACCTTTGGCATGCCCATACACTGGCAAAATTTGGGACTGCCGGTAACGAAAATCTCGAAGCATTTTATTAAGGGCCATAAAATGGAATGAAATTTTTCTCACACACTGGCATCACCATGGAAGGCATGCATGCCAAGTTTAATTGTCTTTTGATATTCTATGCATTTTCTATGGTTTTCCCGTGAAAAAGCCCTAAAATATTGCCCGCATGTGACGCAACGTGCATTTGGTGTCCGTATTTGTTTACATTTTGCATGGAGTGCTTCCATGGGCATGCTCACATGCTGGCAAATTTTGGTGTCATTTCATACACGACAAGACCTACCACATGTTTGATCAGAATCGTTCGGGTCTGCCGGTAGGGTAAGTCTCGAACCAGTTTTTTTTTCACATTGACCAAATGGATAAAAAAAACTAAAATACTGCCCGCACGTGACGCAATGTACATTCGGTGTCCGGATTCGTTCAGATTTTGCATTAGGGGCTACCTTGGCCATGCCCACAGGCAGGTAAAATTTGATGTCGTTTCATCATGGTAGCAAACACACCATGTACAACCTGAACCATTCGTGTAGGTCGACAAGGCAAGTCTCGAAGCGCTTTCTTTTCACCTTCACCACACGAAACTAAAAAAATTCACACATTGGCATCACAATGGTCAGCAGGCATGCCAAGTTTCGCTGGTCTATGCCATTTATGCATTTTTCTGGAGTTTTCCTTGTGAAAATACCCTAAAACACACAACGGGCGTGACGCAACGTGCGTTCGGTGTCCGGATTCGTTCAAATTTTGAGTGTGGGACTACCTTGGTTTTTTCCACATTAACCAAATTGAGCCAAATTTGGTTGCATGGGGAAAACCCTAGAAAATGCATATAAAGTTGTGTAGGCGAGAAGGCTTCGTTTGAGAGTTCGCTATTTCTCGACATCCTTGCAATGACCGCAATTTTTTTATATGACCAATGCAAGGTGCCATACCAAGTTGTTTTTGTTTTCGACAAGTTTTTCATTTTCTGGAGCTCGGTTAATAAAGGACAATAAATGGCTAGACGTGTCATAACTTGCATACGCTGTCGGAAGTCATTCAAACCAGACATGGATGCCTATGTCCACTTGCTTGCAAAGCTGGGTTCATTAGAATGATGTCCAAAAATAGACCTTATGCAATGTAGGGTGTTTGGGGTAGGATCAGAAGGGACCGTTTGAAAGCATATTATTTTTCGACATCCGTGAAATGGACCCAAAAAATTTCCACCAACTTCTATGACCAATTCAAGGCATCATGCCAAATTGTTTGGATTTTGACAAGTTTTGCATTTTCTGCAATTTTCTCGGTGAAAAAGGCCTGTAAATGGCTAAACGTGTCGCAACATGCAAATGGCGTCGGTGTTGGAAATATGCCCTAGAGGCAATAATAAATTGGTTATTATTATATTTCCTTGTTCATGATAATCGTTTATTATCCATGCTAGAATTGTATTGATAGGAAACTAAGATACATGTGTGGATACATAGACAACACCGTGTCCCTAGTGAGCCTCTACTAGACTAGCTCGTTGATCAAAGATGGCTACGGTTTCCTAGCCATAGACATGAGTTGTCATTTGATAACGGGATCACATCATTAGGAGAATGATGTGATGGACAAGACCCAAACGATAAACGTAGCATATGATCGTGTCAATCTATTGCTATTGTTTTCTGCATGTCAAGTATATGTTCCTACGACCATGAGATCATGCAACTCACTGACACCGGAAGAGTACCTTGTGTGTACCCAACATCACAACGTAACTGGGTGACTATAAAGGTGCTCTACAGGTATCTCCGAGGGTGTCTGTTTAGTTGGCATGGATCAAGACTGGGATTTGTCACTCCGTATGACGGAGAGGTATCTCAGGGCCCACTCGGTAATACAACATCACAATGAGCTTGCAAGCAATGTGACCAATGAGTTGATCACGGGATCTTGTATTACGGAACGAGTAAAGAGACTTGCCGGTAACGAGATTGAACTAGGTATAGAGATACCGACGATCGAATCTCGGGCAAGTAACATACCGACAGACAAAGGGAACTGTATACGGGATTGTCTGAATCCTTGACATCGAGGTTCAATCGATAAGATCTTCGTAGAATATGTGGGAACCAATATGGGCATCCAGGTCCCGCTATTGGTTATTGACCGTAGAGGTGTCTCGGTCATGTCTGCATAGTTCTCGAACCCGCAGGGTCTACACACTTAACGTTTGGTGATGATATAAGTATACTCGAGTCGTTATGTTGGTAACCGAAGGTTGTTCGGAGTCCCGGATGAGATCCCGGACGTGACGAGGAACTCCGGAATGGTCCGGGGATGAAGATTGATATATTGGATGATGGGAATCGGAGTCCGGAAATGTTCCGGGGAGCACCGGGGAGTCGTCGGATGACCGAAAGGAGTTTCGGGGGGTCCCGGCAAGTGTTGCGGGCCTCATGGGCCAAAAGGGGGGAGGCACATCAGCCCACACAGGGGCTGTGCGCCCCCCC